>CM035421.1:100942014-101004514 GCA_020310875.1 Ceratopteris richardii | reverse complement strand
TTTTTTGTACATGATTCATGGTGCATTCTACTCGTCTCTTTTGTGTCCGACACTATTTTGTTGTATGAAATCAATTTTTGGTTGCCATTAGAGTACACATCACATGTACTCGGTTTTCTTTGGGCAGAGTGTATTGTCTTTTGCTACACAACATCATGGTAATGTTGGTACAGGAAGAGGCAACACAATCTGACCAAAAACAATTCTGCACATATGGTCATTGGTATGCCCATCGGAATTCCCAGCAACACATCGGTATATGCGACATTATGTCTAACAGACCGCCGATATAGACATCGATATGAGTGTCGATAATACTGACGCTCATACCGATGCTCATACCGACGCTTATACCGATGCCTATACCGACGCTTTGCTACTGATGCTTATACCGACAAATACACCGATGTCGGGGCAAAAAGGCACCCGTTCAATTTCCTTAGTAGAAGCCTCAGGGTGTTGTAGTGTATGCCCTATCATGCTTGACTCAATATTCTATGATAATACAAAGATTGCCTTCTTCTCACGCTCTTTCCACCTCTGATATTCCCACACTTGCTGTGGTGTCAGATTTGATCAGGCGAATCGAGTTGAGGTTCTATCCCACTAATTAATCCATGGAGATTCCTACCCATAAAATATGCAGTCATGCAAAAATGCGAGGCTTGATAATTGGTTTTGCTCAATTTTTCTATTTGGCTATTTCCATCAGCAATCCTAAAAGAAGGTATTTGCAATGAATCATCTTATTCATTGTGCATCTCATGCATATACATCATGTATAGCGACTCTGATGCATCAACAGGCTCTCATACCAATGTAGTATATTGGAGCTTTGAGTTATAGTCCTTTTGCAAATACTAGTTTGCATTGTTGCAACTCGTAAAAATGCTATAAGTTCTAGATAATGAAGAAGATGGTTCAGCAGCATAAGAAAGATTGAAAGTCTGTGCAATACTTTTGAAGCATATCAACTCAGTCATGTTCTATACCCACAATAGAAGAGAAGCACTAAAACTAAACATAAATAGAAAAAGAACTGAAGCTTTGTAGATATGACAAAACAAAACCTCATATGAATGTTTCTGTACACGTAAGCTCAAAAACAGAACAATTGTTACTCTGAAAATGCATAGAAGTGCTATGAAGTGTATAAGGCTGAGAAAAATTCTATATCACTATACTGCGTTGCTTGTTGTTATATAGGAATAAGCTACCTTTTCTATTCATACACGTAACGGTAGCAGTTTTTTTGTTATATAGAAAGGCTGAAGTTAAAAGCCATAAAGCAATGATCGATGTTGAATGTGCTTTTTACTGTAGAATAAAGGAAGTTCAAGAAGTAGCACAAAATAGAAGCATGAAGTGAAGCAAAGAATAGCATAGACTGCGAAGATGATAAAGCAGAGTAGACGCACAAGACTAGATAAAAGAAGAGAAGTTCTCTTTACAAAAAATGTCTCTAATATTCACAATGATGAAGTATTAACAACACTAACAAAAATGAATTCCTAAGCTCTTTATATAGAGTTTTGGGAATGAATATGTGCCAATGATTTTCTTGTACAAAAGTAGTGAAGAATATTTAAAGTACTAAAGGAATGGATAATAACTAAAAAGCTGCTCAACAATTTTTTCACAAAAATAATGGATGCTATTTTAAAGCACTAAAAGAGTGGTCAACTTTTAATGACCCTTTTTATGAAAATAATGGCTAATATCTAAAGTTCTAAAAGAATGGTTCTTAAACAAAAGATCTTTTTCTAAAACAGATGCGCAACATTCTCCCCCTCAAGCTTTGCTTGAATATTCTAACAATCCAATCAATTGTTTGAATCTTTGTATCTTTGTTCCATCAAGAGCTTTTGTCATCATATCTGCAAGCTGATCTTTTGAAGATATAAAAGAAATGTTGATCTCTTTTGAAACTACCTTCTCACGAACATAATGGTAATGAACTTCGATATGCTTCGTGCATGCATGGAAAAATGGATTAGCTGCCAAATGTATACTGCTCATATTGTCGCCATAAATTTGTGGACTTATATAAAGAAGATGTAAATCTTCAAATAACTTTTTGAACCACATTACTTCACATGTCAATTCTACAAGCGCATGATATTCTGCTTCTGTAGATGAAAGCACCACTGTTGGTTGTTTCTTTGAACTCCAAGATACAAGTTGATTTCCCGTCATTAATAGGTAGCCACTTGTGCTACGTCGATCATCTTTATTTCCTGCCCAATCTGCATCACTGAAAGCTTTAATATCAAGATTAGTATCACATGAGTAAAATAAACCTTCATTCAAAGTGCCTTTCAAATAGCGGAGCACACGCTTAGCCGCATTCCAATGTACATGTGTAGGCTTATGCATGAACTGTGAGAGTACTCCAACTGCATAACCAATATCAGGTCGTGTCCTTATAGCATACAACAATGATCCAATCAGCGATCTATACATGTCTACATTTTCAAAATGAACACCATCATGTATACTCAATTTTACATTAGGCTCCAAAGGATTTGCAATTGCTTTACATTCTGACAAACCAAACTTTTGAAGTAAATCACAAATGTACTTCTTTTGGCTCAACCATATACCTTGTTCATCATAAATAACTTCAATTTCCAATGCATAACGTAAAATTCCGAGATCTGAAATCTTAAACTCCTTACCAAGTTTCTTTTTAATTTCATTAATCTCATCAATAGCACTTCCTGTAATGATAAGATCATCAACATAAATGCAAATAATCACACATTGATCTGTTACAAATTTAACATATAAAGAAGGATCTACAGCACTTGGTTTGTTTCCTTGAGCTTCCAAATAACTTACCAATCGATGATTCCAAGCTCTAGCTGTTTCAAACCATATAATGCTTTTGTTAGCTTGCAAACAAAATTTGGATATTTTTCATCTTTAAATCCTTCTGGTTGCTCCATATAAACCTGTTCTTGTAATTGACCATTCAAAAATGCATTTTTGACGCCAAGCTGAAATATCTTCCAACATTTACTTTCTGCAACACTCAAAATTGTTTGTATAGTTGACATTCTTGCAACTGGGCTAAATGTCTCTTTGTAATCAATTCCATATGTTTGCGCAAAACCTTTTGCAACTAACCTTGCCTTCCGAAATACCCACTTATTTCCAATTACCTTCATCTTATTATCTCGTGGTACAAGTTGGCATGTGTTGTTCTCATACAATCCATCTATCTCTTCTTGCATCGCATTTGACCAATTAACATTTGAATTTGCATCTTCGAAACATGTAGGTTCCTGTTCTTCAATAACTTTTGACATAAAAGCTGAATGTGAAATACAATAAGACTCAATATACCTTTGTGTTGGCCTTCTTTCTCTTGAACTTCTCCTAAGTTCATGTTCATGTTTTATCAAATCAGATTTAGAACTTTCATCAATTTCTATATCATCACTTATTTCAACAAGCTTTGCTTTACCTTTTCCTTTCTCTTTTGATGTAGGTGATAATTTTTCTTCATTATAACCATTCTCACCTTCTGAGCTCACTCCTGTAGTATCATGTAAACCATCTTCGATTTCTTCTTGCATTTCTTCTTGAACCTACAAAATAGGATCTGTATACCAAGACAATAACTCATCAAAGCGTACATCACGACTAATATCATTTCCTTAATTATAGGATTGTAACACTTATATCCTTTCTGATTATCTGCATAACCCACGAAAATGCATTTCTCTGACTTTGGCTCTAGTTTGGTTCTCAATGCATATGGAACCATAGCAAAACAAACACAACCAAATGCACACAAGTGATCAATAACAGGTTTTCTATTAAACCAAACCTCAAAACGAGTTACATTATGTGTTGTAGATGTTGGCATACGATTCATTAAATATACTGCTGTATTTACCGCTTCAGCCCAAAATTTCAATGGCATATGCTTTTCATTTAGAATTGCTCTTGCTATTCCTGCAATAATCCTATTCCGTCTTTTTGCTACTCCATTCTGTTGAGGAGTATACCTGCAAGTGACTTCCCTCCTTATACCTTCATTCCAAAGAAACTGAGTTTGCAAAAATGCTTCCTGTAACTAAAATTCATTGGCGAAAGCAACATCTCTGCGCAGCTTCATTTCGGCTACTTCTGCATCAATGAGAGAGAGTCTGTCAGCCTGAACTCCTAATTGCTTTTCTTGGCACTCGAGTTCCTGAGATTGAAACTGCATAGTTTTGTAAAAATCTTCTCTCTCTTTTTTAATGGCATCCATCTCCTTCTTTATTTTGATATTCAGACCAATCTCTTCTTCCAAAGCATGACTTTTGTGGAACAGCTAGTCTGTAGCCTGCTTGAGTTCTTTCTCAGTGTTTATGACATTCACAACGAGCGACTGAGAGGCTTCTTCTAATATACTGCACTTATTCTTTGTGGCATGCAGCTCGTTGCCTAACACAGTCATGGCATCGTGCTTATCTACAACTTCCTACTTTAATCCTGTAATCTCGTTGTCCTTGTTGGCAATAATCAGGTCTTTCTCTGTCAACTGTTCTTGTAGTCACTGGATTTGGGCATGCAGAGAGTGATTATCGGTTTTTGCCTCAAGTATTTCTTCCTGGAGGGGTGGGATGTCAGCTTCCAGGAGATCTACTTTGCTTTGCAACTCCTGTCAAATGGTCTGTATGGCCATCTTCAATTGGATGGGTAACTGCTGGGATAATTGAATGAGGAACTAGCCCATGGATGCCAATTCGACGAACATCACCGGGGTGGGAAGAGAAGGGACAGACTACACTGGTTGGGAACATAGGAGGTGGGGAGACAACGGGGGAGAATAATTAGGAGAAGATAGAAGTTTTGGTGAGGCTTCCCGGATTGCAATTGGCGGTGAGGAGGTAGAAGCATCGGTAGTAGTAATAAGTGTGGTTGGAGAAGGAAGGGGAAGAAGAGGTGTTGGCACTAGGACAATTCCGGTGTCATTTTGTGGCACATACAAAACAACTTCCGTAACAGCCTCTTCATCACATGTCGGTTGCGTTACGTTGTCGGCTTGATCATCTGCTACGTGTGAAGAAGATGGATGACACAAAATGACAGTAATAACATCTATATCCCGCTGCTTACTAGGGGAAGACTAGGCAGATTCTACCTGTAAGGAAGTGGTGGTATCATGGAATACTTCAACTTCTTGAAGAGCGGTGGTGTCTTTTACTTGACTTTGGGACGGGCTGAGGCACGTGCGTTTGCATCGGAAGAAATGCAGAAGGTCTTCATCATCGTCATCCTCGAGCATTTGTGTAGACTCCTCATGTAATAGTAGAGGATGCACGAGAGGTGGTTGCACTGCTCGGATCACTAGAAGGAGAACGATAAGAAGATGCGGCAATCTAGTCCTAGGAATCTCGTGCTTGGCTAACTGCTTTGAAACGGCTTGACATTCACGGTGAATGCACCGAAAAAAGAATGAAGAAAAATTGACGGTTTAGCGGGATGCAGTGTCGATCATAGAGTAGAATGGTCGTGAAATGACGTAAGTGCATTTCTGCAAATTCAACGCAGAGACCAAGAACTGGAGTGCGGTGCGCTCTGGTTCAGGTCGACACAAAATGGCAAACTCATTAGACGAGTGCTTGGGGAAAAGTTCTTTCATAGTTGCAAGGGGGAGGAGAGGGCCATCAACCAACCCCTCCTGAGGAAGTCAGAATCGCTCAGCGACTGTGCCAAGTGTGATCACAACGCGAGGACTCAACCATGCCAATGGCCAACGTTGTTTTGTGGTGGGCGTAGTAGCGATATCAGAGATGATCTGAGCGACAAAAGTATGACACTCCACTGAATGCCAAGGCAATTCAACGAAGGCCAATAGAACGCGAGCACGGAGGTACTCACTCACGTCCGGAGTGAGACCCGCACGAAGGTAACGATATTCGCTAGAGCTTCCATGGCACACTCAGAAACATGCAAGAACATAAATCACACACACCAACACGGGTCGCACAAAGATCACAAGCACACAGGGGCGCAATAGCGAAAATCAGCATAACAAACAGGATTAAGTAAGAACACGAGAAGAATCATACTAAAAGAAACCTAATCATCACACAGCGGTGGAAATAGACAGGTATAATGGCGACATGCACGCATTAACAGAATCGGAGACACCAATGCGGCTATTAATCATGGTTAGATAAGAAAACGGAAGGATTACAGTCAGTTGGTCAACCGAACCACGGAGATAAGAAAAGAAAGTCGAGTGAGAAGAGTGGCAAGAGAAAAGGAGTAAAAATACCAATGCCACATCATGAGGACGTAGGCGGTGGGTAATAGGGATGAAGCTTCAAGCCATTGATCGCTTTAGGAAGGAGGGCACCATTGAGGGTGGATAACCGAAAAGTGGTGGCTCCCACTTGTTCAACAATACGATAGGGACCTAACCATTGCAATTTAAACTTTTTGGCAGATCGGTTAGATTTAGCATTATAAAAGAGCACTAATTGATCGATGGTAAACACGGGGGTTTTAAGGAAACAATCATGAGTTCTTGCTTGTCTAAGCTAAACTTCCTGCAACACCAGAAAACTCTCAAGGCGTTGTTCATCCAGGGACCGTAAAGCCTCCAATCGAAAGGGAAAAGATTCCTCCGGTAGTAATTTCTGGTCTAATGCCCCTTGCAAACTAGGAACCACGAGTTCCATAGGAGCAATCGCCTCCAAACCATAAGAAAACTTGAAAAGAATTAATTCCGGTCGTCACTTTATATGTTGCACAATAAGCCCATAGTACGGCATGTAGGAATTGGTCCCATCTCTCTGGACAATCTAATACCAGTTTCTTTAAGATGTTCAACAGAGATTTGTTGGTGCTCTTAGCGAGTCCATTCGCTCGTGGATAGTAGGGAGAACTGAACTTATGCACAATTTGGAAGGTTTTAGTAAGCACTTGCATTAAGATATTTGCAAAGTGTGTAGCTTGATGAGTTACTATCTCCAAGGGTAACCCATAGCGTGGAAAAATATCCTTCATCAAACATTTAGCGACCGTAGCAGCTATGGTGAATATCGCCGGAGGTGTAATTGGCCCTATAAAATCCAAACCCCATTTCTGAAAGGGTTCAAGAGGCAAAACTGGTTGGAGCAAAAAGTAATGTCTTTGTAAAGGTTGACCGAAACGCTGACACTCATCACATTGTTGTACATACTTGGGCACATCACGGTACATAGTAGGCCACCATAAGCCACTCTGCAGAATCGTTCGGTGGGTCAGATCCATCGCAAAATGACCTCCAGCTGGTGCCAAATGAGCCATTGTGATTATTGAAGCAATTTCATGTGGTGGAACACATCGGAGCAACACACCTGAGTGATCCATGTAATATAGCTGTCCTACAATTAACCGAAGTCGACTATACATTGCCAGTTTACGGCGAGCAGCTGAAGAGGAATGTTTAGAGGTCATGGAGGTCAAAATCAAACAAACAACAATTATGATGTAGGTAGCTTAGATATGAATATGCATGGTAGGGGGAGGTAATCCATCCATGGTAGAGGATGTAATGCGTATCAAGGTAATCCAAGTATTACATGTTATACTTGTGGTAAAGTTGGTCATATGTCTCGTGATTGTTGGCATATCAAGGGCGAGATGGATATGCAAGGCAAAATCATGCACATGGTAATTTTGTTGAGGAACAAAATCATGAAAATGTACTAATGATGAATGTGAATACAGACACAACTCACAACAATGATGTATGGTACGTTGAGACTCGATGTAGTAATCATATGAGCGATAATGTTGACTGGTTTGCTAATTTACATGCACCTTTGTTTGATGGTAAGTTTGAAACAGGTGACATTTCAATGCACAAAATAGTGCAAGTTGGAGATGTGTGTTTTGAGGATAAAAAAGGCAATAAAGTTTTAAAAGATGTCCTTCATGTACCTTCTATAACTAAAAATCATATTTGAGTTCGTCAAATGGTGAAGCATGGCTGTCAAGGATGGCTCAAATAATCTAGGTGTTTTATTGAAAATCCAAAGCAAAATTATAAAGTCTTGGCAAAAGGTCAATGCCAAAGAATACTTTTTACGTTGGATGTAACTCTTAATTTGTTTTCTTATTATTTAGTTGGTAATAATAAGATTTCTTACATTGAGTTATGGAATAAGCAAATAGGTCATGTAAATGGACATAAGTTGAAGGACATGGCTAAAAGAAAGTTGGTTGTTGGTTTGCCTGACGCTTGTCAATTTGGTAAGAGCGCAAGGCATCCTTTTTCTAATGCAAAATTGCAAAGCAGGGATTCATTAGAATTGGTGCATACCGATGTTTGGGATCCTACAAAGGAGCCATCACTTGCAGATAGCATGTATTTTGTTACTTTTCTGGATGATTTTAACCGAATGACTTTTGTGTATTTTCTTAAGCATAAGACTGATGTGTTTGATTGCTTTGTCAAATTCAAAGCAATGGCAAAAAAAAAAACAAGATAGGTAATTAAAAGGTTAAGATCTGATGATGGTAGTGAATATTTTTCAAGAATGTTTAGTGATTTTCTTTGGAATGAAGGTATAAAGAGAGAATTCACCTGTTGATATACTCCTCAACAAAATGGAGTGGTAGAAAGATGGAATAGGATTATCATAGAAATATCAAGAGCAATGCTAAATGAAAAGCATATGCCATTGAAGTTTTGGGCTGAAGTAATAAATACAATAGTATATTTGATGAATTGTATGCCAACATCTACAACACATAATGTAACGCCTTTTGAGGTTTGTATAATAAAAAACCTGTTATTGATCACTTGCTTGTGTTTGTTTTGCTATGGTTCCATACGCAGTGAGAACTAAATTAGAGCCAAAAGTAGAGAAATGTATTTTCATGGGTTATGCTGATAGTTAGAAAGGATATAAGTGTTATAATCCAATAAGTAAGGAAATGATTATTAGCCCTGATGTATGCTTTGATGAGTTATTGTCTTGGTGTAGAGATCCTATTTTGCATGTTCAAGAAGAAATGCAAGAAGAACTTGAGGATGGTTTACATGATACTATGGGAGTGAGCTCAGAAGATGAGAGTGGTCATATTGAAGAAAAACTATCACCTACATCAAAAGAGAAAGGAGAAGTCCAAGAGAAAGAAAGTCAACACAAAGATATATTGATTCTTATTGTGTTTCACATTCAACTTTTATGTCAAAAGTTATTGAAGAACAAGAACCGACATGTTTTGAAGATGCAAATTCAAATGTTAATTGGCCAAATGCAATGCAAGAAGAGATAGATGCATTGTATGAAAACAACACATGGCAGCTTCTACCACAAGATAATAATATGAAGGTAATTGGAAATAAGTGGGTATTTTGTATTAAAAGAAATACTGATGTTTTATTTCTAGATACAAGGCAAGATTAGTTGCAAAAGGCTTTGCACAAACATATGGAATTGATTATGAAGAGACATTTAGCCCAGTAGCAAGACTGTCAACTATGCGAACAATTTTAAGTGTTGCAGCAAGTAAATGTTGGAATGTATTTTAGCTTGATGTTAAAAATGCATTTTTGAATGGTCAATTACAAGAACATGTTTATATAGAGCAACTAGAAGGATTTATAGATGAAAAATATCCAAATTTTGTTTGCAAGCTAACAAAAGCATTATATGGTTTGAAATAGGCACTTAGAGCTTGGAATCATCGATTGGTAAGTTATTTGGAAGCTTAAGGATACAAACCAAGTGTTGTAGATCATTCTTTATATGTGAAGTTTTTAAGAAATCAATGTGTTTATATTTGCATTTATGTTGATGATCTTATCATTATAGGGAGCACAATTGATGATATTGATGAAATAAAGAAGAAACGTGGTTTGGAGTTTAAGATTTTAGATATCGCAATTTTATGTTATGCATTGGGGATTGAAGTTATTTATGATAAGCATGGTATATGATTGAGTCAAAAGAAGTAGATATGTGATTTACTTCAAAAGTTTGGTTTGTCAGAATGTAAAGCAGTTGCAAATCCTTTGGAGCCTAATGTAAAATTGATTATACGTGATGGTGTTCAGTTTGAAAATGTAGACATGTATAGATCGCTGATTGGATCATTGTTGTATGCTATATGTACATGACTTCATGTTGGTTATGCAGCTGGAGTACTTTCAAAATTGATGCACAAACCTATAGATGTACATTGGAATGCGGCTAAGCGTGTGCTACACTATTTGAAAGAAACTTTGAGTGAAGGTTTATTTTACTCACATGATACTAATCTTTATATTAAAGCTTTTAGTGATGCGAACTGGGTAGGAAATAAAGATGATCGATGTAGCATGAGTGGCGACATGTTAATGATGGGAAATTGGCTTATATCTTGGAGTTCAAAGAAACAACCAATAGTGGCGCTTTCATCCACAAAAGCAATGTGAAGAAATGTGGTTCAAGAACTTATTTGAAGATTTACATCTTCTTTATATAACTCCACAAATATATGGCGACAATATGAGCAATATACATTTGGTAGCTAAATGAGTTTACCATACATGTACCAAGCATATTGAAGTTCATTACCATTATGTTTGTGAGAAGGTAGTATCCAAAGAGATCAACATTTCTTTTATATCTTCAAACAATTAGCTTGCAGATATGATAAAAGCTCTTGACGGAACATAGATACAAAGATTCAAACAATTGGTTGGTTTGCTATAATATTCAAGCAAAGCTTGAGGGGGAGACTATTGCACATCTTGGATTTAGGAGATCTTTTTAGTTGATAACCATACTTCTAAAACTTTTATTATTATTCAGAACTTTTGTAAAAAGGACATTCAACAATGATCATTGTTTTATGGCTTTTTTACTTCAACCATTCTTTATAACTTAAAAAGTGCTCCTGTTAGCAGCACAGTATAGTGATATAGAATTTGTACGAATATAAAGGGTAGCTTATTCCTATATAAGAACAAGCAGCACAGTATAGTGATATAGAATTTTTCTCACCCTTATACAATTCATAGGAGTTCTACACATTTTTTGAGTAAGTACTGTTGTATTTTTGAGCTTATGTGTACAGAAACATTCATATGAGGTTTTGTTTTGTCATATGTACAGAGGTTCAGTTCTTTTTCTATTTATGTTTAGTTTTAGTGCTTCTCTTCTATTGCGCACATAGAACATGATTGAGTTGATATGCTTCAAAAGTATTGCACAGACTTTGGATCTTTCTTATGCTGTTGAACCTTCTTCTTAATTCTAGAACCTATAGCATTTTTATGAGTTGCAACAATGCAAACTAGTATTTGCAAAAGGACTGCAACTCATAGCTCCAATATACTACATCCTCTCGTGCATTTCTCTCTCTCAGGAGTAGAATATTATGAGAAATTGATTTGTTTCTTTATCTCTTCCAGAGCGTCCCTTAAATGGCATAAGAACGTCAAACATAATTTATTTACATCACTTAGAGTGTCACTGGCCAGTGACACTAGCGTGGCATTTCATGACTCATCGCTTAAGTGATGACTAAAATTCCTAAAGCGACATTTTTCGCTTTTTTTTTGAAAAAATAATTTATGTCTTATGCTACAATCTTCGTCGCTGAAGTGTTCAACTTTTTTTTAAGGAACATCGTTATGGCCTCCTTTCACTTGTAGTGATGGAATACAGTTTTTGGGCAAATGTGGTCTCAAGTACTTACAACTTTTGCCAAAATGATGGAACACATCTTGAAGATGAAAAAATGCATGGGAAAAAGGTTTGAAGGTTGATCTACATGAGAGTTCCACGATCCAATTTGAGTTTTATAGTTGAATTAGCAAGTCTATTTATGCATAAACCATGCAAAATGCCCTTGGATGTAGTGAGACAAATATTGAGATATGTAAAAGCCACATGCGGGTTTGTTGTTTTTTATGAGAGAAAGTATCATCCACATATCTGTGTATACATAGGTGTAGGTTGGGTGAGAAATTCCATATATCACGGGCCAAAAATTGATTTGCATTCTCACTTGGATCTAGTGCTAATCTATGAAGTAGTAAGAAGCAAGTAATTGCACTCTATCAAGTACAACGGATCAATATAGAAGGATTAGTAAATCTATTTGCAAAGAAACATGGATTATATAACTTCTTGAAGACATGTGAGCCTAGAAGAATGGAAATGTGACCATCTACTATGAATATTTGAGTAGTATTACACAATTGAAGAATCTAGCATACAGAGGTCAAAGAATAACATAGTTCTCTATCATTTTGCTCATGAGAAGGTAGTTGAAAAAGTGGATCTAGTACATATCAATACTCAAGAGCAAGTGGGAACGTCTTCAAGAAAGCTGTATCCAAAGACAAAATCATCAATTCTAGAGATGCTTTAGGAATTAGAAAGCTTTATTTCATATGTAGCTTTTATTTCATAGTTAAGGGGGAGATTTGATAATTTGAGTGCATTTGATGTGGCAACATAGGAGCCTTTTGACTCCTGTTCATCCCCAGCCGAGAGTTGGAGATGTGTGGCCGAGAAGTCGCGGAAAATCATGATAAGGACTAGGAAGATGCTCTAGATTGTTCGGCCTAGACATAGAGAAGCTCTTTATCATAGACTCTAGAGACTTGAGGAGGAAGTGAACAAAGGAAAAGCTAAATCCCAGAAGGGTCTACGAAGAATCAGAGTGCTACTGAGATATGAGGAAGAAATACAAAGGAAAAATTTCCAAATATTCTATAAGGAGCGGTGGGCTGGCAGAGCCGATAGGCCCACGAAAGAGATGTGAAACATTCTCAAAAGGAAAGAGAACAAAGAATCGATCCCCTTATTACTAGAATAGAATGGCGATGTATGCAATATAGAAGAAGAAAATATCACAATCATTGAAGAACAGTTAATGAGACTTCTGGGGACCTGGACTCCCCTCTCCCCTCATAGACGAGACTGCATGAAAGCCATCTCTAGGGTTTTTGCTCATAGGATCCCACACAAGCTTCAATCCCTGCTTGGTGTCCCTATCTCGAAAAAAGAAATCATTGAAGTCATTGATGCCCTCACCAATGGGAAAAGCCTTGGGCCGGACACGCTCACTAATGAGTTCTTTAAGTCCTTCAAGATGGTGTTTGCCACCCCTCTTTGGTTGGTCTGGCAAGAGGTGCTTGAGTTTGGCATGCTTCTGACCTATCCCAAAAATGGCATCATCAAGTTAATCCACAAAAAAGGGGAGAGAATTGAGAACTGGCATCCAATTACAATCCTTGAAATGGGATATAAGATTATTCCTTAAGTTATAGCCAACAAAATTTATGGCCATTTGAGAGTTTGATTAATTGAGGACCAGAAAAGTTTCATCAAAGGTAGAACAATATTGGATGCCATAATTGATATTTGGGAAGGCCTCGACTTTGCAGATGAGTCAAGACAAGATGTGGTTTTCATGAAGATCGACTTTGACAAAGCTTACGACAGGTTGGAATGGGACTATATTTTGCAATCACTCAAAGAGCTCAATTGCAGCTAGGAACTCATCAAGATGATCTCGACCCTTTTGGGAAACGTGTTGACTCAAATTAATGTTAATTTCAAAGGCGATCAAATTAAAACAATCGATTAGACAAGTGTGCCCTTTGGCTCCCATTCTCTTTGCCATCACCACGGAATGGCATATCCGGCTGGTGGAACAATAGGTGGAAGTTGGTAATATAGAAGGCCTCTTGCTGCCCCATAACCAAGGTCAAATCATCATGAGACTTTTTGCCGATGATATGAATGCGTTTGTCCACAATGATTGTACCATCTTGGAGATATTTTGGAGGTGCATGGATACTTTTTATGAAGCCTCTAGATCGAAAATAAACCACTCAAAGACTCCTTTCAGAGCTATTGTCAGAATCCAACCCGAACTTCTATGGAACATGGCTGTCAAAACATTCCCCTAGGCCAAATTTCTTGAATTGGAAGAATCTTGACATTCTAACCCTTTTGTTCCCCTCTGCCCCCCGCCCCCGAGTTTTCCCGAAAGGCTCGAATATGTTGTGCTCCCTATGGAAGAGCTAGAATAAATTCAAAAGCTTTATAAGAATCAGTGAGGATTGGAAGTGGGTGATCAATATCTGACAAAATGACTCTATCTAGTTTCCAATCCATGGTATCAGGAATGTGGAATCTTGGAACATTTGAAGTGCCAAGAGGCTCTCGAGCAAGGGCTTCAGAAAATGGAAACCTCTTTGGAAACAAGACACCAACCAATGGATAAACTTCGAGGATATTGACCCTAGTGTCAACATTACCTATGAAGAATGGAATATTTTACAAAGCAGATGTCTTGCTTGGGACTGTTCTAAAGTGCGTCTTCTCATGCGACACGACTTGCTGCACCTACTACATCTCAGATGGCATAATGGCAATTGCGTAACAAAAAACGTGAATATCAAAGGAAACATTGATTATGAGGTCAACCGCAACAAGAACTGGTGCCTGTTGTGGATGCAGCTGTGGTGGGATATGAAGTTCATGGCTATCTGGCACCCTCTCATAGAAAACAAAAACTCTGTCCTCTTATGGCAAATTCTTCATCGGGAATCTCGACTAACCTAAAGACTAGCAAAATTTGTGGGGTGTCTCCCTGGTGCAAACGCTATTGCTGGTCCATTGAAGATGTTGGTCACATCTTCTTTACTTGCCCCAACTCCAACAGGATCTGGTAGATTGTTGGCAAGAAAATTAGACTTCAGAAGCAGATTAGCTGGAAACAAGCTCTGCTAGGAGAAGCGATGGGCTACTCAATGACTCTCTAGAATGCCATCAGAGGGGAGGTTCTTTGGAAGATCTAGTGAGAAAGATGTGCTTTTAACTTTGATGACTCTCCTAGAGAGTGGTCGATTGGGAAATCAATGTTCCTCCTTGGTAAAAGAATCACCAATTGTAAGAAACCCCCCCCCCCCCCCTTTTTAGGCACCATAAAGTGCTCATTATGATCAACAACAAACTTAAACCCAAGTGGGCCCTGCATAAGGGTGATGAGAGGATGATTAACCTCCTTTGTAATGCCATCTAAACTCTGTAAGATCTACCCGTGCTTTGTGGGACTTGGGGGGTCTCGTGGGCACTAGTGCCCTTCACTTCTACTTTTCTTTTCCTGTCATTTAATATAAGTACGGGAGAGTAGGGTAAGGCCGAACTTCCTTTTATTTAAAAAAAAAATCTTCTATAGTGAATTAGACTTTCATGCATTGCACTTGACAGTGGCGTAGATTCTCTCTCATTCCCTCTTCTACTACATATATTTGCACAAAATGCAATGCACCATAGCTACGCTAAGTTACTACAATGAATCTTCATGCGCATCACAATGGAAAATTTAACTTAGGGAAATGCATTCATACCTTCTGTAAAGAAAATGGTTGCATCATTTGCAAGAATGGCAAATAGTGGATGCTACTTGTTGCTCTGGGTCTGGTTGTAAGAATAGCGATGGTGTTATGGCTTCCCTAGCTCTTTGATGTAGTTATGGCTAGTAGATGCAGCATTTTGGCAAAGGGAAATAAATGATCAAGTGATGGGGTTCCCACTGCACCAATAAGGTTTATGAATGACACAACTTGACTTCATGAAATCAAATGATCGAGGTACTAAGTATTACAAGATTCTGGCTTGTGTTGCTCTGATACATATGGAAATCTTGACACATCCATTATATGTGTCAACATGTCAAATTCTGTGCTCCTATGACCAAGGGAAACCGAAAAAGACCCTTCATAGAAAAGGGAGGAGAGGGCTTGCAGAAGTTTGGTAGGTCCTCCTCTCGGATTTCTGTCGGACACCCTTTTTAGGTCTTTCATACCCATATGAGTGCATGTTTGGTAGTTGAGAGCACATTATGTGTCATCTTTATTTGTTTATAAGTTGAAAGATCCCTGCAATGAAAACACCAATCCACACAATCAATCCTAACCTCATTATGGACAAGAAAATAGGATCTTCAACGTACAAATAAAAAAGGTGATCAGGTAGACATAAAAATTTCAAAAGACACCATGGAAAGAGGTAGAAAAATTGATCAAAAAGTGGTTTTTCACATTAATTCACAAGATTACAGCAATGGGCTTCATATTTCGGAATGAATCTCTTTCTATGCTCAAAAAAAGGTAGGATATAAGACAAAACACACTTTGATATATCATCACTATTATTCACCCCTTACCCTCGAAATATATCTATTTGGCTCATAATGCTTTTGCAAAAGTTTGAACCTAAGGTTGTAATCACAAGGGGCTTCCTAATTCGAAAAGCAGAATCGCTCCCTTGGGTCATAGTTGCTAAACATAAAAGTTTACTCAAGGCCTTCAAACACCATTTTATGAAGTTTCCTTCAAGAGTATTATCTTTATGAAAACAATTTCTATGGGAATTCTCCCAATGTAGTTTGCAAGTGCCACCTCCATGAGATAGTTGAACGCCTTTACTGCGCGATGCAAACTTTTCAACTTGCATGACCTCCTACACAAAATCCTTAGATTAATGTCTACAAGTGGTTCAAAGAATGAATAATATCAAACAAAAATAATTGCATCTTGAACTATGTCTTTCTATCTCCTTTCTCTAGAATATGTAATTAATGCTAGAATGATACATTCCACTTTGCTCAATTATTGCTGAACTAAGAGTCTTTGACTCTTGTATTCCCTCTTTGGCATTATTAGAATCCGTCTCCATGATTTGACCATGTTCACTTATAAGTATGCCATCACAAAACAATTTTATTGTATCTACCACGTAATCACCAAAGGGAAACCACTTCTTTTTCAATGCATCATGTTGATGTATTTTGGTAGGCATTGGTCTGAAAAAAAATACGATCATAATATCACGTTTTTCCCTCTTTAGGAAACTTTCTTCCTGCTCCTTATATATATGCATATAAATCTAACATGCTACGTATCCTCTCTTGTACATTCACTCAATAATACATTCTATGTTCTGTTGGGATCCAAATTTCTTCTTATTCCTTGTGTTGTTTGCATGCTTATTTAGTCTTCAACCTCAAACACATATGAGATGATATCTAAGGGGAACTTGACATGCTACAAAAAATCTTGGATATTCACTACATCAAAACCACAATGCTCTTGGGTGTGTGATAGAATAAGGAAACACGAAGAGATTTGTAAACAAGAACAGATAAGGAGATTGGTGCACTAATAAATTCGATGGGAGAAGTGTTCTCTATAGATAGATGATCAATAATGTGAGAATGAGTGGCAAGAGAGTTATAAATGGCCCCTACGTAAAAGGTATGACCACATACGATTATATCCTCATATGTGGTTACATAAAAAAGAAAACTCTAACCAAAACTAGAGTAAAAAGTGCTCATGTATAGGGAAATGGTTCACATCAAAGCTACTCAAAGGACACATAAATCTAACAAAGCCACTTTGAGAGAATGATATGAAAACATATAGGTAGTGAAAGATCAACCCCCACAAAGTAATAAGCCTAGATCTTTGTGAAATTCTTCAAACTTTTCTTGTGTAAGATCTTTCGTGAAGATTTCTATCACATTATCTTGTGCAGACACATACAACAAATCAATATTTCAAACATGAATCTGCTCTTTGACATAGTCATAATGAGCCTCAATATGCTTTGTATGTGCATTAAACACTAGATTTCTTGCAACCACTGATGCACTCTGATTACTAGTGAGAATATTCATAGATGCATCAATCTCCATGCATAGATCCATGATTAGATATCTAACAAGAGGCTTCCCGCAAGAGGTTTCCAGTTCTTTGGAACAAGAGGCTTCCCGCAAGGGCAAACAACCTATTGAGCTACCCTAGAAAAGCCCCCACAAGAACAAATTGCTAAGTCGGGACCCCTCCCGACCAAAGAGAAAGACAAATCCAAGAAGAGAAAAGATAAGGCCCCCTACTGCAAAGAGCATAACATATGGTAATGATCATCATCTCGTTGAATGCTAGAGGGCTAACCGACCCCTCAAGAGTGACCATCATTGGTCAATGGCTTCGTGACATTAGCCTAAACCGAGAATTTATCTGTATTCAAGAGACTAAAATTGATGGAGTAGATCTCTAGAAACATCTTAGACGTGTCTCCTCGACTCATGTTTGGATTTTGACGTCACACTCATGGGGGTGCACTGGAAGGGTAATCGGTATTAATCAATTCTGGCTTGAAAAGATTGAGAACTCCATTGAAGATGAGAGCCATCGACTAATTGCTGTTTCCTTTGGTGCCCCCTTTTGTTTTAATTTAGTCCGTATGTATGCCCCTAATGGGGAGATGGAGAGACTAAACACCTGGGCCTCCTTGGACTTGCTCCCCCACAACGTGCTAATTTGTGGTGACTTTAATATGGTGGAGGATCCTACAGACAGATGCAATGGCAAGGGTCAGGTCATGGACAGTCAAGAGAAAGAAACATGGAACAAAATCAAATTACACTTGGATTTTGTCGAGTTCAAAGATTTGAATGGCTTTCGTGGTCAAATGCCCAAGCGGGTAAGGACCTGAGGAAAGCTAGACTGGATAGATGCTACATTGCTCAGAACATTATTAATCAATGGGGACGCCCTTCCCTCTCGCAACGCACTGACCTTGCCATCTCTGATCACTACCCGATCGTTATCGCTTTCCAACCACTCACCAAAATCCGTAAGGCCCCTTGGTTCCACGCCTGCACGACCTCCTTCTCTCTTCCCTCCCTCCATCAAGAAATTGTTGTAGTGTGGAAGGAGGTGTTTTCCATCGGCTCATCCCCAGCCAAATGTTGGAGACAAGTGGTCAATAAGTCACGGTAGATCATGATTAGAACAAGGAAGATGCTTGAGACTATTTGGCGGGCTCGTAGAGAAGCTCTATATCATAGACTCTAGAGACTTGAGGAGGAAGTGAACAAAGTAAAAGCTCAATTCCAGAAAGGTCTACCAAAACTCAGAGTGCTGCTGAGATACGAGGAAGAAATACAAAGGAAAAATTTGCAAATTTTCTTAAAGGAGTGGTGGGATGGCAAGGCCGAAAAACCTACCAAAGGGATGTGCTTCATCCTTAAAAGGAAACAAAACAAAGAACCGATCCCCCTATTACTAGATTCAAATAGCATGCATGCAATGTGGAAGAAGATCATTTCGGGATCATTGAAGGGCACTTTATGAGACTCCTGGAGATCTCCACCCCCCTCTCCCACCATAGACAGGACTACATTTCAACCATTTCTAGAGAATACTCTCGTTGGATGCCACTCAACCTTCATTCCCTGCTTGATGCCCCTATCTCTGAAGCAAAAATCATTGAAGTCATTGATGCCCTGCCCTCCCTTGTGGTAAAACCCCAAGGCTCGATGGGCTCACTAATAAGTTCTTTAAGTCCTTCAAGCTGGTGATCGCCAACCCTCTTTTTCTGGTTTGGCAAGAAGCACTCGTGTTTGGCGCACCTTCGATGTGTCTTAACAATGGCATTATCAAGTTAATACACAAAAAAGGGGGAAAAGAATAGAATTGAGAACTGGCGTTTGATTATGATGCTCCAAACAGGATATAAGATCATTGCGAAAGTCATTGCCAATAGAATTTCCTCACATCTGAGAGTGTGGTTAAGCAAGGACCAAAAAGGTTTCATTAAAGGCAGGTCAATTTCGGAAACCATTATAGATATCTGGGAAGGTCACGACTTTGCAAATGAGTCAAGAATAGATGTGGTCTTCCTCAAGATCGACTTTGATAAAGCCTATGACAGGCTGGAATGGGACTATATTCTGCAATCAATTAAAGATCTCGGATCTAGTCAGAAATTCATCAAGAAGATCTCGACCCTTCTGGGAAATGCATCTACCCAAATTAATGTTAATGGCAAACTTTCGAAGGTGATCAAACTTAGAAGATCGATTAGACAAGCGTGCCCATTGGCTCCCCTTCTCCTTGCCATTGCCACACAAAGGGCTTATCCGGATGGTGGAACAATAGATGAAAGCTGGTAATATCAAAGGCCTCCAATTGCCTCATGGCCACGACCAGATCACCATGAGACTTTTTGCTGATGATATGAACGCGTTTTTCCATAATGATAGTACTAGCCTAGAGATGTTTTGGAGGTGCCTCGATACTTTCTACAAAGCCTCTAGATCCAAAATCAACCACTCTAAGACCACTTTCAGAGCTATTGTCGGGATCTAGCCTTGCCTTCTCACTGATCATGGCTTCCATATCATTGCACAGGGCCATATTTTTTGGCTTCTTGGGATTCCCTTGGGGTTTGGTATCTCGATGGAGTAGCAGTGAAACTTGGTGATCGTGAGACTTGAAAACAAGCTAAACTATTGGAGAGGTATGCAAATCGATCTCGCTCATCGCACAATGGTTATCAACAGGTTCCTCATTTCATCGACCATTTACTTCCTATCTTGTTGGAGACTGAAAGAGTAAGATATGTCCAAATTGGAAATTATTTGCAAAAACTTCCTTTGGATGGGCGACCACAATAGGAGGGGGTGCCTAAAATCAAGCGGTCCATCTGCACGAGCGAAAGAGATAGCGAGGGCCTTGGCATTTTGGACATTGGGTGCATGGCTAACAAACTAGCGGTAAAATGTATGATTAAGGCGTGGTGCAATGGGAAGGGCTCGTGGGCCAAGCTCATCTTGAGAAACCAGAACGAGCTGGCCCTCATGGGATTCCCAAATCGGAAGAATCTTGACATTTTGACCCTTTTGTTTTCCCCAAACCCGGTCTTCCCGAAAGGCTCGAATCTTGTGTGCTCCCTATGGAAGAGTTGGAATAAAATCAAAAGGTTCACTAGAATAACTGAGGATTGGAAGTGGGAGGTTTGTATCAGACAAAACGACTCTATTTGGTTCCCGATCCATGGCATCCGGAGTGTGGAATCTTGGAACATTCCAAATGCCAAGAGGCTTTGGAACAAAGGCTTCAAAAACCAGAAACATCTTTAGAAGCAAGACACCAATCAGTGGATCAACTTTGAGGATATTGACCCTTGCATCAACATTTCCTATGAAGAATGGAACACTCTGCAAAGCAGGAATCTTGCCTAGGACCACTCTAAAGTTCACCTTCTCATGGGGCATGACACGCCGAGCTCGCTTGGTCTCAGATGGCACAATGGTAATTGCTTAAAAAAAATCCCAAACATCAAAGAAACCAATGATTTGATTCAGGTTAACCTCAACAAGAAGTGGTGCCTGTCATGGACACATCTTCAATGGGACATGCAGTTCATGGCTATCTGGCACCACCTCATAGACATCAAAAAGTCTATCCTCTTATGGAAGATTCTTCATCGTGGAATCTAGACCAACCTTAAAGCTAGCAAAATTTGTGCGATACCTCCCTGGTGCAAACGGTGCTACCGGTCCAGCAAAGATGTTTCTCACATCTTTTTTACTTGCCCCAACTCCAACGCGCATTGGCCGAATGTGGAAAAGAAAATTAGACTCCAGAAACATATCAGTTGGAAGCAAGCTTTGCTGGGAGAAGTGATCGGCTACTCTATGACTCTCTAGGATGCCATCAGAGGGGAGGTCCTATGGAAGATCTAGGAGGAAAGATGTGTTACTCCCCCAAAGAGTGGTTGATTGAGAAGTCGTTGTTCCTCCTTGGCAAAAGGATTGTTAACTGTAAGAAATTCCCCTCCCCCCCATTTAGGCATCATCAAGTCCTCCTTTTGATCAACAACAAGCTTAAACCCATGTGGGCCCCGCATGAGGGTGATGAGAGGGTCATTACCTTTCTTTGTAATGCCATCTAAACTCTCTTAAAGAAACCCCTGCTTTGTGGGATTCTCGGGATCCCATGGGCTCTTGTCCCCTCTCTTGTAGTCTCTTACAGAAGATATGGGCCTTTTTTGGGCCAACTCTTGGAAAATAATTATTTACTAACATGCATTTTTTTCCTTTCGCTGGGCTTTCTTTTAGGCCCATATAGTCTGACCCTTTGGGCCAAAATGTGATACAGGAATAGAACAACACAAAAAATTAACAATGTTTAAACGTTTCCAGCAGTTACAGTCATAAGTTTTCAAGATTTCCGAGTAAATTTGTAAAATTCGTGCATCTCGTCGCCTAATAAAAAACGATTGTCGGGAAATTACAAAATTGACTTTAAAATTTTTAATTTCTATGTTTTTGTCTTTACGATCAGCCTCAAGCATGATTGATACTGTAAAAAAGTGAGCTTTACATCTAGAAACTACACTTGAGGCTCTCCTTAGTTCTCTATACCAAACAGAGCACCTATATACTTTGCGTTTGTTCTTCAGCCACCAACAACCGCCTCAATATCTTCTGGATTTATCTGTAGCTCTTATAATTCTATTAATCTCTTTGCCCACCTTATTCTCACCTTTCTGCAGATCCTGGAACAAGAATGACCTCAAACGAATAAAGGATGCTATAGGGAATTCCTTGTACAACAGTAAAGCTCATTCTATCGGATTGGCTTTACCATTAGAGAGGTTGCAAGAGATAGCTACTGTGTAAACTTTTTATCACAACGAGCCATAACATGAAAGCATATGCAACATATAGATCATCTTTATGTGAAACGTACAATCAATCAATTTAAAAACTTGGTGCGTATATCTACCTATATTATCTTTTTGCAATGTAGAGTCATGTCGATTAAATCATCATCATTGGCACTGTAGCTTCATATGAACAGTAAAATATTCAACAAGTCTTTCCTTTGTCATGTGTCCATTACATTTGCTTTATGCTATGCGCACATGGGTCCTAGATCCATGCTACCTAAGACCCCTTATTGAAAAAAGTAATAGACTACGAACTCTCCATCTATAAAACTAGATTATGAACGTAATGCTGATTTAAAATAATACGCATGACTTGAAAGGAACTAATAATAAAAAACGAATCCGACTAGTAGCACGTTTTCGTGAAAATGTCATTCATGTACGTGCTGAGAGCAAACATTATCCACTTTTTTTGTTTTAATTAAGCATTTCTATGTAGAATTGATATTGCGTTACGTTGATCTCCTCTTACGCACAACAAAACCCTAATCGATTTTTTTTCTTCATTGTTATTTTAGGTTTAATCACCTCTTTCTAACTTGGGTATGTCTGGAAGGCTCAGTATAAAGACATTTTGGGACGTAAGCACAAAGAAATATGGCAGTTAAAAAACGTGAAAATTGATCATCACATTGTCAAAGTAAGAAAATCTCTCAAGTGATTGAATTTCCTGGAAAAAAAAAAAAGAGAAACTTGGCAACTGGAAATTCTTCCGATGAGGCCTCATATCTAGAGATGGAGGTATGGATCATACACCTACAAAAGTTAGAAAGCATTGAAAGAATGAATGATATTCAAAAATTACACTTTGGACCTATCCGAACGTAAAGTGCATTCAATCAAAGCACAAAAGTAGATTTAAAATATGGTTTTTACACCTGAAGAAAAATTTAACCCAGTTGGAGAGTAAAGATGATTTACCACGAGTTAAGCTAGTTGAGTTCGTGGAATGAAGAGCTCTAGAAACATAATTTGAAAGTCCCTGTCAATCATAAATCAATCAAGCTTGGTCAATTAATCAACCTCATGAATGTAAATCAATTCCTAATTAATATATTTCTTAAAAATATAGTGCGCTCAAAAGTTTGTTTTAGTTGGATATCAATGTATAAAGTCAAGTTATGTATTATAATTCAACGTGTGAATCAGAGTTGATTTTCAATAGTGAAACTTTATGCTATATATTAGTATTTCGTCGCATCAAATCTCACAATTATATTAGCACGATATTGGTGTATCAGATGGAATGATCAATACGGTTCTACATAGATTAGAGTGTTAGAATCTTAAAGTGTTGTAGGAAATAATTTTAGAGATAATGATTTTAGGGACAAACAAACCCAGTGTGAAAGTGATTACCAATTTTACAAAACAACTGAAGATTTCATAACGTTATGATGTAAAACAATACATGAGACAACACCTTCGTGTCTCAAATGTGCAAAACATCAGAACACACCAAAACTAGCATCAGAGCAGTTATGCTTCATAGTCGGTGTTTTCATCAATAGGAAAAATGATTTATGAGCACAACAGAGCAGAGTATGTCGTCAATTGTCAATCAAAAGAATGAAAGTACTCACTTGCACAACTATATCAGCTCTATTTCTTTTACATAATTTGTATGATTGTTCAATGAAAATGAAGAAACATCAGTAAGCCAATTTATTAGGTAGTTCGAAAGATCAATCAACAGTTACATAAATCATCAATGTGGTCAACAAGGCCATCGAATAAAAGATTGCCCCTTGAAGCAGAAGAATAAGCAAGAAACAGCGAGCAAAGCCCAAACACTCAAGAGGAAGCAGGTCGGCCCATCAGTTGAAGAGAAAGATAAGGATGACCGAGTCCCAGAAACTGACTCAGAAGGGTTTATAGAGGTTAGAAAGAAAAAGCTAGCCCTAAGAGAAGCTCAAGCGTAAGGAGACATTCAGAGAAGTCCCGAATGCCAGAAAAGTCACTCAACAACTTATACTGCAACCTTGAGAAGGAGGTTAATGCGCTTGATTATCCGGGAGGGACCTGGGACTTAGTGGGCACAAGTAACTTACCCTTGGAGTGGCCCCCCTCTAATGCGGTCAATCAAAAGGACTACACAACTAGTAAAGAAGATGGATTCACCACAAGTAATGAGGACAATATGGATAGTGAAAGTTCCATCACTGGAACAACAATACCGGAAACGGCCTCTCCTTCTCCCCCATAGGAGGCTTCCCGCAAGGGAAAAAAGTTGGTAGGTATGCCTTGGAAAAGCCCCCTCAAATCAAAGACGCGTGGTCGTGACCATCCCCCCTCAAGAAAGAAACAAGATTCCACGAGAAAAAAAGAGAAGTCCCACCCTCGGAATGAGGGAAGTGCAAGAAAATGATCATCGCTTTTCTAAACACTGGGGGACTAACTAACCCCACAAGAGCCACCATTATTGGTCAATGGCTCCGTGACATAATTTTAAACCCGGACTTCATCTGCCTTCAGGAGATTAAAATTGAAGGAGAAGACCTTCAGAAAAGACTTAAGGGCGTCTCTTAGTCCCATGTGTGGTTTTCCACAACCCATCAGCGTGGTTCTAGTGGAGCTGCCATTGGTATCAATCACCTCTAGGCTAATAAGTTTGACTACACGAGCGAAGACAAAAAACCATAGGTGGTTGGCGGTTACATTCAACACCCCCTTCCAATTCTCCCTGATTTCTATGTATGCTCCAAACGAGGATGCTGCGAGGATCGATACTTGGTCCTCCTTGGATTTGCTTTCTCATAATGTCATGATTTGCGATGACTTCAATATGGTGGAGGACCCCTCTGATAGGTGGAACAACAAGGGCCATATCATTGATGGCCAAAAGAAAGACACATGGGACCAAACCAAACTGTTTCTAGATTTGGTCGAAGTCACGGACCCAAATGGCTTTTCTTGGTCCAATCTTCAAATTGGGTGAGGACTTGAGGAAAGCGAGACTTGATAGAAGCTACATTTCACAGAATCTCGTCCATCAATGGGGTCCTCCCACCATAACGCAACATATTGACCTCACGGTCTCAGACCATTACCCAATGGTGCTCAACTTCCCCCCTCCATCTAAAAGTCACAAGGTACCTTGGTTTCACGCCAGCCCGTTTGTCTTTTCCCTCCCCTCTATCCGCCATGAAATCACTAATGCGTGGCTTGAGGCCTTTGTCCTCTGCACCTCTCCAGCCAAGTGTTGGAGAAATGATGTGGAAAAGTCTCGTTAGATCTTGATTAGGACTATAAAGGCTCTTAAAACCATCCGTCGAAGACATAGAGAAAACCTATACCACCGGCTCTGTAGACTCAAAGAAGAAGTTAATAAAGGGAAGATTCAATCTCAGAAGGACTCCAAATTATGAGAGCAAGATTAAGATAGGAGGAGGAGATCAAAAGGAGAAATCTTCAAATTTATTTTAAGGAACTGTGGGCTGGTAATGCAAACAGACCTTCCAAAGAGATATGCAATATTCTCAAAAGAAAACAAATTATAGAGGAAATCCCGCTTCTACTTGACAAGGACGGGGCAGAATGTAAAATAGCGGAAGAAAACATTGGCATTATAGAAGCACACTTCACGAGTCTCTTGGCTAGTGCTTGTACCCTCTCCCCCCATAGACGGGATTGCATGGCCACCATCTCTTGGACATCCCTGCATAAAATCCCATGCAACTTCAGCGCTCTGCTTGATGCCTCCATTTGTGAACAAGAGATCCTGGAAGTTATCAATTCTCTTACGAACGGCAAGAGCCCGGGGCCTGATGGGCTCACTAATGAGTTCTTTAAATCATTCAAATATGTGATAGCCACCCCCTTGCATCTTGCTTGGCTTGAGGCACTCAATTTTGGCACCCTTCCCACTTGTCTCAACAATGGCATCATCAGACTTATACATAGAAAAGGGGAGAGGAACAGAATTGAAAACTGGAGACCTATCACAATGCTTCAAACTGGATATAAGATTCTTGCAAAGTCATTGCCAATAGGATATCCTGTCATTTAGACTAGTGGCTTAGCAAGGAACAAAAAGGCTTCATTAAGGGAAGGTCAATATTGGAAGCCATCATTGATATCTGGGAAGGTCTGGACTACGCTAAAGAATCTAATCAAGACATCGCCTTCCTCAAGATTGACTTTGACAAATCCTACGACAGATTGGAATGGGACTATATTTTACAATCGCTAAAAGACCTTGGGTGTAGTGAGAGATTCCTCAGGATGATCTCCACTCTCGTTGGCAATGCTTTGACCAAAGTCAATTTCAATGGACAACTTTCAAAGGCAATGAAACTTAAATTATCCATAAGGCAAGGTTGCCCGTTGGCCCCGCTACTCTTTGCCATCACCAGTGAAGGACTGCGCCGACTTGTGGAGCAATAGATGGAGCTTGGTAACATAAGAGGCATCACTTTACCACATAACTCTGGGCAAATGACCATGAGGCTATTTGCGGATGACACAAATGCCTTTGTTCACAATGATGATACCAGATTGGAAACCTTTTGGCGGTGCCTGGACACGTTTTGTGAGGCCTCTGGATCTAGAATTAACCATACCAAGATTGCATTCAGGGCTACCAAAGGGCATCAACCCAATCTCCTCATTCTGCAAGGATGCTAAAGCATTCAATCTGGTTAGGTCGTTCGCATTCTTGGTATCCCCTTGGGATTTGGTGTTACTCTAGAACAAAGGTGGGCTTGGGTCCTTGCTAGACTTAATAATAAACTTAACTATTGGAGGGGTTTGCAAATCAATCTTGCTGGCCGGGCCATGGTGATCAACACGTTCCTCATATCCTCAATCATATACTTCCTTTCTTGCTAGAGACCGAAGAATCAAGATTTAGCCAAATTAGAAAGTACTTGTAGGAACTTTCTTTAGACCGGGGACCATAACAGGAGGGGAGTGCCTAAAACCAAATGGTCCATATGCACTAGCCGAAAGGAGAATGGATGTCTGGGTATTATGGACATTGGCAGCATGGCCAATAAACTTTCGGCTAAGTGGATGATTAAGGCGTGGTGCAACAGAGATTCCTCTTGGGCCACATTAATTTTCAGAAACACAAACATGATTACTTTGGTTGACTACCCTGGATGGAAAAACCTTGACATCCTCAGCCTCCTATTGTCTTCGATTCCGGTCTCACCCAAAGGATCGAGCCTGGTAAGATCCTTGTGGTTGAGCTGGAACACATTCAAACCTCACATCAGAATGAGTGAAGATTGGAAGTGGGTTGCGGGTATAAGACAAAATGACTCTTCTAGTTCCCGATCCAAGGCATGAGAAATGTGGAGCCTTGGAATGTCTTGAGTGCCAAGAGACTCTCGAATAAGGGATTCAAACAATGGAAGCACCTCTCGAAACATGACACGAATAGATGGGTGGACTTTGAGGACCTTGATCCTACTACTGCGTTCACATACGAGGAATGGAATGTTTTACTAAGCAGACGCCATGCTTGGGACCATTCTAAAATCCGACTACTTATGGGACAGGACTCTCCAAACCCGATGGGCCTTAAATGGTATAATGGTAATCGCCTCTCCAAGCTTCCATATGTCGAAGCTTGCAATGACATTCACATCAGTCTTAACAAGAAATGGTGTCTCAACTAGACGTGACTTCAATGGGATATAAAATTTATGTCTATCTAGCACCCTGTCATTGAAAACAAAAATTCGGTTCTCCTATGGCAAATCCTACACCGTGGAATACGGACCAATGCAAAAGCTAACAAGATCTGTGGGGTTCCACCTTGGTGCAAGTGATGTTGCCATAGCAAAGAGGATATAGGTCACCTGTTCTTTGCTTGCCCTAAATCCCTTCAGTTACGGAGGGTCCTTGGTTGTTATTTGGGACTCCAAGAACAAATCAATTGGAAGCAAGCCCTCATTGGTGAAGCGATGTTGCTCTGCAGCGTTGTGGAATGCGATTAGGGGAGAGATCCTTTGGAAGATTTGGCAAGAAAGATGTGCTCAAAACTTTGGCAATACCCCCAGGGATTGGTCGATCGAGAAGTCCCTTTTCCTTCTCGGCAGAAGAATTGCTAACTGTAAGAAACCTCCCCCCCCCCCCCCCCCCCCCCTTCAGACATCACAAAGATCTACAATATGTCAACAATAAGCTTAAAACCAAGTGGGCTCCACATGATGGGGATGCGAGGTTTATCAACCTCCTCTATAACTCAATGTAACTCCATGTAAGCCTTGCAAGGCCTACCACAAAGGCTATGGCAGATCATCGGAATGAAAATTAGTCATCAGAAATATATCAGTTGGAAGCCAGCTCTGCTGGGAGAAGTGAATGGTCGCTCTACAACTCTTTGGAACGCTCGAAACTCTCGTCGATTTCACTCTCCCTCCTTGGCAAAAGGATCGCTTATTGTAAGAAACCCCCCCTTTTTTGTTACGTGGGCCCCGCTTGAGAGTGATGAGTGGGCGATTAACCTTTTTCTTGTAAAGCCAGCTACACTTTGTAAAACCTTCCCCCGCTCTGTGGGATTCGGGGGATCCCGTGGGCACTAGTCTCTTTCTTTTGTATTGTTCCTTTATTTAATTCAAGTCCACGAGAGTAGGCTAAGGCCGAATTTCCTTTATTAAAAAAAGAAAAGTTACAGAAATCGGACGAAGTCGTTTGAAGCTTTTCACAGCGGATCCGAACCACAGAACTTTGCCAATATCGTGATGCATGTTAGTTGTCAGATTTTACGTAATAGTTTACACAAAACTTTGCAGCATCATAAAGCAGATCAAATTTTCCTTTTCTTCCACCGACCACTAGGAAATCAAGATTAACTTCAGCATCTCAATGCATTTATGAAGAGAAACACATTTGCCCAATTTTGGACACTCCGCATCAGTAGAGATTGATGATTGGACGAGCCCTCTGCCTTCTCATAGCACTGACTAACCTTGTGACTTTGCTAAAAGCATTCATGGATGGATGTACACATGCTACAAAGAGAATCGATACCTCATCCAGAAGGACTGGAGTGAAAATCATTGCCATATGTCAGAAAATCAGCGATCCTCCCTTCATATTATTTGTGACTGCTACGTGCATTCTTTATGATTTCAGGAATTCAGTTCTTCAATTTTACGAGAACATTAATTTAGCATTGACGTCCTCCTTACACAGTCGTTTCTAGAATAGATCAGAAGCTTAATATCATTGACCTCCGTTCACTTTGTAGTAGAAGAGATGTGTTGCGCTTCCTTGAGAAGATTACTTGCCTAAAGATCATCACGTTGATTGGCCTCCCTCGTATCGTCAATTCTCTTGCTTGTATAGAGTTCAAACTCTATATTTAGTGTTTTCAAATCATCATGATACTTTATAACTTTATCACTTTAAACTCTAAAGTTAGAGTTTCAATATAATGCGAGTCTCATTCTCCTTTGGAAAAAAATGTATTCCATTCACCCTATTGTTAGAGTTCACATTAGTTCAATCCCTTGATTGCACATGAAGGTTTTGAACTATTGACCTTGGGCATCAGAATAATTTTCTTATACCAAGGATCCTTACTCTTCTCGATGAATAAAGTATCCATTCAAATTATAGTAGCATATAAGTTTGTCGAGCAATTGCCGGCCATATAAATTTATTAACAATTTTCTATATTCTTTTCTTATTGACCATCTCCAAGCTTCTCCAACGTTATCTTTCATGAATTTCTCCAATGTTCATCTTCTTCTCTTTTGTAGATCAATGGAAATATGATAGTTGAATTGCTTCCTTGAATCTCCTTAATAGACTCCAACTTTCACTTGTTTTTTGAGATGATGGGCCATTCCATTGCAAGTCAATTCATCTTTTGAGAATATCTTCATCTGCTTGGGGAGAGACAAAGTTCTCCGATAGCGTTTAAATATGATTTCCTTAGAGATCTTAGCATTCACATTGATTTGAGTCGAGGCATTCCCCAGAAGCATAGAAATCCTGTTGATGAATTTAGATCCAGAACCTAAATCTTTTAGGGATTTTAGAATGAAATGCCACTCTAGGTGGTGATATGCTTTGTTGAAGGCAATTTTGATGAAGAGGATATCTTTGGAGGACTCCTTATGAAACTCCAAGCCTTCCCACACATCAATAATCGGCTCCAAGATGTATCTTCCCTTTATGAATCCCTTTTGGTCCTCAGTGATCGGTGAGAATAGATGGCAAGTAATGTGATTAGCAAGAACCTTAGCTAGGATCTTATAGCTAGTTTGCAACATAGGGATGGGCTGCTAGTTTTCGGGGCATGCAACTCAATGTGGCAAGGCGTGCGATGGTGATCAACACCTTACTCATTTCATCTATTATCTATTTTCTTACATGTTGGAGACTGAATGACAAAGAATTAGTGAAGCTTGCAAGTACTTGTGGAAATTTCCTTTGGACAAGTGGTTCGAATAGGAGAGGATGCCAAAAATTAAATGGGCCTTACGTGCTCACCACAAAGATTGTGTTGGATTCAGCATTCTAGATGTGGGAGGTATGGCAGATAAACTCATAGCCAAGTGGCTAATCAAAGAGTGATGCAACACAAAAGCTTCATGGGCTATACTGATTCTCAAAAACAAATCCTCTACTGCACTTATAGGAGCCCGTACAAGGAAGGATCTCAATTTTCTCATCTTCATTTTTTCTTAGTGTCTAGTGACTCCAAAAGATTCTCACCTTGTTTCCTCCATATCAAAATTCGTATTATCACTCTTCTATGTGCATCAATATGTTCAATGCATCTCAAGAAGATTCCCAAATTTGCGTTGAAGCTTTGGTCCATGCCAATGAAGACGATGATAGCATACTTAGAAAGGAGAGAAAGCTTTTGAGGAGAGGTCTTTTATTTTTACGTCGATCCTTAGTAGCTCATACATTAGAGGGGGAAAAACAAAGCTCATGTAGCAACTAAAGGGGAGAAGTAGGGGAAGGATTCTAGAGGCCTAGGAATGGTGAAGTTGATCACAAAGGTATCTTTAGAGAAATAGAGGGGGTGAGTCTTTTCATCATGAGAGCTATTAGATGTGCATTTCCATTCTACATAGACAAGGTAGTTGAAGAGGAAAGGATGAGGTGGAATCCTTCTTCCTTATTGTTGGTGCAAAGTCCAAGCCCATACATTTGGCTTCAAGTTCATAAACATATGAAGCTTCATGGAAACCATTGCTAGGAGAATTTTTATCCCTTTACATTTGTAAAAGTCATTTATTTGACGTGAGAGAATATTTGTAATCACCTACCAAAAACTCGTGGACTTCTTACTTAGAAAAGTAACTACTTCATTGAGGGAATATTTCCTAGATTGAAGGACTACTTTTAGAGAGAGCCAAAACTTGAATTCAAATTCAAATTTGAATGTAATACTTATATAAAGTGACTTGGAAAAGTCACAGGTACATGTCTTGATTTCCCGAGTTCTTCATGGTCATTGATTTTAAGAGTGTGAGGCCTACATTGTAGCCCACACTAATCTCCATCATTAGGCTATGATTTTCAAGCCTATGATCTTGTGCAACATTGTTCATTAATACAATACATATACATTGTTCATCTATGATCTCTCTGATATAGTCTTATACATCTGCCAAATTGTACTGCTCATATCTCAGTCACATCGCCACTATTTTCAATGATCTAAAGCATATTAGAATCATCTCCAAGTTATCTACATGGTCACAAATTGTGAAGGAAATACATTCAGCCAATTTGGAGAAAAATGCATCGAAGCTAATCTCCATCATTAGGCTATGATTTTCAAGCCTATGATCTTGTGCAACATTGTTCATTAATACAATACATATACATTGTTCATCTATGATCTCTCTGATATAGTCTTATACATCTGCCAAATTGTACTGCTCATATCTCAGTCACATCGCCACTATTTTCAATGATCTAAAGCATATTAGAATCATCTCCAAGTTATCTACATGGTCACAAATTGTGAAGGAAATACATTCAGCCGATTTGGAGAAAAATGCATCGAAGCACTCACTTGTCAAACTCTGCAGAGGTCCTCAAAAATCTGGGGTAATGATTCAATTGCTAAATTGAGTGCTCTATGTATAGTGCATCATTTTAAGTGATTCCACTTGGAATCATTAGCTTACTAAGCTAATTAGATACCTCTAAAATGAATTTGCCTAATTCCTACTGTACTGGTAGCACTGAGAATAACAAGCAGCAAGTGTGTGATAAAAAATAGAGGGTTTTCATTGATCCTTCTATTTGGAAGTAGTCTGTTTTGATTCAATCTTTTCTCACATCACTTCCAAAGTATGTAGGCACTTGTATAGTGTCTTTGGAAAGCTAAAAGGTCCCACAACTCAACTATGAAGCTACAAGGGGCTCGTACTAAGCAGGATTTGGTAGTACCTACTCATTTCTTTGAGTGTCCATCCACCTATCCCAACTATGGTATAAGACCGAAGCTAAGGTAAAATGGGAGATGGTTTTCCTTATTTAATTGATAAATTGGACAGGAACAACTATCAAGCATAGTCTTTGAGGATGAAGACATACTTACAAGGAAGGAGCCTCTATGGATACATCTCAAGAGATGAGGATATGCCCATATTCAGAAGCAAAGGACAACCTACAAGAGAGGAGCATGAGAGACTCAACACATGGCGTGCCAAGGATGCATTAGCAAGTTCCTACTTACTTAACTCAATCTCTGATTTTCTTCTTCCACATATTAGGAACTGTAAGACATCCCAAGAGACTTGGGAAACATTGTCCTCTTATTTCCCTGTCAACACAAGGGCTAGGAAGAACCAATTGTGGATTGAGTTTACCACCCAAAGAACGCAACCTAAGCAAGGCATCTCAGAGTATGTGACCAAAGTCAAAGATGTAGCAGATCAATTGGCAAGCATAGTTGAAGAAATTGAAGAAGAGCAGATTGTAAGGCAAGTAATCAGTGGTATTAAAGCTGATGACAAATGGAAAAGCTTCACAATTTCCATGGACTTGTACATGGACATGCAGATTCTAGACCTTACCACACTCATGGGGCAACTATTTACCCATGAAGCCAAGCTCAACAAGAATGGAGATTCATCAAGAGGTAATAGCTTTTCTGCCCTATACACTGATAAAAGTAAGTCTAAAGAGAAAGGGAAGAACAAGAAAGTTGAAGATGAAGGAACTAACTCCCAAGCCAACTATGCAGGGAGAGGTAGAACCTCAAGAGGAAGGGGCAGAGGAGGTAAGCAAGGTAGGGGGGACCTTATAGCTTCTCACCATGCAATATTTGTGGTTTATCAAATCATACTATAGATGAGTGTTTCAAGAACGAGTCAAGAATTAGAGAGGTTGAGGATATCAAAGAGGTGGATATACACAATCAAGAGGAAGATTCAATCACCATCAAGGATAAAACAACAACTACAACAACAAGTACAATAACAACTACCAAGGAGGTTACAAATCAAGGAAGGATTACAACAACTACAGAGAGGAACAAGAAGATTCTCTTTTGATTATGAACATGACTTCAAAAAAAGATATAAATGATGACCATCTCTTCTACATTGATTCAGGATGCTCAAACCATGTGGCAGGCAATGTAGCACTTCTCTTTGATCTTGAGGAACCAAAGGGTAAGCATCAGGTACAAACAGGTGATGACACCAAGCACGTAGTGATTAAAGTAGGGAATGTTAAGACCATTGATGAAAACAAGAATCTGTTGAGTAGAGTTCTATATGTACCTAGAATTACTAAGAATTTGATGAGTGTTGGATAGATTGTGGAAAAGGGTTTGCAGGTTAGATTCAAACAATATGGAGCATTTGTGGAGGATCCCCAACATGGGTTCAAAAGGATAGCCAAAGGAGAAAAGACAGGTAGATTATTCACTTTTGAACTTGAGGATACAAGGAACATTGCACTCTATAGTTATAAAGATCAAACATTATCAGAGCTTGAAATCTGGCATAAGAGATTAGGGCATGTTGGTGAAAGAACCTTGAAACAAATATGTAGAGACCAATGGGTGCTTGGGATAGCTAATGTATCCAAGCAACACATGATTTATAAATGTGGTGCTTATGAGTTTGGAAAATCTCATAGGTTACCTTTCTCAAGGAAAGGCTACATACATGAGGACTACCTAGAGCTTGTCCATACAGATGTATGGGGACCTAGCAAGGATTCCTCAATCTCTGGATCAAGGTATTATGTATCTTTCATTGATGATTATAGAAGGTGGACTATATTGTACTTTATCAAGCACAAAGATGAAGTATTCAGTTGCTTTAAAAAGTATCTTGCACTTGTTGAAAACCAAACAGGGAGAAACCTAAAGAGACTAAGGTCAGATGGAGGAGGTGAGTGCTTCTCAAATGAGTTTGATATATTCTTGCAGGACAGAGGAATCAAGAGAGAAATTACAACAAGATATATCCCTCAGCAAAATGGGGTGGCAGAAAGGAGAAATAGATTAATTGTTGAAATAGCTAGGTCAATGTTAAATGAGAAAAAATTACCTAATTACTTGTGGGTAAAGAGTGTATCTACTGCTACTTATCTTGTAAACAGGTTGCCATCCAAATCTCTTGATGGGATGACCCCATATGAAGCATGGCATGGTAGAAGGCCTTCACTTGATCACTACAAGATCTTTGGATGTGTAGCTTATGTGCAAAGCAAGCACCTAATGTATGGAATCATAGGTTGACTACATATCTTCAGGATCAAGGTTTTGTCATGAGTAAAGCAGATACTTCTTTGTTCATCAAGAGAAGTTATTCAGAGGTAATATACCTATGTGTATATGTGGATGAGATCATACTTATAGGTAATGATGCTAATGGCATCAAGCAAATCAAGAATTAGATGATGAAGGAGTTCAAAATTAGTGACCTTGGATCACTAAAATATTTTCTTGGACTTGAGTTAGTCCATACTAACTCTGGAATTTATATTATCAAAGAACGTATATAGAAGATATGTTAAAGAAGTTTCATTTGCAGGATGCCAAAGTTGCTAGTACTCCAATGGAGGTAAACCTAAAGTTAAGTGCTCATGAAGGTGATGTACTTGAGAACATTGCAGGTTACCAAACAATAGTGGGAAGCTTGAACTATGCTACATTGACAATGATTGATATTGCTTATGGAGTAAGTGTTCTAAGTCAGTTTATGCACAAGTCTAGGGCACCTCACTTGGAGGCTGCCAAAAGGATTTTGAAGTACCTTAAGGGCACTTAGAATCATGGGTTGTAGTTCCCTTAAACATCAGACTTGGACATCAAGATATATTTAGATGTAGATTGGGTAGGATGCAAAGATGATAGAAAGATTACCTCAGCATACCTATCCTTTGCAGGAACTAAACCTATATCATGGTGTTCAAAGAAGCAAACTACTGTTGCTTTATCTTCTACAGAGTCAGAGTATAGAGGATTGGCCAATGCTACTAAAGAGGCCATATGGATCAGATTGTTGTATACAGAGTTAGGTTTGCATACTACATCTCCAATGATCTTTGGAGACAATACCAGCTCACTACATCTTGCATCTAATAATCCCATTTATCATGCTAGGACCAAGCATATAGAGGTCCACTATTATTATGTGAGAGAGAAGCTATTGAGCAAGGAGATTCAGTTGACATATGTGTCAACAAATATGCAATGTGTAGACTTATTGACTAAAGCATTAGATGGTACAAAACTATGCAGGTTCAAATGAATGATTGGACTGCATGATACACATGCAGATTGAAGATGAAGACCAAGCAAAAATGTTTGGCTTGAGGGGGAGCTATTGGTGCAAAGTCCAAGCCCACACATTTGGCTTGAAGTTCATAAACATATGAAGCTTCATGGAAACCATTGCTAGGAGAATTTTTATCCCTTTACATTTGTAAAAGTCATTTATTTGACTTGAGAGAATATTTGTAATCAGCTACCAAAAACTTGTGGAATTGTTAGCTAGAAAAGTAACTCCTTCATTGAGGGAATATTTCCTAGATTGAAGGACTACTTTTAGAGAGATCAAAAACTTGAATTCAAATTCAAATTTGAATGTAACACTTATATAAAGTGACTTGAAAAAGTCCCGGGTACAAGTATTCATTTCCCGAGTTTTTCATGGTTATTTTGTAAGAGTGTGAGGCCTACATTGTAGCCCACACTAATCTCCATCATTAGGCTATGATTGTCAAGCCTATGATCTTGTACAACATTGTCCATTAATACAATACATCAACATTGTTAATCTATGATCTCTCTGATATAGTTTTATACATGTGCCAACTTGTACTGCTCATATCTCCACCATTCTCAAAGTTCTACAGCTTCTTGGAATTAGCTCCAAGTTATCTACAAGCTGGCAAATTTTGAAGGAAATCCATTAAGCCAATCTGGAGGAAAGTGCATCGAAGCACTCACTCATGAAACTCTACAAAGGTCCTCAAAATTCGGGGGTAATGATTCAATTGCTAAATTGATTTCTCTGTGTATAGTGCATCATTTTAAGTGATTCCGCTTGGAATCATTAGCTTACTAAGCTAATTAGATACCTCTAAAAGAAAATTATCTAATTCCTACTATACTAGTAGCACTGAGCATAACAAGATAAAAAATAGAAGGTTTTTCTTTATCCTTCTATTTCGAAGTAGTCTGTTTTGATTCAATCTTTTCTCACATCACTTCCAAAGTACATAGGCACTTGTATAATGTATTTGGAAAGCTAAAAGGGCCCACAACGCAACTCTCAAGCTACAAGGGGCTAGTACTAAGCAGGGTTTGGCAGTACCTACTCATTTCTTGGAGTGTACGTCCATCCATCTATCTCAACACTGATCACTAGAGGACAAGGGGGAAGAAAAAAGAGAAGTTCCATTGCATCATTGTAGCTACGTCTCATAGAGAGATGAGAGAGCTCATTAACAAATTTTCCCTATGTAATTCACCACTCCAACTATATGAAAAGGTACTTCATTAGATCTTAGGTGATTAATTTGATGATCTAGTGGATAGTTCTACTCCATACAACTAGCATTGTGCCTTCTCCCCTATGTTTGGTTGGTTGATGGGGTGAACAAACTCACTCTGGTGGCAGAGGGGATGTGTCACATTCAACTTCCGCATAGGCCTACTTGCATGAATCAATAAATAAATAGATAATAACCAAAAGAAAAAAAGAAGAAGAAAACAATTTCCTCTCTCGAGGGGGCTACAAGAGAGGATAGGGCATGATGTTTGGATGGAATGTGTTTATGATTCATCAGAATTTGGGCTGATGAGGACTTTTGATGAAGAATGTCAAATAAAAGCTCAAGCTCAGGTGAAATTTGGCATGCTACATATCTATAGAAGACTTTGATTTGTGAGCCTTCTTAGAGTTGTGCACTTGGACTCTTAGTTTGTGCAATGACTTGTGAGATCTTGAGTCACATTGACTATGAGCACTTCTGTTGAGGTGAACAAAGGTTATTCCTGAGTGGTCCTTATGGATGTGCGGGCATGATCAAACATCCTAAGAAAGATAGGAATTGATGGTCTAAAGTTGAAAAGTTGGATTTGATTAATAAAAAAAGAGAGAGAAAACTTGAGAAAAAGAAAAGTGAGAGAAAATAAAGTATAGGTGTAAAGGGAATGGGAAGAGAGAGATACCAAGGTTCGAAAAGACAAAAGATAATAGGATAAAAATAAAAATATACAGCAAAAGCATCTGTCTTGTTTCATTTTTAGTCTTTATGTGATTGATGATGCGCTTTTGACATGTTGTTCATTGATGCTTTTGGTATTACTAACAGTTTTTCTTGAGCAACATATCGTTTTTTAGTAGCAATGTCTTCTATTGACTCGAAAGAAAAATGGAAGCAATAAAAAGTAAGGTTGATCATATTAGGTTTTTTTTGGTGCATTTGTCGTGAATGTTTTTTGCATGAACACTGAAGCGGCATATATCCTTCCGCGAGGGTGACTTCACAAACAAGTGAAGGGGATTATGTTAGCTATATAAGTTGTTGGTTTTTGTGCACTAACATGCTTCATTCTGCAAAATAAATGTTTGATTGTAGATATTTTGCCCATGAGAGATGTTTGTTAGTGGCGATAAACTTCCATCAAATGTGTTGGCATAAAGGAGGTAATGGTATTATGTATAACCATGAGGTGTGTGAGGGGGTGGGTATGGAGCTAGAGAGAGAAGAAGAAAAAACCCAAAACAAATAGAATTAAGATAGAAAAAAAGAAAAAAATAATAAAATAGAAAGAAAAAAGGAAAAAATATATATTTGAAAAAAAAAGAAAAAAATTACATGACCAATAACTAATGAAAAAAATGATAGAAAAAGGAAAAAATTGAAATAAAAGAACAAAGAGGCTAAATGTTGTAACAGGGATGAAGAACCTGCATGATGCGTGTTTTACTTAAGGGAAGTGCTGGTGAAGTGAGGAATTGTAGAGTGTGTATGTTGATTCAGTGCGTCTATGTGTGTGCATAAACATGTATGCGTGAATTATACTTGTCAATGTGTGGATAGGAATGGATGTCTGATTGTCCCTTTGCATAAATATATGTAGAATTGAGTTTTCTTATCTTTAGATGTGTATCTTCCAGCCTGCCTACGTATCGATCTAAGTGTGATTGACTGTGTCGCATGAGAGAGAGAGAGAGAGAGAGAGAGAGAGAGAGAGAGAGAGAGAGAGAGAGAGAGAGAGAGAGAGAGAGATGGATATTTTCTATGACATGAAGTGTATAGCATAAAGTGGTGTTTGTATACAAAGTGTGTGCATTGATAATTACGAGACTATCATACTTCTGCATCCGGACAACATCACTTCATGCAACGTCCATGAAGGCAGCGACAAAATAATCGTTCAAAGTCCATGAAGAGTGGCATTCATTTTGCTACAGCTCCTGGAAGTCGCATTTGACACATGAATCCGAGAGGAAGCATTATCTCTGAGAATGAGAATGCAAGGGGTCTACCTTGTTAACAAGATCGTAAGGACTTGAAGTGAATCCAAAAAGAACATGCAGAGCGATATTAAGAACTGGGAGCGTAGGAATAAGAGGCTACTAGTCTCGTTGAAGAAGTAAGCACATAGAGGGCTCTGGAGTGCGGTTCAGCTGAAAAGACATACAAAGACCCTAAAATAGATGCGCAAGTTGGCTTTATAGATGATGAATCGGTGGAGCTTTCTTTGAGAAAAAAAGCCAGGAAGGTCCATGTAGAAAAACCAATCAAAGTTGGATACGCCGTGCCGAAAACATCTAAGAAGAGAATCTTGTCAACTGTCAAACGCAAAGGGGTCCTCACAACAAGATCAAATGAGGGACAAAGTGTGCAGAACATGTAATTCAGCTTATGATCCTTTATCCAGTACTTTTCAGGTTCCCATAATCCATCCGTCCCCCTATGTGCCATAGTGATGACTAGCACACATGGGCATCCTATCGACCTCTTATGAAGCTTCTTGTATAGCTAGAATAGCACTCCACCGCACCTTTATCCTTGCACTTTTGATTGCCATGGCACGTTTTCCCTATGTAAGCACATGTAACCGAAGGAGGCTTCGCAAGCAAACAAAAATATAGCTATCAAAAAAGCAACCATACTCTTGAAGGTACTATTGTAGAGATTTATATATGATTAGAATTATTCAACTAAAATTATGTTCAGCTTGTGCTCCAAGTCATTTTGCATGGACTGGTATGTCTTTTTTGTCACATAAGAGAATGCGTTCATTTGAATCAGTATGTATGTGCTTATGAATCGGTGTGCGACCACATATATGAAGATGTGCGTGCAGCTGCATTTGTCTATGTCTATGTATGACTATTAGCTTACCTTTTAAGAGTCTATATGGTCTACGTCAATTTTTGTGAGCAACTTGCTGTCCAGGGACCCACTCAATGTTTTTTCTGCTTGTTCCTTGAAAAGACCCTCAGTTATTGAGCTATTGAACATGGTATGTTAGAGAATTTCTGCTGGGCAATCATTGTACGGTACACAAAATCATTTTGGACTTGGCTGGGTAGCTTAAAAAATGTAATGTCATGATAAAAATCTTACTTACCCAAGTTTTGCACCTATGTGATAAATGATATAGGTTGTTTGCCCATGCAACACTGCAATGTTACAATACATTTGTATGCATCTACTACAAAAGCAACAATGTCATCCGAGATGCGTTTGCAATGAATAAACCAGCGAGTTTCCAATTATGTATATGCTTCCTTTTACACTATAAGTTTGTTCTACCTTTTTCTGGCGATTGTACTTAATCTTCCTAGCAGCTTTCGATGTCATTAATATAAATGTGCATATGAATTTTCATAGTGAGCTCCACACTAGTTTTGTCCCTTGTGTGTTGTAGATAGACACTAGTTTGTACCTCCCCCGAAGTCAGCAACCATCAAATATGTTATTTCAATGTCGCAAGGATTTTCCTACTTCATAATGGTGGAGCCCTTTTGAAGCTTGTTATAGTGAAGGTCATTTTCCATGGTCATGGCAAGTGGGTGAATCAAACATGTCCCTATTGCAAAGTGTAGCCCAAACATTTGGCTCCTTGTAGGCGAACAGTATTTGGATAGATGTCTATAATTCATTGATCATTATTGCGTCTTTTCGTTGAATATTATGCCCAGAAAGCGCCGAAGACGACCAATGGAAAAAAGGAAGAAGATAGAAGTGTTATCGATTCATGAAATGTGAAACAAGAAAGCAATAAATTATGAGCACTCTAATATATAGGTCTTAACTATTTCGAGATTTTCAACACCGTACGACTACTCCTGCCGTCCATACTCTACATACTTCTAAAGGGACACATTGTTGGTTTCTAACATAATTGTTGGTTTCTAACATACTAGATTACACAAGAGTATATGATTCTTGGACTCTTCACAATCCCATCATACTTGTGCATTATAGCTTAGTATTGTGAGCTATTGAAGATACCCACATGCCTTGCTTGCTATAGGATAGGATTTGTTGTTTATCTCTATTGATACATGACATCCTCATAAGCTTTGTGTTACATATAAACTCTTACCAAATAGAGACTCTATGAAACAGCTGCCATTTGTCTAAGTGAACTTGCTTTAACTGAACATACAAAGGCGCGTTCTGGCAAACACGGGTTTTTTTCACAAAGTATCGGAATATTAATATTCCCTTCATCTTCAAGCATACAGTATAAACAGAAAAACAAATTATGCAGACTCATGAGAATAAAAAGTGCTTCTGGTTGTCAGTTACTACAGTTTAGCACTAAAAATGGATAAATATTACCATATGATTACACAAAGTCCCTTAACATCGTCTTCCCAACAGCAAAAGATGCGTAATGAAACATCTCTAGAATCAATCGGTGTCAAAATGTCATTGACTCCCATGTTTCCAACTGTTAGTACATTTGTGCAATGATGTGTGTGAACACAGTTAGTATATTTCTCTAAATTTTCCCTCTTATAAGATTTCCCCTATCTTTTATATATGATGAAAACATATGTAACCTAGTTTCAAAAGGAAGTTAGGAAACAGCTACTCTCCCAAGCTTTAATTAATAGAAAAACTGTACAAGTGAGTGGGCCTAGCACCCATGGACCCACCCCCCCTGCCCCCAATTCCACAAAGTAGGGATTGCTTTAAAAAAGTTGCCTAAAAACCTTGCTACAATTAGAGAGCATTACAAAGATGTTAATAACCCTTTCGTCCCCGCATGGGGGCCACTCTAATTTAATCTTGTTGCTCTCGAGGAAGAAATTCTTTGTGTGTTATGCTGGTAAGCGCTTTTGACGGCCCACTCGAGGAAGAAAGTCTTTGTGTGTTATGCTGATAAGCCTCTCCCCACAAATTACGGTAATTCACATCAACATAAGTCATTGCCTCTTCATTTTAGGCACTAGCACATATTTCTCCCTTTTTAATCATATATTTACAACATGTGATGGGCATTATTATGTCAAATTGTACTTCAAGGAACCTCCAGTAGCTTCATGTCATCGAAGTTCACATTCATAAAAATGTTGACTTTTCGTTTGCACTATCGAAACTGTTACGCAAGCAAATTGAACATTTGGTGGTAAATTATGTTTGAATCTTCAATTGCAAGTACAAGAAGCTTACAATTTTCTACGTATGTAGTGGAGCTCCACATGTTACCTATATTTGAGCTCTCTAGGAAAGATTAAATTTTGTGGATATTAAGGTTATAGTGAGTTGCCATCGCCGTAGTTGATAACAAGTTACAACGATGCATTTTTTATGTCCGGGTTTTTGAAGGATAAGTTCCATGGTTCCAAGTAATCATTGTGGACGTATATGAATGTGCCATGTAATGGTAAAAACGGGTTTGTGACAAATTACGTTAGGAGTTAAAATATGTAGTTTTACAAATATAAGTACCAAAAAGTGTTCCTGATATTTTTATAGTACCTATTTCAACCATGTAAACTCTACAATTATCAACCCTAAGAACTATAGAGAAATTTCAATGGAATGATAGACACGCACATGCACATGTCTTGATTGTTTTGCAAAACATTATCCCCCATACTTATATCAATGAAGAAAGCAAGTCCATGCCTCTTCCATCCACAAATTATTGGACAGAGATCACATGAATGAAGGTGATTATATGGAAAGAGTTTCGTAAAAGATCAAGGGATTAAAAGGTTAACTGATTTACGTAGATGATATTCTACTAGAAAATCGACATATGCAAATCGTTCACTCAGCACAATTAAACAGGTGGGGAAGAACACACACGCCTAGAGCGTTCCTTTCAAAAGGCCTCTCTATATGAGTTCAAACTTTCAAATGCCGAATACCATGGAATTGTAAGATCACAAAAGAAGAGTCTGTACAACCGGATGATCCAACTATCGTAATTATCTACATATTTGATAGTTTCAGCTTTCCTATATTAGAAATTTATTTTCTTTACTTCATTGCAATCGTCCATTCAAGTTGATCAAGTTTTCTAAAGGAAAGGTGGTGTGTGTGCTTAAACTCCAAGAGGGATGATTCCATCTCGCATTACATGAAGAGGTTCAATGAAGAAGTTATCAAACACATGGAATATTAACAACAAATTTGGAAATGATGAAGTTAAAAGCCTTATCTCCAAGCCTCTATGAGGAATCCCTCACTTTAAATGCTAATAAATGTATTTATGAATAGAAATGTCAGAATTATGACAAGAAATAGGACCGTAATATTTTGGACAGGTGTGCCCATGCCACGGCACAATGAGTTGATTTTGAGTTATATTTGTATTGAATTCAACTACCAAAGTATATCAACGAATCCCCACGGGAGTGATGTGGTAACAAGGAGCTAGCACTCATGTGTAAGGAAGTGCCAAGCTATGTGGAAGGAAATCAATCCACAATAGGAAGTAGACCCAAAGCTCAAAGATTCAAATTCTCCCTAGCAAAAAGATTTACTGAAAACTTTTTCAATATTATCTTGTGTAGGCACATAAGGCAAGCTGATTTCCGTAGTAGAGAGTCTCTTTATGACATAATGATAGTGCTCCTCAATGTGACGTGCTAGCATGGAAGATAGGGTTCATCACAATTGTCAATGTGCTCAGTTATTTTCTAAAGATGGTAAGGCATCTAATCCACACACACCCAACAATTGCTATGAAATTTTCCCTATACTTAGTCTCACAACTAGAAGTGGCCATAGTAAGCTGCTTCTTGCTCAAACAAGATATGCATGAGCTACCAATTATGAAGAAAAAGCCAATGGTAGACATACAAGTGTGATAACAAATAGCAAAATCTGATTAAGAAACATGCCAATCTAGAATTAATCTTCCCATTGCGATAAACAAAATCCAAATAGTCATGTACAACTCAAATCCTGAAAGATACCTGTAACTACGTTCCAATGCTTCATGCCTAGACCATGCATACATTATGCATTTCAGAGACAAAAAGATGAATATCAAGCCATGTTATGCATAAGTAAATCAAGCATCCATCAACCTCATGATAGATAACAACATCAAATGCATCTTCAACGTCATGAAGAATCAATTGTAAACTTCTCTCCATGGGAGTGGCGATAGGTTTCCAATATTCAAAGCCAATACAATATAATAATATTTCAAGGTATTTTGTTTGACACAAAGTTGTTGTCCCATCAACTTGCATAAATTGAATGCCCAAATAATGCTATAGATGCCTCAAATCTACATATCAAAAGAGGCATGCAAAAGTGTTGGAGTTCAAGGTCAGCAAAAACACGTGAACAACACAAGGAAGAAGAAGAATCTTGGAGCTCAAAACACCAATACTGTATGTACTACCACTAGAATGTACAAAGATAAGTTACCCCTTAGGGCTCTAGGCCTATATACAAGCTAGGGGGAAAAACCTCCTAAAGAGGGAAAAAAGTGCCCCGACAGTCCTAGTGTGTTCACACAAAGCAATAGCTAAATATATCAACAAATTTCCCCTACGAGTGATGCGTTGATAAGGAGCTAGCAGTCATGTATAAGAAATTCTTCTTCATCCCTGGCACAAATAAAGCATTCGACAATGTAAAAGAAGTACTAGCACCAGTTGTCAGAATGATCTTACCAACTCCCATAACAGGATAAGAGGAGTTGTTGGTGCATGTGACAGTATTCCCTAAAGGGGCATGCTCAAGTGAAGTGATAAAATTGCATTGCCACGTAATGTGTTTGGTTGCCCCACTATCAAAGTATCAAACATATAAGTCTACTAGAGACATACATTCTTCATGTGAAGATGGATCAAAACTACAAACAATAGTAAATACCCATTCTTCATTTTGCACAAGATTAGGAGACTCTATTTTGGGTATAGAAGCCTCTACAACAACCATTCGAGCCTCTTTCCTCCTTGCCTCTTTAGCACCCAATTTTGGATAGCTCTAGATGACATGATCATTACCCTTAAATTATTTGCAAAACAAGTTGTGCTTTTTTGTTTTCTACTCGTCTTTACCTTCCTTCTTTGATTGTTCAAAATTAGCATATTTTTGCTTATTAATAGAAAAGCTCCATTTACCTTTGCCCTTCTAGCTAGCCAAGAAAAAATGATCTGAAACATGCATAATGGACCTGTTCTACCTAGACGTATCTTTGTGCAACAGAACAAAGACTAAGTCCTCAAATGTTAAGGCATTTGGATTTTCTTTCATCATCAAACGAAGAGTAGAAGAAAGACTCTGATATGAATTGGGAAGACCATTCAGAAGAGTCTGCACAAGTGAACTCTCAGGCAAGACTTCATCACCAGAAATCAGTTGTTCCTTCAAATCTTTGATCTTTGTCAAAAAATTGTCCATGGAATCTCCTTCATTCATGTGTTCACTCTCCAACTATTTTCGGATCTAAGCAACACAAGAATCATTCCCTGCCTAGTATAAAGTGGTAAGTGTATCCGAAGCATCCTTAGTTTTTTTTGCAAGAGACAATGTGAGGAATGATGCCATGTTTGATAGACAAGACTATCAACACGTGCCTGAGCATCTCTACCATCTCAATGAATTTTCTCTGCAGAAGGTGCATTAGGAACCGCAACACCAACAAGAGCATGAAGAATATCACGATCTTCAATGCCATGTACATAAACTTCAACAATTCTGTTTGTAGGTGGACATTTTTCAACACCCTAGACAATATTCCACGGTCCTTTTGCAACCAATATATGACTTGTCATATGAGCCCACAATGGGTAATTGGTACCGTCCAACTTATCCTCAACAACCAACATATGGAATACATCACTCCTTTCAGCCATGGGCCTTGACTAAAATACCTTGATGGCAGAAAATGATTGTATTTGAAAAAGTTGAGCAAAACTACCCTTATGAGTTCCACTAAAACGATAACAGACTTTGAGACGCTTATATTGGTGAACCAAAACTTGTATATATCTTTAGCACAAAAAGACAAATATGCCTATGAAAGCACTAGGATAGTGCATTAGGAGGCCGAAACAAGCTCAGATCCTCATTTGAGCACATCACCCTGAGTATGCTCACCAAATTTTGTGCGATTTTGAGATTGTGATCAGAGCAGTGTCGATGATGCCCTATATGAAGCCACAACCTCCTCTGATACCAATTGTTGGAGCTCGAGGTTTGCAAAATCATGCGAACAACACAAGGAAGAAGAAGAAGCTTGGAGCACAACACACATTACTGAATGTATTACCACTAGAATGTTCAAAGATAAGTGACTCCTCAGGGCTATAGGCATATATACAATCCATGGGGAAAAACTTCCTAGAGAGGAAAAAAAGTGCCCTAGCGATCCTAGTGTGTTCAAACACATCACTACCTAAGCATATCAACAAAAAGAAATCTTAAATTCAGCCATATTCCTCTTGTTAGGTGCAATGAGATGCATATTATCAACATATACAACAATGATCACAAGTACATCTACACACTTGACATATAAGGTGCTCTCAATTTAACTTTTCCCAAATCCATGTGCTACCAAGTAGGCATGTATCATTTCATATCAATCACATGGTGGTTCTTTCAGCTGATACAATAGATTTTATCAACGTGTAGCACAAGGTGCAAATACATACAAATCTTCATGTAAATCTCCATTAAAAATTTATTGTTAATGTCCAACTAATGTACATTCCAACCATAAAGAATAGCAAGTGCACAAATGCTATGAAAACTTGACATTCAGGAAGTGGGACAAAATCCCTAGCTTATTAGCTATCAAGTGTTTCCTCACGCTTACATTTTAGCTTATGCACCCATTTAGTCTGGATGGGCTTTTTTCTAGGAGGCCCATCACATAAAGACAAAATACCATTCTTCATAGTAGCATCATATATTTGACTGCATAGCAGCCATACGTTTTTTTTTGGAGTTTTATGCTTCATCATACGAAACATGCTCATTTTAATCACAATAACTAGAGAGAACCATTGCATAAGCATCTAATGCAAAAGAAAGCATTATGAGAAGTTCAATGAGTACGATATGAGAAAGATGCATCTAATTTGCTATCTCTCAAAGTCTACACTTGCCATTTAGTTATAGCGTTTTCCTACTCAATGTGAGCTCTCTCATTAACAAGTGTACTATGTAAGTTTACATAAAAAATAGAATGATTTGTACCATCATTTGGAACTTGTAAAGGTTGCAAAATTGCCTCACTAGGAGAAACATTTGACTAACTATCTATAAAAAGAGGTAGGAAGGTACCCTATACATCCCTTGAGTTGCCTGGTATATCCTTCGTACATCAAAGTAACGACTGAATTGCATCTCCCACGAAAACGTATATCTCCTTAGTACATGAAAGGGATTACGGAATTGCATCTTCCACAAAACAAAACATCATGGCTAAACACAATGCCTTGAGTTTGTGGATGAATGGAGACCATATCCTTTGCTTTCAAAACTATATCCTAAAAAAATACATTTCTCAACCTTCTCATCCAACTTTCTTTGTTGTTATTCATGCACTAGTGCATAAGCAAGATAACCAAAAACAAAAAAATAAGAAAAAGGTGATTTATGACTGTGCCAAGCCTTATATGGGCTGATAGATTGAAATGTTCGAGTGGAACACATGTTAAGTACATATGCTCCACATATAACAACCTCTAGCTAAAAGCTATGTGGGTAAGCTTGACGTTTGACCATACAACTTGCCATTTTCATGCGAGACCTATTCTTGCACTCACCAAATCCAATTTGTGGAGGTGTAAAGAAAAATTGTACATTCATGTTTTAGCTCATAATCAACTAGAAATGCATTAAAATCATAGGACATATACTTCCCCCTCAATCAAAATCAAGAGTTCCCATTTTACATAAATTATGCCAGATATTTCACCACAACGGAAAAATTTTTAAAGCACGTGAACACTTCAAACTTTCCTTTCAATGGATAAACCCATGCATGCTTGAAAAAAACATCATTGAAAGTCATGAACTAGAAGTAATTCACAAATGAATGTTTCTACATACGATCACGTACATGATTATGAACAAGCTTCAATTTAGGTGCAAATGTAAAGATATCATCGTTGAGGAAGGAAGAACACTACATTTTACCAAAAATATAGAACTCATAGATATTTTTAGAAGGTGCATCAAGTTTTTCCAAACACGAAATCATTTTAGAATTCGATAGATGAAGAAAACTAGTGAAGTTCTGATTATCAAAGCATGCATGCCAAAGCTTTGCATCTAAAATGGCAAGAGAATCATTGATGACACATTCTAAATCATTGTTAGATTTTGCATAATCTATGAGACTATGTAGTTCATTACATAAAAATGCCACAAGAAATGATAACATGCTTGGCTAGTGTTGAAACTGATAAGATATTTTTCTTCACCCTTAGTACAAATAACGCACCTCACAATGTGAAAGAAGCACCATAAAAAGAATACTCAGAATGTTCTTTCCAACTGTCATGAAAAGATATGTGGATTTATTAGCACATGTGACAATACTCCCTATAGTAGAACACTCAATTCAAGTGAAGAAAATACATTGCAAGATGATATGTTTGGTTGTACTAGTGTAAAAATACCAAGCATCTGAGTGTACTTTAGACATATAGTACTCATGAAAAGATAGGTCATAACTGCAATCGTTAGTAAATGGCCATTCTTGATTTTGAAAAAAACATTAGTAGAATTTGTTTTAATTGTAGACACCTCTACAACAAACATTCTATCCTCTTTCTTCTTTGCCTCTTTTGCAACAAGTTAGATTTTTGCTTATTAGTAGATGAGCTCCATTCACCTTTGCCCTTCTAGCTAGCTAAGAAAGCTTGATCGCCAGCATGCATAATTGTCTTGTTTTGCCTAGAATCATCTTCTTGCACCAAAACATAGACTAAATCCTTGAATGTTAAGGAATCTGGTATTCCTTTTATTACCAGCCAAAGAATAAAAGCTAAAATCTAATAAGAATTTGCAAGAGTGTTAAGAATAGTATGCACAAGTGAACTATGTGACAAGACTTAGTAATGTGAAATGAACGACCTTCAAATCCTTGTTCTTTGTTGGAAAAGTGTGCATTGAATCTCCTTCATTGATATGATCGATCTCCACAATTGTTTTTTGAGGTAAGCAACACAATCCTTAGCTCTTTCCTAGTATATTGTTGTAAGAGTATCCCTAGTATCTTTAGCTTTTTGCAATAGTAAATGTGAGGGATAATACCATATAGACACACAAATCATCAATGCATGTGCATGTGCATCTCTTCAATACCAAAATATTTGCTCTACAATTAGGTGCAATAAGAACTAGAAAACTAGCCAAGAAATTGAAGATCATCATCTTCAACACCATCAACATCACCTTAAGTGGTTTTATTTGCAAGTCTAGTAGGTAGTTTTTTAACAATATGCACAATATTCCTCAAGGAGTTTGCTAGTGGTACATGATGCATAATGTATCCCCCGAATGGGTAATTAGAACCATCCAATTTATCCTCAAGAACCAATATATGAAATATGTCATTTCCTTAATCCATGTTTAGTGACTAAATACCCTAATGTAGAAAACGTATTGTATCTCAAAAAGCTGAAAATAAATACCTAATGGAGCTCTACTAGAATTTCAAGAGACTTTGGAGCACTTGTAATAGTGAACACAAAACTATATATATGTTTGACACCAAAGGATGAAATTGCTTCCACAATCATTGTTCATGCATATCAAAGGCAAAATTGAGCTCCAATAGAAATTTTAATGCTTGTTGTCTTATTTTCTTTGCTAGACTTGTATTCATGGTTCCTCTGCATTTTGGCTTCCTTTTATACACTTCAAATGCTCGCCTTCAACAACAGAGCTTGAACGTCAAACTCTTCAAAGCTCTTATAATTGATCATGCTTGCTCTCCTTGATCTGTTTGCATTTTTTTTTTGTTCTTTTTTGTGCCTTACCTTTTGATGCAACTTGAAAAGCAATATCCCTCACTTTATTACATAACGAGAGGTTGGGAATGGTATATGATGTGATATTTTTCAATCCATGGTGTTAAGACTATCAAAGATATCTTATGTTTGGTCTTGAAATTCCAACTCCATAGCATTTGAATCATCTAATCTAGTGATCCTTTATCCTCGTTCTTGCAATAGCATTAGTATCCATGCTTGTAGGGTTGAATCAAGATCCATGGAGTTGGGCTAGAGTTTTTTTTAAGTCTCCTACCACCACAATGGGCGTGTGCTCTACACGAGCTGTTTGTATGTTTTTGGCCATGCTAAAATGAAAATGAGTTTAGAGAATCATTTTTACACACTTTAATTTTTTTAATAGTCAATTTAAAAAGATTCAAAATTACTCTATTTATGGATCACATTATACCAACCTTTGTGATTCTTCTTTAGAGACCCATAATGAGCCGTGCCATTGACATGTGTCTAGCCAACATTTTTTTTAATAAAAGAAGTTCAGCCCACGGGACCCCCCGAATCCCACGGAGTAGGGGTATCACTAATTGTAAGAAATCCCCCCCCCCCACCCCCCCCTTCAGGAAGCATCAAGTGTCTAGCCAACATTGTAGATGGTCGCTTGCACAAGATTTATTGTTTGCGCTTGATCAAGTAATTTACATTTATTCTCCATCAGATATTTCGATGTTCTGTTAGTCTCTTGACGCCACCTATTTACGTATGGAATCAATTAAGCAACTCATGAGGAAGGAGTCCTGCATATCTATCCAAAAAGTAAGATCCATGCATATAGAAAATGTGAAACAAAACTATACATACATTTCCATAGAAATATTATACATAGACGTGCTAAAACGTACACTTACCATATAGTGTCGTATATGTGTCTAAAATCATGCATGCAATATTTCCTTGATGAATGTTCGAATACCACTCTTGAGGAAAAAAATTTCCTCTTTAAGAAGTAGATGCCTTGCCTTTACTCCCCGTGTGCAAAACGTTTCCAAAATATGTTTTGTTAAGCTAGAGTAATTGGAATACTTAAGGAGCATCCATGCACCATTCACACCTTAGTGGATATTCCATGTTTCAAGAATAATCTATAAAAAGCTTCAAAAGATTGTCCGATATTTGGATTATATCAAGTAGCATGCGTACGTGTTGTTGTCAAAAGAAAGTAAGTGATAGGATTTTAAATTTGATCATGTTCATATCATCTTAAAGGTATACTCTGGTCACAACTTAGAATGCCTTGAAACCATTGAGCTAGTTTTTTTTTTCTTAAAGGATTTATACCCCTCTCGTCCCCCTCATGTGGTGCCCACTTGATTTTGATCTTGTTGCTCTTTAGGAAGAACACTCTATTATGCCTAAAGCGCAGTGGCTTTTTACAATTGGAATTGTTTTGCCTAAAAGGAAAAGAACTTTCTCGATAGACTATGAATAACTGAACTATTTTCTTCCATTATTGAACTATTTTCTTCCATTATAAGACTACAAAAATATTTAAGTGTTTTGAGATCCCCTACCATATTCCATTCCACTTCAAACTTTCCAAACCCTTCAACTTCAAGCATTCCACTTCGAACTTTCCAAACCCTTCAACTTCAAGCAAACGACCTTCTTGTTAATGTTATACGGTACTTGAGATGGTTGGTCAATGTAAGTACCATGATACACTGTCATTATTCTTATTGTAAAATAGAAATGAAGCAATCCATCACAAGTTCTTGTTTTATTTTATTTAGAACTAGTTTTCATGAGTATTTTTTGGTTACTATTGTCCTATTCGAATTTCATACATTAAAAGCTCTCTTCATCATTGTTAACCGAATCCTTTCTAAACAATGTCCCTTCAAAAATGGGCATTTATAAAACTTCAAAAAAAAAAAAGAATAACATAAAATTACACTCCTCTTTTGAAACCATAGTACTGAACCATTGCTTTTTGCATTTTCAAGGTAAACATTTTTTTCTTCATCATAATGAAATTTATTTGAACTAGCAGATTGCATTAAACAATCCACACATCTATATCCATCACGAAAGCTTGCAACGTCACAAGTTTACTACTTCGAAGCCATATGCACACTCAATGGTTTTGTAAGAATCCCCTTGATCTATGTGCAATGGTAAGCACGAATCCCCTTGATCTATGTGCAATGGTAACAATATAAAAGGAACTTGATAACCCTTTTGACTTATACATCTTGCATAAAAAGTTTAAAGGATTTATTATGGTGTTATCGAGCCCAAAATTTCTTTGTAGACTCTGTGCTTAAGTTCCTTCCAAAGATGACTATTTGATGGGTTACCAACCATCGGCAAAGTCTCTTTCGGTGTTACATTGTTGTCGATATCAAATCTTCTTCTCTCTACAGAAACATGTATCCCCATCATTGATATTGCCAAATACCTAGTGTATTTGTAAAGTCAGTATTAATCTAGTGGCTTTTTAAAATCAAGGAAAACATAGAGAAAACATTTACCTTGTTCTTGGTAATCTATAATTCATGGCTTTGCCTTTTATGGAAATAGATTCTATATATTGATGTATTATCTTTGTAATGATAAAATAAAAATGAAAATGTTTAATATGATCAATATGATGACACATATTGCGTGCCATGATGCTTAGTTGAAAAACTTTCCACATACCTTTGCAACACACTCTGCATGGTTCATCTTCTCAGTCTTTAATTCAAAGATTCATATGTTCATTCTACTTTATCAAAAGTTTAACCTTTTCTTATAGAATATTTATCTCTCTTTTGATGCTTTGCGGTTGAACTTAAAGTCCATAACTCTTCCTCCAAGTTTCCATATGAAAATGCTGGAACCACATCCAATATCTCATCATACCTTTGAATCCGTCATCAATATATCTTCAGAGTGATGTAACTTTTTGAAATGATGGTGAAGAACTACTAAGAGGATCAACAATATATAATAGAACAACCCTCCATAAGTCTGATTCCTTGCACCTCGCAATTGTCTTTGAAAGAATTGAACTTCATTCCTATTGATGCTTTGGCTTGGTAGGCATGCATAATCTATTTCTAGACTAAGATGTAGATCGAATCTATTAGATTGAGAAACATTTTCGTGTAAAAAAGATACTCTGAAGAATAAACTACTGAAGATGGTCATAGTTGAGCAGATCATAGAGTAAGATAAATTTTATGAATAGAAGAGAAATGAGAAAGACATTTAATAGAGGTGAGAGTCCAAACTCCGCGGAAAAGAAGAGCCAAAATTAAACCTTGCCTCAAAATCTTAGTACTCTCACATGGGAGGTTGAAGGAATGTTTTACAACTTTTTGAAGAAAACAAATCTTTAAGGGATGTTTCGCAACGTTTTGAAAAAAATAAATATTTTTTTTTAATATAAAGGAAGTTCGGCAATAGCCTACTCTCCCGGACTTGAATTAAATAAAGAAAAGTACAAGAGAAGGGGACTAGTGCCCACGGGACCCCCCAAATCCCACAAAGCAGGGGAAGCTTTTACAGAGCTTAGATGACATTACAAAGAAGGTTAATTACCCTCTCATCACCCTCATGTGGGGCCCACTTGGGTTTAAGCTTGTTATCGATCAAAAGGAGTACTTGATGATGCCTAAAGGGGGGGGATTTTTTACAGTTGACAATCCTTTTGCCAAGGAGGAACAGCGATTTCTCAATTGACCACTCCTTGGGGGAGTCACCGAAGTTGAAAGCACATCTTTCCTGCCAGATTTTCCATAGGACCTCCCCTCTGATGGCGTTCCAGAGAGTCGCGGAGCATCCGATCGCTTCTCCCAGCAGGGCTTGCTGCCAACTGAGACGTTTTTGAAGTCTAATTCTCTTTCCAACCACCTGCCAGAGTCTGTTGGAGTTGGGGCAGGTAAAGAAGATGTGTGAAACATCTTCGATAGACCGGTGGCAGCGTTTGCACCAGGGAGGGATCCCACAAATTTTGCTAGCCTTAAGGTTGGTCCAGATTCCATGATGGAGGATTTGCCATAAGAGGACAGACTTTTTGATTTCTATGAGGGGGTGCCAGATAGCCATGAACTTCATGTCCCACCGAAGCCGCGTCCATGACAGGCACCACTTTTTGTTGAGGTTAACCTGATAGTCGATTGTTTCTTTGATGTTCGGGACTTTTGATAGGCTATTCCCATTGTGCCATTTGAGACCAAGCGAGCTCGACATGTCGTGTCCCATGAGAAGGCGAACTTTGTGTCGGTCCCAGGCGAGACATCTGCTTTGCAACGTGTTCCATTCTTCATGCGAAATGTTGATGCTAGGATCAATATCCTCAAAGTTGATCCAGCGGTTGGTGTCTTGTTTCCAGAGATGTTTCCATTTTTTGAAGCCTTTGTTCCATAGCTTCTTGGCATTTTGAATGTTCCAAGATTCCACACTCCGGATGCCATGGATCGGAAACCAGATAGAGTCGTTTTGTCTGATACTGGCAGCCCACTTCCAATCTTCACTTATTCTTGTGAAGCTTTTGACTTTATTCCAACTCTTCCAAAGGGAGCACACCAGATTAGAGCCTTTCGGGAAGACGGGGATCGGGGAAAACAACAAGGTCAAGATGTCAAGATTCTTCCAATTTGGGAAGCCCATGAGGGCCAACTCATTTTTGTTTCTGAAGATCAGCTTGGCCCACGAGGCCTCCCCGTTGCACCAAGCCTTAATCATCCATTTGGCCGACAGTTTGTGAGCCATGCAACCAATGTCCAAGATACCAAGTCCCCCACTATCCCTATGGCTGGTGCAGATGGACCATTTGATTTTAGGCACCCCTCTCCTATTGTGGTTGCCCGTCCAAAGGAAGTTTCTACAAATACTATTCAGTTTGGACAGATCATGCTCTTTCGGTCTCCAACAAGAAAGGAAATAAATGGTAGATGATAAGAGGAACGTGTTGATAACCATAGCACGAACAGCAAGATTGATTTGCATACCTCTCCAATAGTTAAGCTTGTTTTCGAGTTTGGCAAGCACCCAGTTCCACCGCTGTTCCATAGATACGCCAAACCCCAAGGGAATCCCAAGAAGTCGAAAAATTTGGCCCTGCGGAATGATTTGACAGCCATGATCAATGAGAAGGTCGGGCTGGGCCCCACCAATAGCTCTAAAGGCGGTCTTAGAGTGGTTGATTATGGATCCAGAGGCTTCACAAAAAGTAGCAAGACACTTCCAGAATGTCTCAAGGCTGGTACTATCATTGTGCACAAAAGCGTTCATATCGTCGGCAAAAAGTCTCATGGTGATCTGAATGTGGTCATGCGGCAAACGAAGGCCTTTAATGTTACCAGCTTCCACCTGATGCTCCACCAGCCTGCTAAGCCCTTCTGTGGCAATGGCAAAGAGAAGGGGAGCCAATGGGCACCCTTGTCTGATAGATCTTCTAAGTTTGATCACCTTTGAAAGATTTCCATTAATGTTAATTTGGGTCGATGCGTTTCCGAGAAGGGTCGCGATCATCTTGGTGAATTTCTGACTACATCCAAGATCTTGTAGCGACTGTAGAATATAGTCCCATTCTAGCCTGTCGTAGGCTTTATCAAAGTCGATCTTGAGGAAAACTACTTCTTGTTTAGACTCATTTGCAAATTCAAGACCTTCCCAGAAATCTATGATGGTTTCCAAAATTGACGTGCCTTTGATGAAACCTTTTTGGTCCTCGCTTAACCACGCTCTCAAGTGGCAAGAGATTCTGTTGGCAATGACTTTGGCGATGATCTTGTATCCTGTTTGGAGCATTGTAATGGGACGCCAGTTCTCTATTCTGTTCTTTTCCCCTTTTTTGTGTACTAACTTGATAATGCCATTGTTGAGACAAGAAGGAAGCGCGCCAAACTTGAGTGCCTCTTGCCAAACCAAACGAAGAGGGGTGGCAACCACCAACTTGAAGGATTTAAAGAACTCATTAGTGAGCCCGTCGGGTCCCGGGCTTTTACCTGAGGGGAGGGCATCAATGACCTCAATGATTTCGGCTTCAGAGATAGAGGCATGAAGCAGAGAGTGAAGGTTGGGTGGTATCCTGTGGGGGGAAACCCTAGATATGGCAGCCATACAGTCCCTTCTATGGTGGGAGAGGGGGTTTGAGGTCCCCAGGAGTCTCGTGAAGTGCCCTTCAATGATCCCAAAATTATCTTCTTCCGTATTGCATACATTGCCATTTGCATCTAGCAATAAGGGGATCGATTCTCTGATGTGTTTCCTTTTGAGGATACGGCACATCTCTTTGGTGGGTTTGTCGGCTTTGCCAGCCCACCACTCCTTGAAGAAAATTTGCAAATTTTTCCTTTGTATCTCTTCCTCGTATCTCAGCAGCGCTCTGATCTTTCGAAGTCCTTTCTGGGCTTGAGATTTTCCTTTGTTCACTTCCTCCTCGAGCCGCCAGAGTCTATGATAAAGAGCTTCTCTACGAGCCCGCCGCACAGTCTCAAGCATCTTCCTGGATCTAATCATGATCTGTCGTGACTTATCGACCGCACTTCTCCAACACTTGGCTGGGGACAAGCCAGAGGCGAATGCCTCCTTCCACACATCAGAAATTTCTTGATGGACGGAGGGGAGAGAGAAGGAGGGCACACTGGCATGGAACCACGGAGCCTTACGGATCTTGGTGGGGGGTTGAAAAGTGATGATGATCGGGTAGTGATCAGAGATGGTGAGGTCGGTGCGTTGCGAGAGGGAGGGGTGGCCCCACTGATGAGTAAAACTCTGAGAAATGTAGCATCTATCAAGTCTAGCTTTCCTCAGGTCCTCGCCTGCTTGGAGATTTGACCAAGAAAAGCCCTTCGAGTCTTTGAATTCGACCAAATCCAAGTGTAGTTTAGTTTTGTCCCACGTTTCTTTCTCCCGACTATCGATGACCCTGCCCTTGCCCATCCATCTGTCCATAGGGTCTTCGACCATGTTGAAGTCACCACAAATAAGCACGTTGTGGGGGAGCGAGTCCAAGGAGGCCCAAGTGTTAAGTCTCTCTAACTCTCCATTAGGGGCATACAAAGAAACTAAAGTAAAACAAAAGGGAGCACTGAAAGAAACAGCAATCCATCGATGGCATTCATCTTCAAAGGAGTTCTCAAGCTTTTCAAACCAGAGTTGATTAATACCGATTACCGTTCCACCGGACCCCCGCTGATGCGCCGTTGAAATCCAAACATGGGTCGAGGAGACGTGTCTAAGCCGTTTCTGGAGGTCTTCTCCGTCGATTTTAATCTCTTGAATACAAATAAAATCTGGGTTTAGGCTAATGTCGCGAAGCCATTGACCAATGATGATCGCTCTTGAAGGGTCGGTTAGCCCTCTAGCATTTGGAAGTGTTTAGCATTCAATGAGTTAAATGAGAATAAAACTTGCGGAGAGGTAATCGGCATTTTATAACCACATCTACCATAAAACGTGAAAACTTGAGATTAAGTTTGTCTTAGTACAAAAGTTAAATGAGAGATCGGACGCGATAAAAAGGAGAGCTTGATACTTCTTCACTTTTCAAGTCTAAATATGACATATTAATTTTCTACCACATTCATTAAAGACAATGTCAACCCATGATTAAATTAGGCGAGTTTTCACAATTTGGTAAATACAGTGGTAATTGAAGTCCCCAAACCTCTTACAATGAAGGCTTAAGAAAAATATATCGATGAACAAGGTTTAAACTAGGATATAGAAAATGAAGAGCTATGATTAAAGTGAGCATGGAAATGATTTATAATCCTTTCTGTTGGGCTGTTCTACTTTTTCATCTCTAATCTCTAAGTTGGTTCATGTGAGATTGGAGTCCGCACTTCACGTTGTTTTTATTTCCTCGAATTCACACATGAAATATCTTCTCTTGTTGGATCAAACCTAGATAGATTCATCTAGCTCAATCGATCGCTTTTCCTCCTGCTCAGATAGAGGACTACAAGATTACTTGAGAAAGTCTGTTAGCTCCATCTCCGTTTATTCTACCTTGAAGCTTCATCATCCATTGTAGCAGAGCTTAATCATGTTGAGGAAGGTGTGTTGGTTCTTCAGATAGAAAGTTCCACCAGCGATTCATAGAAACTTAACTTCTCATAATTATTTTTAAAGATTTGATGCCAGCAGGGAATGTGAATGATTTGTCCTTCTCTTTTGTCGTCGCAAGCTAACCTACCTTGTATGTTTCTTCCATCATAGAGTGTAATCCAACTGGCTTATTCTTGGTCACCTCTCCAAAGCTCTTTTAAGACTATGGGCCTCATGAATTGAAGCTTTTTTCCATGTTCTTTGGAAACTCTTTTATCATGGTCCCCATCCATTTCTTTTGATTTGATAACTGCTAGATCTGACCTAATCAATTTGTCAAGTGAAAGGTGGTAATCTCAGTAAGAATTGCGATAAACCTTTTGGTTCTGCTTTTCTGAATAATGTAAGGACACACTTAAGCTCCATAAAACATAAACGAGCAAGAAAAAACTGGCGGCCTATTACGATGCTCCAAACAGGGTACAAGATTGTCGCCAAAGTCATTGCCAACAGACTTGCGTGCCACCTGAGATCTTGGCTTAGCGAGGACCAAAAAGGTTTCATCAAAGGCAGGTCCATCCTGGAAACCATTATGGATATTTGGGAAGGTATTCAATTTGCAAATGAGTCTAATCAAGATGTGGTCTTCCTCAAGATCGACTTTGACAAAGCCTACGATAGGCTAGAATGGGACTATATTCTGCAGTCGCTCCAAGACCTCGGATGTAGTCAGAAATTCACCAAGATGATCGCGACCCTTCTCGGCAACGCAACGACCCAAATTAACGTTAACGGCAAACTGTCGAAGGCGATCCATCTTAAAAGATCTATTAGACAAGGGTGCCCTCTTGCCCCCCTTCTCTTTGCCATCGCCACTGAGGGGCTGAGCAGACTTGTGGCTCATCATGTGGAGGCTGGCAATATCAAAGGCCTCCAACTACCTCACGACCACAATCAAATCATCATGAGACTTTTTGCTGACGACATGAACGCGTTCGTTCACAATGATAATACCAGCCTGGAGACTTTCTGGAGGTGCCTTGATACCTTTTGTGTGGCCTCTGGATCCAAGATCAACCACAATAAGACCGCCTTTAGGGCCATCGTGGGACACCAACCTGGCCTTCTCATTGTTCATGGCTGCCAAATCATTCCGCAGGGCCAAATCTTTCGGCTTCTTGGAATCCCCTTGGGATTTGGCGTCTCTATGGAGCAGCGTTGGAACTGGGTGCTGGCCAAACTTGAAAACAAGCTCAACTACTGGAGAGGCATGCAAATCAATCTCGCTGGACGGGCGATGGTTATCAACACGTTCCTCCTCTCGTCTACCATCTATTTCCTCTCTTGCTGGAGACCGAATGAACAAGGCCTGTCCAAACTGAATAGCATCTGCAGAAACTTTCTTTGGACGGGTGATCATAACAGAAGGGGGGTGCCTAAAATCAAATGGGCCATCTGCACCAGCCCTAGAGATAGCGGGGGGCTAGGCATCCTGGACATTGGGTGTATGGCTAACAAACTGGCAGCCAAATGGATGATTAAAGCTTGGTGCAATAGGGAGGCCTCATGGGCCAAGCTGATCTTCAGAAACAAAAATGAGTTGGCCCTCACGGGGTCCCCGAACTGGAAGAACCTTGACATCATGACCCTGCTATTCTCCCCGATACCTGTCTTCCCGAAAGGCTCCAGTCTCGTATGCTCTCTTTGGAAGGGCTGGAATAAAGTCAAAAGCTTCACAAGAATTAGTGAGGACTGGAAGTGGGCGGCCGGAATCAGACAAAACGACTCTATCTGGTTTCCGATACATGGCATCCGGAGTGTGGAGTCGTGGAACATTCAAAATGCCAAGAAGTTATGGAACAAAGGATTCAAAAAATGGAAACACCTCTGGAAACATGACACCAACAGTTGGATCAACTTCGAGGATATCGACCCTCGCATAAACATCTCCTACGAAGAATGGAACACCTTGCAAAGCAGATGCCTCGCTTGGAGCGCCACAAAACTCGCCTTCTCATGGGACATGATGCTCCGAACGCGCGTGGTCTCAAATGGCACAATGGAAATAGCCTACTCAAAATCCCGAACATCAAAGAAACGACTGACCTCCAGATCAACCTCAACAAGAAGTGGTGCCTGTCTTGGACGCGGCTTCGGTGGGACATGAAATTCATGGGTATCTGGCACCCACTTATAGAGATTAAGAAGTCTGTCCTCTTATGGCAAATTCTTCATCGAGGAATTTGGACTAACCAAAAGGCTAGCAAAATTTGTGGGATCCCTCCGTGGTGCAAACGCTGCCACCGTGCAATCGAAGATGTCCCACACATCTTCCTTACTTGCCCCAACTCCTACAGAATCTGGCAGACGGTTGGACTGAAAATCAGAGTTCAGAAACAGCTTAGCTGGAAACAAGTCCTTTTGGGAGAAGCGATTGGATGCTCTGCGGCTCTCTGGAACGCAATCAGAGGGGAAGTCCTGTGGAAAATTTGGCGGGAGCGGTGTGCTCTCAACTTCGGCGACCCTCCCAAGGAGTGGACGATTGAGAAATCTCTTTTCCTCCTTGGCAAGAGGATTGTCAACAGTAAGAAATCCCCCCCCTTCAGGCACCATCAAGTCCTCCTTTTGATCAACAACAAGCTCAAACCCAAGTGGGTCCCGCATGAGGGCGACGAGAGGGTGATCAACCTTCTTTGTAATGCAACCTAGGAATCAACCAAGCCTCCCCTGCTTTGTGGGATTTGGGGGGTCCCGTGGGCACTAGTCCCCTTCTTTTGTACCCTTGTTTCTTAATTTAATTCAAGTCCGGGAGAGTAGGCTATTGCCGAACTTCCTTTATATAAAAAAAGAAAGAAAGTAAAACGAGTTCTCCCCACAAGCCTACTTACAAGCTTTGGAGATCCACAAATGCCCATTCTCATTTGTCAATACCAAATACCGCCTTTGGATACGGGGAACTCTTTACGCTTTGATGATATGGCACATTTGACGTGGCAACTTGTACGTAAAATGACGTTTCTTTGATAGTGAGTTGTACTTATGTGACATGTGCTTGAAGCGGTGGAGACTCTCTGACCTTCTTCTATTGCATATCTCTGCACAGAACTCTCTACATGTTGAGCAAGCAACATCAAATCAAGTCTGATCCAACCACAAATTCAAAGAAGTGTACATCATAGAAAAACGAAGAAGGGGTTAATATTGAAATCTTCAAATGGGAACAGCTTCTCTATTTAGGTTGATTGGAGAAGCCCTAAGGTGAAAGCATAAAGTAACTAAAAGATGATATGGTGCCCTATAAATAATTGGGAACTATTCATCTAGTGGAAGTAGTCTCACTAAATTTTGCTGGAGATTAGGCACATATTTGATTTTGGATCTCATTTTTGAATGCTTCCGAGGAGTTCATGTGATGTATCCACATGTGGGTCCAGGCACATACATTTTCTCACACATGTAAGATACGACGTAAGAACTTTCTGGACAACTCGTGCACTATGAGTCGATATATATCCCTAGTGAGAAATTGCTGAAAAACAGGAAGATGAGGGTCAAGGCAACGTGTTTAGATATAAAATACTCATTTGGATATGCTTTTATTGATATAGGTAGAAATCCAAAAGGAAGAAAGTAGAAAGATCTCATGATACGACCACCGAATGAATATAAAACATTGTAGACACCTGTCGTTTATAGATGTTACATTGTGATCATGGGGATCATACCTAAATTTAGGTTATGATCATATATACGTCAATTGATTTATGATGATCATAGTGAGTCTTTATTAGGGATACTTTATCAAGGTTTTCCATAGAAACGATTGAAGTGAGAATATAATATTTCCATAGACATAAGAAATGAAAATGAAGCGAAGTCTCATTTAGACATTTTCTAAAGAGAGTTCTCTATTGCTTAAAATAAGTAAATATAGTTGAACCTTTGTTTATATTCTTTTAAAAACTCCCCATAAATTTCCATGTTGCATTATTGAATACATGGTAGAGATAACATACATCACTAATTATTTAACTTAACTACTATCACATGCATGCT
>CM035421.1:100537014-100939514 GCA_020310875.1 Ceratopteris richardii | reverse complement strand
TCACATATACATACATACTCACATATATATACACACACTCACATATATACATACACAAACATACACTTACATGCATATATACATACACAAACATATGCATGCATACATTCACACGCATACGCACACACACATACATATTGCATACTCACATACCCATATTCATGGAAATGCATGCATGCATACACACATATACATACACTCATATACATATTATATACACACATGCATATACATACACACACATATACATACACACTCACATACATATATACACACACACACACTCACATATATACATACACATTCACACTTATACACACACACACACTCACTTACATATTACATATGCACATGCATAAACACACATATGCATATAGATACCTAGACATATGCATACACACATTCATATACATACATACACATATGTATACACACACGTAATATATAAACACATGCATACACACATACACACACATAATATATATACACATGCATACACATACATATTACATATACACATGCATATACATAGACATACATATACATACACATACATATACATACTCACTCACATACATATAAACACACACTCACATATATACATACACACTCACACCTATACTCACACACTCACTTACATATTACATACACACATGCATATACATACACACACATATACATACACATGCATATGAATACACATGCATATACATACACACACATGCATACACATACATACACATATGCATACACATGCATATGCATACACACACATGCATATACATACATACACATGCATACACACATAATATATATACACATGCATACGCACATACACACACATAATATATATATCCACATATAGATACACTGCATACACACATACACACACATAATATATATACACATGCACACACACATATACATGTTTTAGGTCTAGGTCTTTAGGATTGCGGTTAGGTTCTTTACATACATATCATAAAAATAAATATATATAAATAATTTATAAGAAAAGGTCTTATTATTAGAATAAATAATATATATAAAAATAGGTATTTTGTATAGATAACAAATAAATAAATAAATAAATATATATATATATATATATATATATATATATATATATATATATATATATATATATATATATATATATATATATATATATATATATAAAATTAAATATATATAGTTAAATATACTTATAAAAGTATATATATATAAATATATAAAAATAGGTCTTCAGTATAGCTAAATAAATATGAAAATAGCTAGTGTTTCAATTAAATATATAACTTAGTATTTTAGGTTTTTTTATCAAATTAAATAAATAAAAATAGGATTAGGGTTTTTAGGTTGTTTACAAATGCATACACACATATACATTTTTTTGGTCTTAGTCGTTACAATTAGGGTTTAGGATTTTTACACATGCATAACATATATACACATATAATACATATACATATATACATACATATACACATGCATGCACACAATTACATGTTTTAGTTCTAAGTCCTTAGGATTAGTGTTTTAGGTTTTCTACATACATGTAATAAAAATAAATATATATAATTAAATATATAAAAAATAGGTCTTTATTTTATATATAAATAATATATATATATAATTAGGTCTTTAGTATAGAAAAATAAATAAAAATATATCTATAATTAAATATGTATAATTAAATATGTATAATCAAATATATCAAAAGTAAGGATTTACAATTGTTTAATTAAATTTAGCATTTTTTAGAAAAAGAAAAAAAGAAAATTAGAACATATAAATAAATCTATATAAAAAATAGGATTTTAGTATAGATAAATAAATATGAGAATAGCTTGTATTTCAATTAAATATATATAATTAAATATTTAAAAGTATTATTTTAGGTTTTTTTATCACATTAAATATATAAAAATAGGATTAGGGTTTTTAGGTTGTTTACCATTTTTTGATTAAATTAAATATATATAAGAAAAAGAAAACAAAAGTTTAGAATATATAAATAAATCTACATAAGAAATAGGATTTTAGTATAGATAAATAAATATGAAAATAGCTAGTGTTTCAATTCAATATATAAAATTAGTATTTTAGGGTTTTTTTATCAAATTAAATATATAAAAATAGGATTATGATTTTTAGGTTGTTTTTGGTTATATATATATATATATATATATATATATATATATATATATATATATATATATATATATATATATATATATATATATATATATATATATATATATATATATATATATATATATATATATATATATATATATATATATATATATATATATATATATATATATATATATGTGTGTGTGGAAAAGAAAATAAAAACTTAGAAGATATAATTAAATGTATATAAAAAATTGGATTTTTGTATGGACAAATAAATATGAAGATTTAGGGTTTAGGGTTTTTCTAATATATATGATCAGGTATATACATAGTTTACATTTAGTTCTTTAGGATTATGGTTTTTAGGTTTAATAAGAAAAATCAAATATCCGAAAATGTCCATATTGTATCAGATGCCAAGTTTGGATTCGGAGGAGGAATGGTATGTCCTTGCACTCAATGCAAGTATCAACTTTATTAGAAACGATGGGTTTGTACTGCACATGTTAGAGAATATGGATCCTTTGATAAAAGTCGACTACAAAACCTATGCTACCATTCGCATGGTGCCCTTAATGAGCAGGTGAACCCAAATGACATTGCACCGATAACCTCTCGTGGTGAGAAGGGAACAAACAGGGAGGTAGAAGTACAAGGTACTGATAGCATTACACAGAATGAACACATGGAAGAAATGCTCGAATCATTTTATGAGTGGATGGTGGAGAAGATGTCGTGAGCTTCATGGATACAACAAAATTTCCACGATGAGAAACCGATGAAGTATATACAAACATAAACAGACTGTCTTGTCTACCACTATACACTAGGGCAATGATATATGTACTATGTGCATCACTCACGATGCGCAATCTGCAATCCATTTATGGATGGTTAGATAGTATTGTCTATGAATTGTCTAGGTAATTGGATTTGAAATAAACTTTCATTGCTATATCAAACTAACTCTATTTACTAATATTGTTCTAATTGCTTGTTGAAAGCATCTTAAAGAGCAATTTTTGCTGGAGGGAAATGACATGCCTCCAACACATGGAGATGCCAAAAAGAAATGTTTACAATCCATTGCAATGTACTACACTAAGATTCATGCTTGTCCAAATGATTGCATGCCCTTTCGAAATGAGTATGAGCATCTCCACATATGTCCAAAGTGTGGAGCGAAGAGGTTTAGAGAAGACATTGTAGGTGACGCGATCCCCGCAAAGGTTATTTGCCACTTTCCTATCATTCCAAGAATTAAGAGCATGTTTAGATGTAAATCCAGAGCTGAGTTAATGTCATGGCATGCAAAGAGCATATCTACATATGGTATAATGCAAGTGTCTGCTGACTCTGGTGCTTGAAAACACATAGATAGTAAGTGGCAAGAGTTTGCTAGTGAGCCTCAAAACAAAGGTCTAGGCCTAGCTATGGATGGAGTAAATCCATTTGGTTTACGTAGCTCTTCATGGAGCACATGGCCTGTATGTTCGGTCAATTATAACATCGCACCGTGTCTGGCCACAAAGAAGGGCCATTTTTTATTAGCTTTTATTGTTTTAGGTAAGTATAAGGAAAAAAACATGGATGTATACCTTGCACCACTTGAGGATGAAGTGGCACTTTATGGGATGGGATTACTGTGTGTGATGTGTCTCAACCTATAAGAAGACGAGACGTGCGAGTGGAAGGCATACTTATGTGGACGATGCATGATTGGCCGAGTTATGGTGAATGTTTATGTTTATCCATTTTGGGTTACCATGCTGGTCACCTATGTGGACCATGACTTGAAGCATGCTATTCCAAAGCACTTTGTAGGACTCAGAAACTCTAGTGGTTGGCATGAAACGGTGGTCAATCTTTCATGAACTCCCTTATAGGAGCGAGTTATTGATCAATCATTTGGTAGACCCAATGCATATTTTCAAGAATGTTAGAGAGATTCTCTGGACGACTTTGATCGGAAGAAAGAACTCAAAGCACGAAGGGAGGACTTGGAAGAGCAAGGTCATATGCAAGAGTTGTGGTCAATTACTAAACCCAACAGAACAGTATCGTTACCAAGAGCTCCTTCGGTACTTTGCAGGGTAGAAGAGCAATCAGTGAAGAAGATAATTTCATAGTTCTAGACACTTACTAGGTGCAAGACTGCCTTCATAGGAAACGACGATCTTGGAGGGATCAAGTCTCATGATTAGCACAAGGTTTTATAGTTTTTACTCCTTCTAGCTTTAAAAGATTTTCTATCAGAGGACGTGCGAACAAGCATTTATAAAGTTAGTTCCTTGGTATGGTGGATCTCTTCTAAAGAGATAAATAGAGATCGTATAGAGAGTGAAAAAATCAATGCTATAGAGGTTGTTTGTAATTCACCTTCATTTACTCGTTCATGTGGTAGATGAAGTTCCAATAGTAGGAACTATCCATAGTTGATTGATGTTCTTGTTAGAGCATTTTATGAAGACATTAAAAGGGTTTGTTTGATAGAGAGCACGTCTAGAGGGCAACATGGTAGAGGGATGGCTCGTACAAGAGTCTCTTGTATTCATAACTGAATTTCTATGCATGTCAGACCTAGAAATACCTTGCTTATGGAGCAATGATGAATATGCTCATCTTGTAGGGGATGAACATCAAGGTAAAGGGATGCAAAGAAAAATGGATGGAGCTTTCAGAGAGAAGGCAATGAAGTTTTGCATTGTTAACTCTGAGCCTATGTGGAAGTGGTTATAAAGCTATGAGCTTGCAAAGGAGACAAACGCAATGGTAAGAGCTCAGTTTCAAAAAAATCTTTCCACTCAATTTTTGCCCCGTCTGAAAAGTCTTTGACTTCATCCACCCTTTCCAATGAGGAGATGGCTAGATATAGCGGTTTCACAAGCAAAGGTAGCAGGTGAAGATACCTCTGAAGAAGAAGAAGAACTTGCGAAGGGATGTTATTGGGAGTATTCTAAATACGGTGCACTATGGTCTCATGGATGATGCTTTTGGATTGCAAGAATCAACAAAAATAGGTTTACTTTTGATAGTGGGGTGATGGTGAACGTTTTCCAAAAACGTGGAGCTACTGCAAGAGATGATAATGTTGATATATTTAGGTAGTGATGTGTTTGAACACACTAGGACCGTTGGGGCACTTTTTTCCCTCTTCAGGAGGTTTTTCCCCCCGCTTTGTATATATGCCTATAGCCCTAATGGGCTACTTATCTTTGTACATTCTCTAGTAATACATTCAATATTGTGTGTTGTGCTCCAAGCTTCTTCTTCTTCCTTGTGATGTTCACGTGCTTCCGTAGACGTCTAACTCCAACAATTGGTATCAGAGCAAATCGTCGCTTCATCTAGGGCATCGTCAACACCCCTCTAGTTGCAGTCTCAGAATCACACGAATTTTGGTGAGCATACTCAGCATGTTTTGGAGATTAAAACAGCTTTGTTTTGTGATGTCAAAATCGCGATTTGAGCTCATTTTGGCCTCCAAATGCACTATCATAATGCTTGTGCAGGATATTTCATCTTTTTTTGTGCCAAAGGTATATAGGTGTTTTGGTTTGCCACTATAAGCATCTCAAAGTTTGCTACATGTTTAGTAGAACTTGTCTTGGCAATTCTGTTCAACTTTTTGACATACAGTCAATTTTCTGCATCGAGGTATTTTAGTCATCAGCCATCGCTGAAAGAAGTGATGTATTTTGTATGTTGGCTGTTGAGGATAAGTTGGATGGTACAAACTACCTGTTGTGGGCTTATATGATGTGACATGTATTGGTTGCAAAAGGAATGTAGAACATTGTGCAGGGTGTTGAAAATCATCCTATCTTACATGCAATTGTTACAACTATAGGTACTGAAGTTGATGCAAAAGGTGTCAAAGATGATATTCTGCATATTCCCGTTTGAGCCAAGGCACATGCATTGATAGCTTTGTCTATCAAACGTGCCATTATTCCTCGCATTCACTCTTGCAGAACAGCTAGGGATGCTTGGGATACACTTACCACATTGTACCAAGCTAGGAATGAGGCTCGTGTTGCTTACCTCGAAAAACAGTTGGAGGGTGAGCATATGAATGAAGGTGATTCTATGGACAATTTTCTAACAAAGATCAAAGACTTGAAGGAATAATTGATTTCTGTTGATGAGGTTATACCAGATAGCTCACTTGTGCAGACCGTTCTAAATGGTCTTCGTGATTCATATCAAAGTTTTGCTCCTACTCTTTGGTTGATGATGAAAGGTAATCCAAATGCCTCGTCATTTGAGGAGTTAGTCTCTGTTCTATTGTAGGAAGATCAGTCCAGGTAGAACAGGTCCACTATGCATGTTACAGATCAAGCTTTCCTAGCTAGTCAAAAGGGAAAACGAAAATGGAGCTCTTCAAGTAGTAAGAAGAAGTGTGTAAATTCTGCACAATCGAAGAGGGAAGACAAAGATGAAAAGAAATCAGAAAAGCAGAAATTGTTTTGCAAGTACTGTAAAGGAAATGATCATATCATAAAGAACTGTCCAAAATTGGCTCCTAAAGAGGCAAAGAAGAAAGAGGCTCGAATGGTTGTTGTAGAAGCCTCTACACCAAAAACAGAGTTTGCTAACCTTGTGCAGGAAGAAGAATGGATGTCTACCATTGATTGCAGTTTTGACCTATCTTCTCATGAGTAGTGCATGTCTGCAGTAGACTCAAGTGTTTGGTACTTTGATAGTGGGGTGACCAAACATATTACCTCGCAGCGTAGTTTCTTCTCTTCACTCGAGCTTGCGCCTATAGGGAATACTATTACATGCATCAACAACTCCTCTTATCCTATTATGGGAGTTGGTAAGATCATTTTGACTATTGGTGATGGTAGTTCTTTCACTTTGTTAGATGCTTTGTTTGTGCCATGGATCAAGAAAAATCTTTTATCAGTTTTGCATTAGCCAAGATTGGCTTGGTTGTAAATTTGTTGATGACAGATGTACAATTCATGATTTGTCAAATGGCAATGTGATTATTGATTCTGGCATTTTATGTCGTGGACTATATAAGCGCATAGACTATGAAAGATTTTTAAATGATTGGGCATGTGCAGTACACGATTCTCAGCCTATGTCAGATGCAAAGCTTTGGCATGCACGATTTGGTCATCTGAATTTTGCTAGTTTGCTATGCCTGTAGAAATCTGAAACGGTGTTCTCTTTTCCCAAACTTGAGGCACCCGGAAAACATGTTTGTGAAGGCTCTATTTGGGGCAAAAGGTAGTGTCTCCTTTCCAAAAGATGGTTTAGTTCGGGCTACTCAGAAATTGCAGCTTGTACATAGTCATGTCTGTGGTTCTTTGTAGACACCTTCTTTTGGAAATTATCTTTACTTCGTGACTTTCATTGATGATTTTTCCAGGCATGCATGGGTATATCCATTGAAGGAAAATTTGGAAGTGTTCATGTGCTTCAAACAGTCTTTGGTTTCGGCTGAAAATCTGTCAGCATGTAAAATGGGCACCCTCCAATCTAATCGAGGGGGGGAATATATGTCTTCTGATTTTAATGCATTTTTGGCTGAACATGGGATAAAACACCAGTGAACATTGTCATATACACCTCAACAAAATGGAGTTGCTAAACAAAAGAACGGGTCACTCATGGAGATGGCGAGGTGTATGGTCAAGACTCAAGCTTTACCACAGTTTCTAGCTTGAGGCTATCATGTGTGCATCATATGTACTTAATAGGTGTCCCACTAAAGTGTTGTAGTCTATCCCTCCATATGAGGCTTGGAATGACCGCAAGCCATCTGTTGCTCATCTGCATGTTTTTGGTTGTTTGGCCCAAACAACATCATAGAAAAATGGACGATAAAGGAGTAAAATGTATTTTTGTTGGGTAGATTTCTAAAAGTAAAGGCTATCGTCTGTATCATCCACAGACTAAACACATTCTGGTTAGAAGTGATGTTGTTTTTGTGGAAGATGCTATTCAGCTACTAAGAAGACATCTGTTAGCTCCAAAGACATATATGATAATTTGTTGCCTCTTTTTACAGGTGGATAGTCTAGTGCTGGTCCTAATGAGGCAACTTCTGAGCCTTTGTAGGTTTCATGTGATGATGGAGATCATTGCATTTCTGATGCAGATTTACATGATGCACTTATTGATGAGAGAGCTGATATTGAGCAAGAAAAAACTATGCCAAAAATGGTTGATGCAGACTTTGCATGACAACAAATTAGATGCACCTCTGTCATATCATAATTGATCAGGCTCTCATAGCGCCTCTTTTGCATCAGATTGCTATGCTATGGCTGCATCTAGTCTCTGTGATGAGACTAAACCTATTTCATTTGATGAAGCACAATTCAGAAAATTGGATAGCTGCTATGCAATCTGAATATGATGCAATAATGCAGAATGGTATTTGGTCTTTATGTGACTTGCCTCCGAGGCCATTGACACTTAGTAGGTATACAAGCTGAAGCATAAACCTGATGGTACAGTTGACATGTATGAGGCTAGGCTTGTTGCAAAGGGTTATGCACAGGAAAGAGGCATTGATTTTGATGAGACCTTTGCACCTACATGCGGTATGATTATTGTTGGGAGCATCTATGCACTTGCAACCCATCATGGTTGGAATGTACATCAGTTGGACATTAAAACTGCATTTCTGAATGGTGACTTGCATGAGGAAGTGTATGTTTTTCAGCCTCTTGGCTTTGTGCAGAAAGGGCATGAAAACAAGGTGTGCAGGTTAAAGAAGGCATTATGTGGTTTAAAGCAAGCACCACGTGCTTGGTATGAGAAGATACATGCCTATCTGATTGCACATGGTGTTGAGAACAGTCCAACTGAGAGCACCTTATACATTAAGCGTGCTAATGATGTGCTTCTAATCGTTGTTGTCTATGTTGATGACATGCTGCTCATTGGTCCTATTGAGAAGCATATTGCAGATTTTAAGGTTGATTTGCAAGCATCATTTGAGATGTCTGATTTGGGGCATTTGGATCACTATTTGGGCATTAAGTTTATACAAGTTGATGGTGGAATGGCCTTGTGTCAAACAAAATATATTGACACATTAAGAGTTTTGGACTTGAAGATTGTAAGCCTATTGTCAGTCCTATGGAGACAGGTTTACGATTGAGACTTCATGATGTTGGAGATGCATTTGATGCTGCCCTCTATTAGCAGGCTGTTGGATGCCTGATTTACTTATGCATTACTCGGCCAAATATTAAGTTTTTTGTCTCATAGATGAGGAGGTTTATGCATTGCCCATGCGTCAAACATTGGCATGCAGTTAAGCGCATCTTTTGTTACTTGAGTAGTACTCGGCTACTTGGATTGTTTTATCCGAAGGGAAGATCACTACTGCCAGTTTTGCATGCTTTTTTCTAACTCAGACTGGGCTGGTTACTATGAAACTCGTGTGTCCACTAGTGGCTTTTGCTTCATGATTGGTAGCTCATGTATATCTTGGTTGAGTGAGTGTTAAGTGTGTGTGGCTTAGATGCCTTATGGCTGATTTGGGTGTTGGTCAGTCTTCTCCCACCACCATCTTCACTCACAGTTACAACACATTGACAATTGCGAGGAACCCTATGTTCCATGCTCCCACTAAGCACATTGAGGTGCATTATCATTATGTGAGGGAGAGGTTCTTTGTTGGGGAGATATGATGGAGAATGTTAATCTCCAAAAGAACAACTTATTCTTGTGATTAGAACACCTCTATACCAAGAATAAGTCAAACACTCCACTAATTTAGAGGATCAATTGCTAATTACCAAAAGATTAACAAATCTGTGAAGAAGATGAAACACAGAAAAGTCTGCTGCACTATTTTTCCACATTGACCTATCAAACGTGTAAAGTTTTTTATGAAACTTTGTACGAAGTATCTCCTAGAGATTGCGCATCTACTCCAAGTTGAATTACTCCAAAAGATTAAGTATAACTTGAGAAATTGATTTCACAAGTTACCTATGTCAGAAACTATTACTCAGAACAGTCGACTTTACACCTGTAACTTTTAAGACTTGGTTCTCCTTGAATAGAACCCGTTTTACAAAATGCTTCTAGACATAAATAGCTTATCTTCCAACTTAAAGATTAAGCCCTCACTCATGCAAAACTTTAAACTGTGCTAGGAGAAATGACCAAAACATTGACTTCGAAATCTGCGCCTGTTTTAGGAACTAGTGAACATGGTTCACATATGAATGTTCCTACACTTAATTCACTTAGCCTGATTACAATTGGAAGCTAAAACTTTGCACATAGGTCAAGTAACTCTCAACTTAGACTTGTACAAAAGCATTCCACAATTGATCTACTGTAGAAGGAGAACACGCAGAAACATCGGGCGCAAAACTTTTCATTTACTCAGAGAAAATACAACTGAGTGATGAGAGCTAACTCAAATTCACTTTCCTCTATCTTATGACTTCTATCTCCCTCATTCTTGACATCTAACTAATGTCTCATAAGCTCTCATTTGCTCTCATTTATGCCCCGACTTTTCTCAAGGTATTTATAGATAATTTGTACATAATTCTTACTGAACAAAAGATCTAAGTCATCTATGACTATGCTAATGTACATATGTGTACACTTCTCTTGTCCTCTGATTGTAATCTTCTTCCACACTTTAGAAATTGATTCTTCCTTCATCATTTGATCTTCCAAGCCTTCAATTGGTGATTGGTCTGCACCAACAGCTCCCCCTCAATCATCAATTGAGGTCTTCTCTGTCTTCTTGATACTTGCCATGTCTTTGAACCTTTGTAACTTAGGTCCATCCAAACTCTTTGTCATCATATCTGCCACTTGTTCTTTTGTTGGAGTGTACATCACTTCAATCTCTTTATCTAGTACCTTTTCCCTCAAGAAATGATACTGTATCTCTATATGCTTAGTCCTGGCATGAAAAACAGGGTTAGCTGCCAAATACAAAGAACTCATATTGTCTCCAAAAATTATTGGAGTACTATGATCAATCTCAAAACTTTTCATCAATGTCTTCAACCATATGACTTCTTTTGCAGCTTCTACCATTCCCTTATACTCAGCTTCTGTGGATGATAAAGCAACTGTATGTTGCTTCTTTGAACACCAAGACACTAACTTGTCTCCAACATAACATAGATATCCATGAGTAGACCTTCTATCATCTGAGTCACCTGCCCAATCTGCATCACTAAACACTTTGATTCTTGTGTCAGAAGTGAAACCATAATACAAACCTTCACTTAGGGTTCCTTTGATATATCTGAGTACCCTTTGGGCTGCAATCCAATGAGTCTTCTTTGGACAATGCATGAATTGTGACAACACACCTACTGCATATGATAAATCTGGCCTTGTCAAGGTAGCATAAATTAGACTACCTACCAAACTCTGATATTTCTTCATGTCATTGAACTCTTCACCTCCATACCTGCTTAACTTATGATTTACCTCCAATGGTGTAGTTGAGGTCCTGCAATCTTCCATATTAAACTTGACTAGAAGATTCTGCAAATATCTTTCTTGTGAAACATATACTCCATGTTGAGTATACACAATCTGCATTCCTAGAAAATAAGATAAGTTTCCCAAGTCACTTATCTTAAATTCCTTCTCTATTTGCTTCTTGAGTTCATTGATTCCTTGAGCATCTGTTCCTGTAACAATAATATCATCAACATAAATGCACATGTAAATATATCCATTTTCACTTGCCTTCACTAGCAAGCTACTATCTGCCTTTGATGCTTGAAAACCACATTCATTCAAGAACTTGACCAATCTGTAATTCCAAGCTCTTGGGGCTTGCTTCAACCCATATAAAGCGCTCTTGAGCTTACACACATAATCTGATCCAATTGATTCCATAAAGCCTTCTGGTTGCTCCATATATACTTCATCTGCAATGTAACCATTAAGAAATGCATTCTTCACATCCAATTGTGATAATTTCCATCCTTTGCAAGTAGCAATAGCAATCAATTTCCTAATTGTAGACATCTTAGCAACAGGACTAAAGGTTTCATCATAATCTACCCCATAAGTTTGGGCATAACCTTTAACCACTAGTCTAGCCTTATATCTAGACACCTTACCATCTGCAAACCTCTTTGTTTTATATACCCACTTGCATCCAATGACTTTCTGATTCTTTGGTCTTGGTACTAATTCCCAAGTTTCATTTTCAAGCAGAGCATCATACTCTTCTTGCATTGCCTTCTCCCAATTCTGTTTACCTTTGGCTTCTTCATAAGTAGTTGGATCTTCTTCTGTTTTCACAATGTAGGCATAATCTTTTGTTGTTAGGAAAGATGTATCATAACTATACCTTATAGGCTCTTTCCTTTCTCTTGTAGATCTCCTGATTTCTGCACTTCCTGAAGTTTCAGCCTCATTTGATTCTGGATCAAATCTTGGCCCTTCTTCTACATGATCCTGCACTCTACATCTAGAGTCAACTTCATCAACAATTTCTTCACATACTTTTACCTTTGCCTTTCCTTTCCTTTGTATTTCTTCAACACCTGCATACTCATTTGGTGATCTTGTATACCACATGTTTTGCTCATCAAATGTCACATCTTTAGTAACAAGAAATTGCTTTGTGGATGGACTCCACAACCTGTAACCCATTTGTCTATCATCATATCCAATAAACACATACTTCTCTGCTTTTGGTTCTAACTTATGTCTTAATTGTGAAGGAACATAAGCATATGCAACACATCCAAATACTTTACAATGATCAAGACTAGGCTTCTTACCCCACCATGCTTCATAAGGGGTTCTTCCATCCAAAGCTTTACAAGGCAACCTATTCACAAGGTATGTTGCAGTGTTAATAGCTTCTGCCCATAAGTAATTTGGACAATTCTTTTCCTTCATCATGGCTCTTGCAAACTCTACAAGAGTCCTATTCCTCCTTTCTGCTACTCCATTTTGTTGAGGGGAGTACCTGCAAGTCACTTCTCTTTTGATACCTGCATTCCACAAATAATCATCAAACTCTTTTGAGAAATACTCTCCCCCTCCATCTGATCTTAACCTCTTTAGCTTTTGTCCTGTGATCCTTTCTGCATAAGCATGAAAGTGTTTGAATGTCTTGAAGACTTCTGATTTGTCCTTGATTACATACAAAGTAATCCACCTGGTTGCATCATCAACAAACAACACATAATATCTGGATCCATTTATGCTATAGTCCCTTGAGGGACCCCATACATCTGTATGAACCAATTCAAGCATATTTGAATATTTGTATCCTGTTTTGTTATAAGAACTCTTATGTGCTTTACCTAATTGACAAGCTTCACACTTGTACACCATATGTTGCCCTTCAATATTTGGCAATCCAAGCACCACCTGATTCTTTGACATCTCCTTTATAGCTCTCTCATTGAAATGACCTAGCCTTTTATGCCATAGGTCTAATTCAGACACCTTTTGACCTCCATAGGTAAACAATGCATGTCCCACATTACCTTGGACTTTGAGAGTGAACAATCTTCCTTCCTTTTTACCTGCAATTATGTTTCTATATCCCTGATTTGGATCTTGTACATAAACACCATCATTTGTGAATCTTACCTCATATCCTTTCTCCACAATTTGCCCTACACTTATCAAATTTTTAGGAATAGTAGGGACATAAAGTACCTTGCTCAGAAGTGTACTTCCACTCTTTGTCTTCACTGATCCAATACTCTCCACTTTATGTTTGGTATTGTCACCTGTTTGGACTGTATGTCCATTCACCCTTGCTTCCATATCAGTCATCAAGGATAGATTCCCACTCAGATGGTTGCTGCACCCTGAGTCAATATAAAACACTCTTTGATCTTCTCCCATTGATTCATGAGTTGCATTCAAGATAAGAGTCATGTCATCCTTCTGATCTGATGCATAATTGTAATAATTATTGTTGTAGGACTGAGAGTGGAAGTTTCTTCCACCTCCTCTACCATATGATGTCCTACCACCTCTTCCTCTGAAATTGCCTCTTTGGTTTCTGCCTCCTCTACCTCTTTGACTATAATTCTGATTATTGTATCCTCCACTTTGATTATTATACCAACAATCATTTGCCAAATGATTTGTTTTGCCACAAATCCAACAAGCTTTAGCATTATCTTTGTTCTTACCTCCTCTTCCTTTACCTCTGAAATTTGTCTTCCCTTTTGTGAAGTTGGCTTGATTTGAATTTCCTTCATCATCATTTGATTGCTTTCCTTTGCCATTCTTTTTCTTGTCTTTGGAGTACATAGCTTGACTTGTACTTCTATCATTGTCTCCTTTAAGATCCTGCTCAAAGGTTAGCATGTGTCCTAGCAATTGATTAAGGTCAGGAGTAAAGTGATCAAGTGACAACTCTATAGACAAGATAAAAGGCTTCCACTTCTCATCACCTCTTAGACCTGTAAGTATTTGTCTTACCAACTTTTCTTCTTCAATATCTTCATCCACTGCTCCCAAGCTATCTGCAATATCTTTCATCTTTGCCACATAATCTGAAATTGATTGTGAGCTCTTCTTCTTGAAAGTTGTGAACTCAACCCATAGTGAGGACTTCCTTGACTTAGTTGTATTTTGGAAATGCTCTTCCAAGGCATTCCAAACATCTGTGGCACTTTCCAAACCTCTGATGTGAGGTAGAAGATAATCATTTACAGCCATGTAGATGATACTCCTTGCTTGAGCATCCTTTCTCATCCAAGTTTTCAACATTGCAAGTTCTTCCCTAGTAGGAATACTTGGATCTGCAAACTCTGGTTTTTCTTCATCTCCTGTAATAAATGATATAAGGTCTTTGCTCATGAGGTGTGCTTCCATCCTCATGGACCATGCTGGATAGTTCTCCCTATCTAGCTTATCAATCTGCAAGCTTTCTCCCATCTTGTATCCACCTGTGTATTGAAACTTCAAGCTTTACAAACAATGTATGTACCTTTACTTCGAATTGAACTCCTTTTGCCTTTCTTGATGTCAATTTGTCTTCTCCTCGAGCTTTAACTCCAAGCTTTCACTTCTTGATCCTTCAAGTGTTGAATTTCTTGAATCTGTAGCAGTCGGGATCTTTCTTTCTTCAAATTCCTTCAAATTGATGTCTCCTGCTCTGATACCACTGATGGAGAATGTTAATCTCCAAAAGAACAACTTATTCTTGTGATTAGAACACCTCTATACCAAGAATAAGTCAAACACTCCACTAATTTAGAGGATCAATTGCTAATTACCAAAAGATTAACAAATCTGTGAAGAAGATGAAACACAGAAAAGTCTGCTGCACTATTTTTCCACATTGACCTATCAAACGTGTAAAGTTTTTTATGAAACTTTGTACGAAGTATCTCCTAGAGATTGCGCATCTACTCCAAGTTGAATTACTCCAAAAGATTAAGTATAACTTGAGAAATTGATTTCACAAGTTACCTATGTCAGAAACTGTTACTCAGAACAGTCGACTTTACACCTGTAACTTTTAAGACTTGGTTCTCCTTGAATAGAACCCGTTTTACAAAATGCTTCTAGACATAAATAGCTTATCTTCCAACTTAAAGATTAAGCCCTCACTCATGCAAAACTTTAAACTGTGCTAGGAGAAATGACCAAAACATTGACTTCGAAATCTGCGCCTGTTTTAGGAACTAGTGAACATGGTTCACATATGAATGTTCCTACACTTAATTCACTTAGCCTGATTACAATTGGAAGCTAAAACTTTGCACAGAGGTCAAGTAACTCTCAACTTAGACTTGTACAAAAGCATTCCACAATTGATCTACTGTAGAAGGAGAACACGCAGAAACATCGGGCGCAAAACTTTTCATTTACTCAGAGAAAATACAACTGAGTGATGAGAGCTAACTCAAATTCACTTTCCTCTATCTTATGACTTCTATCTCCCTCATTCTTGACATCTAACTAATGTCTCATAAGCTCTCATTTGCTCTCATTTATGCCCCGACTTTTCTCAAGGTATTTATAGATAATTTGTACATAATTCTTACTGAACAAAAGATCTAAGTCATCTATGACTATGCTAATGTACATATGTGTACACTTCTCTTGTCCTCTGATTGTAATCTTCTTCCACACTTTAGAAATTGATTCTTCCTTCATGATTTGATCTTCCAAGCCTTCAATTGGTGATTGGTCTGCACCAACAAGATAGGCTTGGCATATGTGCCCACGTACGAGAAAATTGAAGACCTTTTCACGAAGGCTCTACCTAGGAAGAACTTTGAAGCTTTACGCAAAGCTTTGGGCTTACTTCCTTTTGTGGAATGATTTCCACATAGCTTGGCAGTTCCTTATACATGAGTGCCAGCTCCTTGTTCACCGCATCACTCCTAGGGGGGATTTGTTGATATATTTAGGTAGTGATGTGTGTGAACACACTAGGACCATCGGGGCACTTTTTTCCCTCTTTAGGAGATTTTTCCCCCGCTTGTATATATGCCTATAGCCCTAACGGGCTACTTATCTTTGTACATTCACTAGTAATACATTTAGTAGTGTGTGTTGTGCTCCAAGATTCTTCATCTTACTTGTGTTGTTCGCATGCTTCCACAGACATCTAACTCCAACAGATAATGCTCAAGAGGCATAGGTAAATTATTGTGTAGTGATTCAAGGTATCTTGAAGCTATCCTTTAGGATGTTTGATTACTCTGTTTTTTATGTGAAATGATTCAAAAAAGTCACCTCTAGAAGAAACACAACACTGAGGTAGGATAAGAGTGGTTTACTTGAAGTCCACTCCACAAAACTATGGATGGATGAAAGAGATAGATTTGTACTTCTCGAACACTATGAGAAAGTTGTTTTTATACTAGATTTGAAAGAACCAAAGTCGCTATTTGTTTTACAAGTCTCCCTATGTAGTAGAGAGATTTCTGAAAACATAGATGTAGAAGAAAGTCCATCTATAGTGGACTGTGAGATTCATTTAGTAGGCAAGGAGGAAGACATCATTTCCGAGATGAAGAGGTCTTTAAAGAAGACAAGATAAACGATGATGCAACCGAAAATGATCAAGAAGAAAATAGCATACCAAGAGATGTAGAAGTCGCCAATATAGAGATAGATATTCGTAGTGGATGAGATCTCGAAGAGAACTAGAATAGAGGATTTTTGAATCAAACACTTCTATGTTCTAATTTGTGGTTTTTTTTTGCTATGTTCTTTTGTATACTACTATTTCTCTATATTACCTTTATTATCATATGCTAACTATTTGAGTTCTTTTGTTACAGAGCACGATGGGAGAAAATCCTCCAGTCACTCGACATTCCATGATAGATCAGCAGTTTTAGGAGTTTATATCTTAGGTGTCTCCCGTGTATATGGCCCCTGCCTCATAGTACTTGATCCCTTGTGGTAGCACTCCCGTGGCCTCACTCCTACCGGCCTCATGCCTATTGGCGTCACTCCTACCTACCTCACTCGCACCGGCATCACTCCTGCTGGTGTCACTCCTACGGGTGGTGCTACTCTGGCCCAAGGTGTCATTGATAAGGAAACCATCCTAGACCTCAGATTCCATGTGACTTCTTTATCTCATGATTGGATTAGAATTTGGGGAAACCAATGCTTCCACTGCATCTAGAGCATGCCAAAACCCTTAGATCGATTGTCTACTTGCCTCATTCGGATATCCAAAGCCCATGTTTTGAATTGATGCCATCATCGATGACACCATCAATTCCTAACCACCTTTCATGAACCACCCTTCAAAACCTATATAAGGAGGGGTTGGACACATTCATAATCAGTCTTGCCAATACCAGTCTTGGGAGCTCAAGGAGTCATGACCGCCGAGTAAGTACTCTTGAAGTTCTAGTTGCAGTTCTTGTCTTGTTCCTTGTTCTAGTCTTGTCTAGTCTAGTTCTTGGACATCAGGTCTTGTCCTCTTGTAATCTCATAGCACGAGATCTTGTTGAGTCCTTTCTTGTATCTAGTTCATATCCCAAAAGGGACTTCTTGTAATCCAAATATCTTGTTTCATACTTACATCCCCTATATCATCTCTAGTTGAGTTATCTATACCTATCGGTCCCGGGTTGCGGAACTTCTTGAATAAGCTACCTATTCTTGTAGTATTTTCCCTATGTGGGTGTTCTTGTAATCAGAAGAGTATTTCCGAAATCTTGTCTACTGTAGTCAGAGAGCACAATCTAGTGCTTCCCTGACATTTTGGCAAGACTAGCTTCTATCCAAGATCAGGCATCATGGAGAACACTTATGAACATATTGTAGCATCACTTCAGAGTCTCCAACAACAAGTCGAGGACCTAGTGACTCATCGACACACACAAGTCGAGATGGGACATCTAGTGCATGTAGGGGCAATCCTACAAGAATTACGAGAATGAATCGGGAGTCTTCAAGCAAATCAAGGGAGTATTCAAGTGAATCAACAGCCTAATACATCATTTATGAAGGAACCCAAGATTTGCATGCCAAAAAAGCTCGATGGGGATCGCACAAAGTTTTGTGGATTTCTCTAGCAAGTTAAATTGTACATTTGTATGCAACCTGATAGATACCCTGACACGGCATCCAAGGTCAGGCTTATTAGAACCTTGCTCTATGGCCAAGCATTATCATGGTTTGCCCCAATCTTGGAGAAGAACATGGAAGTACTTAAGGACTATGAGGGCTTTCTTTGAGAACTCACCGCAACTTTTGGAGATGCCGACACAAACCAAGTAGTGGAAAACTTCAAAAGTAACATCAAGGAAACCGCCCTCCCTCTACCTATGCTTTTGAATTTAGGCACTTGATATGTGATCTCACTTGGCATGAAGATTATTTCATAAGCCAATTAAGATGTGGTTTAAGAGAGGATGTGAAGGACCTTTTGCTCATGATGCTAGGGGTTAAAACATTGAATGAGTATATCATGCAAGCTATTCAATGTGATAACGGACATTTTGAAAGGAAACAAGAAAAACAAATAGAAGGAAGACTTCGCTAGTGGAAACCCTTTTAGCCCACTCCTAAAGATGAGTCTATGCGTGAACCTATGCAAATAGATGTAACTAGGTTTTAGCGTCTAACACCACAATAGAAACAGAGAAGGAGAGCTAACAAGTTATGCCTCTATTGTGGAAACCCTCGACATATTTCAATTAATTGTCTGGACAAGAGAACACACTCGAGAGTTGCAGCCACCATTGTAGCACAGGGAAACCATAAAGTCTAGTTGTAAAAGAGACCATGTGGCCACACCATGATATAAGAAAGGATCTCATAATTCTGGCCACACCCATAGAAACATGTCTTGCACTTGTCAAGTTAATCTTGCCCAATAAGACCCTTTCCCTTACAACCCTAGTATATTGAGGAGCCTCCTCATGTTTCATCGATGAAGGATTGGTTAAGAAACTAGGAATTCTTATACTTTAGAAGAACAAACTAGTAATAGCTGAAGTAGTACATGGACGACCTCTAACATCTCGAAATATAACCATGGAAACTAGACCATTAAGAGTACACCTTAATGACCATTAGTCCCACATACGTTTTAGTTTAATATCGAGCCTAGTACATGTAGTTATCATTGGAATTCCCTAGTTAAAGGAGCATAATCCAGACATTAATTGGGCAAAGAATAAAATCACCGATTGAGATATCCACAAGCACCCAATAGATGTCTGAGCCAAAGCCTTCATATATGCAGTAAGGAAGGAACCAACATATATGATCTATGCCATACTAGCTCAAGAATCCAATAAGGATGATCCACTGCAGCTACCCAATCAGTACAAGGGCTTTGAAGATGTTTTTGAAATGAAGGATGCAGATATCCTTCTAGAGCATACACCCTACGATTGTGCCATAGAACTTCAAGAGGAAAACCACCCTTTGGACCAATTTATAGACTATCCATAGAGGTGTTGATATATTTTGGTAGTGATGTGTGTGAACACTCTAGGACTGCCGGGGCACTTTTTTCCCTCTTTAGGAGGTCTTTTTTCCCCCGACTTGTATGTACGCCTATTGCCCTAATGGGCTACTTATCTTTGTACATTCTCTAGTAATACATTCAGTATTGTGTGTTTGTGCTCCAAGCTTCTTCTTCTTCCTTGTGCTGTTCACGTGCTTCCGCAGACGTCTATCTCCAACAATTGGTATCAGAGCAGGTCGTCGCTTCTTCTAGGGTGCCGTCGACACTCCTCCGTTTGCAGTCTCAGATTCGCACGAAATTTGGTGAGCATACTCACGGTGTTTCCGAGATCAAAACAGCTTCGCTATGTGGTGCCGAAATCGCGATCTGAGCTCGTTTCGGCCTCCGAACGCACTATCGTAGCGCTTGTGCAGGCTATTTTGTCCTTTTGTGCCGAAGGTATATACCAGTTTCTATTCGCCAGTTGAAGCGTCTCAAAGTCTGCTACAGGTCTAGCAGAACTCGTCTGGGTTGTTTCATTCAACGTTTTGAGATGCAGTCAACTTTCTGCATCAAGGTATTTTAGTCACCGGCCATGGCTGAAAGCAGTGATGTATTCCGTATGTTGGCTGTTGAGGATAAGTTGGATGGTACCAACTACCCATTATGGGCTTATATGATGCAACATGTACTGGTTGCAAAAGGATTGTGGAACATTGTGCAGGGTGTTGAAAGACGTCCTGTTACACCTGTAACGACAGGTACTGCAAATACAGGTATTGGAGCTGATGAAGATGGTGTCGAAGATGATATTCCGCAGATTCCTGTTCGTGCTGCAGTTTCTGTTGCACCTACTGCAGAGCAAGTTTGTTGGGATGGCAGAGATGCCCAAGCACATGCATTGATAGCTTTGTCTGTCAAACGTGCCATTATTCCTCACATTCGCTCTTGCAGAACAGCAAAGGATGCTTGGGATACACTTACCACTTTGTACCAGGCTAGGAATGAGGCTCTTGTTGCTTACCTCCGAAAACAGTTGGAGAGTGAGCACATGAATGAAGATGATTCTATGGACAGTTTTCTTACAAAGATCAAAGACCTGAAGGAACAATTGATTTCTGCTGATGAGGTTATACCAGATAGCTCACTTGTGCAGACCGTTCTGAATGGTCTTCCTGATTGATATCAGAGTTTTGCCTCTACTCTTCGGTTGATGATGAAAGGCAATCCGAATGCCTTGTCATTTGAGGAATTAGTCTCTGTTCTGTTGCAGGAAGGTCAGTCTAGGCAGAACAGGTCCATTATGCGTGTTGCAGATCAAGCTTTCCTGGCTAGTCAGAAGGGCAAAGGAAAATGGAGCTCTTCTACTAGTAAGCAGAAATCTGCAATTGCTGCACAATCGAAGAACCAGGATAAAGATGAGAAGAAATCAGAAAAGCAGAAATTGTTCTGCAAGTACTATAAAGGAAATGATCATATTATAAAGAACTGTCCAAAACTGGCTGCTAAAGAGGCAAAGAAGAAAGAGGCTGGAATGGTTGTTGCAGAGGCCTCTACACCAAAAACAGAGTCTGCAAATCTTGTGCAGGAAGAAGAATGGGCGTTTACTACTGTTTGTAGTTTTGACCCATCTTCTCATGATCAGTGCATGTCTGCAGTAGACTCAGATGTTTGGTACTTTGACAATGGGACAACCAAACATATTACCTCGCAGCGCAGTTTCTTCTCTTCACTCGAGCCTGCCCCTACAGGGAATACTGTCACATGCGCCAATAACTCCTCTTATCCTGTTATGGGAGTTGGTAAGATCATTCTGACTACTGCTGATGGTAGTTCTTTCACTTTGTCAGATGCTCTATTTGTGCCATGGATCAAAAAGAACCTGTTATCAGTTTCTGCATTAGCCAAGATTGGCTTGGTTGTGAAATTCGTTGATGACAGGTGTACAGTCCATGATCTCTCAAATGGCGATGTGATTATTGCTTCTGGCATTTTATGTCGTGGGCTCTATAAGCTCATAGACTATGAAAGATCTGTGAATGATTCGGCATGTGCAGTTCATGATTCTTAAGCTATGTCAGATGCAAAGCTTTGGCATGCACGCTTTGGTCATCTGAATTTTGCTATTTTGTTACGCCTGCAGAAATCTGAAATAGTGTCCTCTTTGCCCAAACTTGAGGCACTTGGAAAACATGTTTGTGGAGGCTATATTTTGGGCAAAATGCAGCGTTCTTCCTTTCCAAAAGATTGTTCAGTTCGGGCTACGCAGAAATTGCAGCTTGTACATAGTGATGTCTGTGGTCCTATGCAGACACCCTCTTTTGGAAATTACCTTTACTTCGTGACTTTCATTGATGATTTTTCCAGGCATGCATGGGTATATCCACTCAAAGCAAAGTCCGAAGTGTTCATGTGCTTCAAACAGTTTTTGGTTTTCACTGAAAATCTGTCAGCATGTAAAATGGGCACCCTCCGTTTTGATCGAGGGGGGGAATATATGTCTTCAGATTTTAATGCATTTCTGGTTGAACGTGGGATAAAACACCAATGTACAGTGCCGTATACACCTCAACAGAATGGAGTTGCTGAACGAAAGAACAGGTCACTCATGGAGATGGCGAGGTGCATGGTCAAAAGTCAGGCTTTACCACATAGTTTCTGGCTTGAGGCTGTCATGTGTGCAACATATGTACTGAACATGTGTCCCACTAAAGCGTTGCAGTCTATCACTCCATATGAGGCTTCGCATGACCGCAAGCCATCTGTTGCTCATCTGCGTGTTTTTGGTTGTTTGGCATATGCATTAGTGCCTGAACAACATCGCAGAAAATTGGATGATAAGGTAGTAAAATGTATTTTTGTTGGGTACAGTTCTGAAAGTAAAGGCTATCGTCTGTATCATCCAAAGACTAAACGCATTCTAGTTAGCCGTGATGTTGTCTTTGTGGAAGATGCTATTCAGCCATTGCTTTCATGTACTAAGGAGACATCTGTTAGCTCCAAAGACATGTATGATACTTTGATGCCTCTTTTTACAGGTGGACAGGCTAGTGATGGTCCTAATGAGGCAACTTCTCAGCCTTTGCAGGTTTCATATGATGATGCAGATCATTCCATTTCTGATGCAGATTTACATGATGCACTTGTTGATGAGAGAGCTGATATTGAGCAGGCAAAAACCATGCCAAAATGCCTGGTGCAGACTTTGCGTGACAGCAAATTAGATGCACCTTTGTCATATCGTACTCGTTCAGGCTCTCATAGTGCCTCCTTTGCATCAGATTGCTATGCTATGGCTGCATCTAGTCTCTGTGATGAGAATGAGCCTGTTTCTTTTGATGAAGCACAAAATTCAGAAAATTGGATGGCTGCTATGCAATCTGAATATGATGCTATAATGAAGAATGGTACATGGTCTTTATGTGACTTGCCTCCTGGCAAGAAGGCCATTGGCACTAAGTGGGTATACAAGCTGAAGCGTAAACCTGATGGTACAATTGACAGGTATAAGGCTAGGCTTGTTGCAAAGGGTTATGCACAGGAAAGAGGCATTGATTTTGATGAGACCTTTGCACCTACATGCCGTATGACTACTGTTCGGAGCATTTATGCACTTGCAACCCATCATGGTTGGAATGTACATCAGTTGGACATTAAAACAACATTTCTGAATGGTGACATGCATGAAGAAGTGTATGTTTTTCAGCCCTGTGGCTTTGTGCAAAAAGGGCATGAAAACCAGGTTTGCAGGTTAAAGAAGGCATTATATGGTTTAAAGCAAGCACCACGTGCTTGGTATGAGAAGATACATGCCTATCTGATTGCACATGGTTTTGAGAACAGTCCAACTGAAAGCACCTTATATGTTAAACGTGCTAATGATGTGCTTCTGATCATTGTTGTCTATGTTGATGACATGCTGCTCACTGGTCCTATTGAGACACATATTGCTGATTTTAAGGCTGATTTGCATGCCTCATTTGAGATGTATGATTTGGAGCATTTGCATCACTATTTTTTCAGTTTATGCACGTTGATGGTGGAATGGCTTTGTGTCAAACGAAATATATTGACACATTATTGCAGCGTTTTGGCCTTGAAGACTATAAGCCTATTGCCACTCCTATGGAGACAGGTTTATGATTGAGTCTTCATGATGCTGGAGATGCATTTGATGCTGTTCTCTATCAGCAGGTTGTTGGATGCTTGATTTACTTATGCATTACTCGGCCAGATATTCAGTTTGTTGTCTCACAGATGAGCAGGTTTATGCATTGCCCAGGAGTCACGCATTGGAAAGCGGTTAAGCGCATCTTTCGCTACTTGAGTGGTACACGGCTACTTGGGTTGTTTTATCCCAATGGGGGATCACTACCGCCAGATTTGCATGCTTTTTCTGACTCAGATTGGGCTAGTTTCTATGACACTCGTGTGTCCACCAGTGGTTTTTGCTTCATGCTTGGTAGCTCATGTATATCTTGGTTGAGCAAGAAGTAGCCTACTGTGGCCACTTCCAGTTGTGAGGCTGAGTATAGGGCAGCTTTCACAGCGACTGTTGAGTGTGTGTGGCTCAGACGCCTTATGGCTGATTTGGGTGTTGGCCAGTCTTCTGCCACCACCATCTTCACTGACAGTCATAGCGCATTGGCAGTTGCGAGGAACCCTGTGCTCCATGCTCGCACTAAGCACATTGAGGTGCATTATCACTATGTCAGGGAGAGGTTCTCTTCTGGGGAGATCAGCTTGACATATGTGCCCACGCAGGAGAACATTGCAGAACTTTTCACGAAGGCTCTGCCTGGGGAGAAGTTTGAAGCTTTCCACAAAGCTTTGGGCTTACTTCCTTTTGTGGAGTGATTTCCACATAGCTTGGCACTTCCTTATACATGAGTGCCAGCTCCTTGTTCACCGCATCACTCCCAGGGGGGATTTGTTGATATATTTTGGTAGTGATGTGTGTGAACAGTCTAGGACTACCGGGGCACTTTTTTCCCTCTTTAGGAGGTTTTTTTCCCCTAGCTTGTATATATGCCTATTGCCCTAATGGGCTACTTATCTTTGTACATTCTCTAGTAATACATTCAGTATTGTGTGTTTGTGCTCCAAGCTTCTTCTTCTTCCTTGTGTTGTTCCCCTGCTTCCGCAAACGTCTATCTCCAACAAGAGGAACTTACAGAACTATGCAAGAATGTTGATGCAAATCTAGCAAAGGGGTTTATCAAACAATCAAAGACTCGAGCGGGAGCTCCTATTTTATTTGTAAAGAAGAAGGATGGCACTCTCTGCATGTATATACACTATGGTGGATTGAATAAAGTCTGTATAAAGAACAAATACCCTCTACCACTCATATCAGAGGTCTTGGAACACCTTGGAAAAGAAAAAATCTTCATGAAGATTGACCGTCGAGGAGCTTACAACCTTGTTAGTCCTAGAGAAACTAAGAGAAAAAGGATTATATGCAAAATTGAAGAATTGCTCTTTCCATAAGATAGAACTCTAATTTTTAGGGTACAATGTATCAGATAAAGGAATTTTTATGGACCCTAAGAAGATTGAGACAATCCTTGATTGGAAACCACCTTCATGTGTTCAAGCTATACAATGTTTTTTGGGGTTTGCCAATTTCTATAGGATATTCATCAGAGATTACCCCAAGATAGTGACACCTCTTACCAAGCTTACAGGGAACTCCAAACTCTCATGGACCGAAGAAGTAGAAAAATCCTTTTAGACCTTGAAATAAGCCTTCATTACTGCTCCAATTCTAGTTCATCCTGATTCTGGTAAGCCCTTCTTCCTAGAGACAAATGCATCGCACTTTGCCCTAGGGGCCATTCTTTCCCAATATGGAGATGATGGGCACCTACATCTAGTCGCATATCATTCAAGGACATTTTCCCCTCCATAAATTAATTATGAAATTCATGGTAAAGAACTTCTTGCCATAGTGGACACATTTGATACATGGCATCACCATCTAGAAGGAGCATCTCATAAACTTACTGTGTATACAGATCACAAGAACCTTAAGTATTTTATGACCACCTCCATTCTCAATAGAAGGCAATCTCGATGGAGTAAATTTCTATCCAGATTCGACTTTGTGCTCCAATATTGTGAAGGATGTCAACAATGTCAGTCAGAATCCCTATCTAGAAGATCTTTCCTTGCACCAAAGAAGAGTGAAGAGGCCTAAAAAGTCTGTGGGATTGTTGATCCCTAGACTTCCATTTATGAGAGTTGTCAAGTAGATCTCAGCCAACCTCTGTTCTTTGATGAAGACCTCATCCTTTGTCAATGTGAGGTGGCAAACTCAAGCACTGCTATGCCTGCAAGAAGCTGTAGAGGACTTTGCTATTGATTTTATGAATGATGCCTATTTATGTGCTGCTCATTCTCATAGGGTAACACTAATGGTGAAGGATTATGTTATTGTTTCAAGAAAAAGATATAAATTTGATAAAGCTCTGGTTCCTATTGATCACCATGATAAAAAATTCTTCGATATTTTAAATATACGTCCAGCTCTAGCACGCAAAACAATAGTTGTCATTGAAGAGATCAACCCTCAGGTCACTCATGATCATGAAACTAGAACTGCAGCAGATAGTGAGGAGGAGAGGAAAAAGCAGGGATTATTTACAGAGGAAAGTGTCATCTTAACCCAGATTCAAAAGTTACAGAAAGCAAATAAAGAGCTCCTCAAGAAAGGAGATGGGCAGATAATAGTTAATGTTGCAATGCCGTGGCAAAAAGATTGGTTTCTTGACATTAGACCTCAAGACAAAAAAATGTTGAGGGAGCTTCATGTTGAAATATCAGATAGTGTGGTCAACATTTCACTCAGGTATATCTAGAGGCCTTAAAATGCTTTTGTTTTGCTTAATTTTCTAGTTCCTTAACTGCATATTTTATTTCTTGATTTGTAGGGTTCTTCTTCAACAATGTGAGGAAGCGGTTCAAAGAAAAGTATTTATTTTAGATCCTCTGGTGACACAGTGTTTTTTGCATAAACATGGAGATGCCAAGTCCTTTCTACAGGATTTTACAGAAGAGGTAGAATGTGTTATCTACCCATATATTGAAAAGTAAGTATTCATCTTCATTTTGGAAAGATATTTGTTTCATTTAAGAAAGTATATTTACATGCAACTTATTGGCAGGGGCCATTGGAGTTTGATTATTGTGGACTTCAATACATATCAAGCTCTTTTTCTCAATTCTCTTCAATCACAACATGGGAATTGCAAAGTGTAAGTTACTATACATTTTGTTGTTCTCTATTTTAAAGCCATGCCATCCATTTTGATTTTCACTTTACAATGCAGTGCTGCAAAGCTTCTCAAGATGCATATTGATCAGAATTTTCCTGGAATTGCTAAAATGAATGAACAAAAGCAATTTGGATACATACAAATTCATGTGCCATTGTAGAGAGACTCAACATCATGTGGCTAGAGAGTGATTGCAAATGTTGTAAGATTCTTGGAAAGAAGGTTTTACAATCTTGAATTGAATTTATCAGACTACCCAGATGCATGGATCATCTTGATAAGAGAGAGAGCAATAAATGGCATCATGAAACATGCAATCTTCCCATATGATCCAAACTCACCTCCACCCCCTCCACCAGACAAAAAACAGTTTGAAGATAAAAAGAAATGGCTTCCTCTTCACTCACCATTAAAGCATGCGAACAACAAAAAGATTCAAGCTGAGAGGTCCAAAAAGGGACAGAAGCAACAGAGAAAACAGGGCTCCAAAAAGGATAGAAAGAGTTAAATCATTTTTGAGTCTTAGATTGAAATCTATTGTAAAACCAACATAGGTTGGAAGATTTATTTATGTACAAATTGTATGTACTTATGCCAATCTTCATCTGGAAGATGGTCATTGTAACCATATTTATTTGCCTTTACAATATTTATAGCTTGAGAAATATACAGTTGTATTGAACCTCTTGAGAGTTAAACAAAAGTTCATTGCATGGTCCAACTAAATTTGTTTGTGTCACAAATATGAATGCATTGTGGGTTTCTTACTTCATTCCTGTTGGAAAGTTTAAATTGGAGAAGACACAGAAGGATATAAAGAATTAAGAGGACACGACCGATACAAGCGATACGGCGAATCGGAGAATTTTGGATTGCCCCTATCACTTGCATCGGTCCTATTATCCATTTCTTCGCTGTTGCTAGTTGTTTTTATACTCATGAGTCAAATCTTTACGCAAGGTCACTTGTTGAAGTCTCTCGTGGTAGTTTGCTAACACGACCGATCTAAGCGATAAGGGCCATCCGACAAGTTCAGATTGCACTAGTCGCTTGCATAGGTCGTCTTCACTTATCTCGTCCCCTCTGTTTTATGCCTTAAGTCATGCTCTTCAAATTTTGAAATACCAAACCTTGGATTGGAATTTGCACCAGGTTCTCCACCCTCTGTTATATTACTTGTTATGTGTACCATGATAATTTCTCTTGCATTACTTGAGGACAAACAAGCTGGATAGAATCAAATTATTTAATTGAGACTAATGTGCACCTTTGATAGACTATAATAATTAAATTGAAATCAGATATTGAATTATAGATCTCTTGTTCATCTAGAATTAACTTATGCAAGTTCCTGTATAATTTTTTCTTAGTTGGAACCTCATCAGAATGTTAAGATTAAACAAAAAAATGCCAATATGAGTTTAGATGAAGGGGGATAATTGAAGTCATCAATTCACTCCTACAAATAAAAATCAATGGAAATATGAAATTAAGGACCTAAAATATATCTAAGAATGTCTTGGTTTATATTCTTATCATTGTACAATAAGAACCTCATCAAAATCTTGAAAGTAAATTAAAAAATGCAAATATGAATATAGACATTTAAAATTAATAATTTAACACACATTCTTTGTCACCATCCTGTAAAGAAAATTCAATGGAAGTGTCAATAGAAGCTTCTATTAGAGGAAGATACATTATGTAAGAATGTCAAGGTTAACTTGTTACAATCTTAAAGGTTGGAACTTAATCACCCTTGGTGGCAGGCAACTTATGCAAGATAATGATTTCTCTGATCTAATGTTAACTATTGCATCATCAATTGAGAATCTACCCTGAGATGATACCTCATCAAGGTATTCTAGGAGATCCCTTACATTTCTGAGATTCCAATTGTAGTGACAATTATTTTCCTTGATTGAAAATCTGGATGAATCAATACTTCTAACTCAAATTTTGGACAGCTCTCCTCTGAGTCCAATGCTATCCAAAGTCCAAGATTTTTTTTCCACCTTCTATAGTCATATCCTAGAGCCATAGATTGTCGACATATCTGATATGAGATTGAAAGAGAATTGGGACTAACTTTACACAAAATAATGTCACCTAGCTTTTTAACTTCTTTGCTATCCCATTCCCTACCTAAAACATCATCAATCTCTAAAATAGAGACTCTCCTATTCAACCACATTGTTTTTGTCCTCTATAATAACATGTTTTTAAAGCATGCTACAAATACATGAATAGGCAAAAACCATTGAATCTTTATCCTTCTCGAAATTCGACCTGCTGACATTGCCTTCTGGATGTCAAATTTAATTTTGCATAGAAAACTTGAAACTATTGAATGATCAGGAGCATCCCAATCTAATGAAGAGATGCAAGGACCATGTACATGGTACAAGATTTCCATAAGAACTCCTCCCTGATGGCACTTGATAATCTGCATAATGGACAAATAACTCTATGCTATTGAAAAATTGAACAGATTTGTCTACATACATGAGTTCTGCATATTCCTTATGAAGAACTGCGAATGTTCCTATTAAACATTCAACAGGTTCCCATTCCACAATATTGGAAGGAAAGATATCTGCAGTACAAAAACATATGTTTTATTATACAAAAACAACTGGAATGATAGAAGAGCATTATCAAACTTCACTTACAGTACGAAGGGAATTGCAAATGATTTTCCAGAACAAGATCCTTAGCGGTGTACACATGTTGTACTCGTGCAAACCAACAGCATCTCTTCAATTTGAAACTGAGAATACGTCCCTTCTAGTGGTTTCTTGTGTTGTCTCTTTTGGCACGCTTGACTTTATGGGCACCTCTGCAGCTAGGAAGCATAGTTATCCATTCATTTACTTTCACAGAAAGAGGTTTCCACAAAGAATCCTCTCTTCTGTTGTAAACCTCACATGAGGTTACGCGATTGGAAGGACGATGAGAAGAAGAAGCCATTTGAACTTAGGAGAAGAAGAATGTTCAAAGCGAGAAACTGACGTTCACAAATTTTGGAAGTATTTATAGAGAAAAAGGCTTTGTACACATGGAAACTTTTGATTTGATGTAAACCCTGTCGCTGAATGATCATGAAATTTTGAGAACCCAAAAATATTTCATATCTTCAAAAATCAATTCCTTCTTGGAAATTCGAGAATATGCTTTGTGTAGTGTGCAAAAGTATCTTTTTTTGCATCAAACTGAAAAATTGTACACTGAATACGAGACTCTTCATCACTTTAGCGGCGCTTTTAGAGAAAATTGTATTAAAAAAAGAAATTCTTCATACGGTTAAAAGAGACAGCAATGTTATATTCTTGTACACATGGAAAGATGCTATTTGTCAATTTCCTTAATCTCTCATTAGCAAACAGCCCCTTTTCGGCCGTTTTTTGTCCTAATGTATATGTGAAATTGAGCAAGGATGATTTCCCCAAATCAGATGAGGAAAATAAATTCATGACCAAAGTTCCCTATTAGTCTGTTGTTGGTAGTCTCATGTATGTTATGGTAGCTACGAGACCACACACTACATTTGTAGTGGGAGTTGTGAGCAGATATATATCTAATCATGACAAGAAACATTGGGAAGCGGTGAAGATGATTTTAAGATATCGGACTGGCACTAAGGACAAGTGTCTATGCTTAGGTAGAGGGAAAGCATCCATTAATGGTTAGAGAGATTCTCAATATGCTGGTTGTGTAGGCAATTGTAAGTCTACATCAGGGTAAATTTTTCATTTTGTTGGAGGTGCTATCACTTGGAGATCTCATCTTCAAGAATACACAATTGTGTCCACCACAGAAGCAGAGTATGCAGCATGTGAGGCATGTAAGGAAGCATTGTGGCTTTCTTGTCTTGCTTGATATGGGTTTACCTCAGCATGTACCTCATTTGCTCAGTGATAGTTAAAGTGCCATTGCTTTGGCTAAGAATCCAGACTATCATGCAAAGACCAAGCACATTGAGGTGAGGTATCACTTCATTCAAGATTGCTTAGCCACTAAGCGCATTATTATTGACAAGGTTCATACTCAAGATAATGTTGCAGATGCTTTGACTAAAGCTTTACCATAGGATAACTTTTGACACTATTGTCACTTGATGGGGGTTACTTGATTCATGATCGTACACACTCACTTGTATACTGTGTAACATGCCCATGAAGTGGGAGGTATAGTTTCTATACTTACACTCAGGTATTCTTTATCATTCTTTAACTTTCTCCCATAGTTACTTTGGCCAAATTGGCCTTTAGCGGGAGATTGTTACCGTTAGTGTCCATGTGAAAGGACAAATGGCCATTCGACACTTCTTTGTATATGTTCTTTAAGAAAACATATAGTTGCCTGGTCAATCATAGACTCTAAGTTTGATCACATTTGTAAGACCTAGGAAGTCTATCTTCGTGCTCCCTGTGTACTGTGTTTTTCTGCATATTTTGCAGTCTCTGTGCGGAGTACCGTGTGCGGCCTTAGAAGCTCGATTTTCTACTTTGAGGATATTGTCATGGAGAGAGCAAGAAGGAGAGTGCATTGTGGTGCATTGCCATCCAAATACTTCACATCGAGCATATGGGGAGGCTCTCCTAATATTGGTTTATGCTCTCAAAGGCAATGGTGCTCTTCATCTAAAGGAACAAAAAACTTGGCATGCCATCTTTGAATAGTAATCGCCCTTTTCATCCCAATTATGGAAAACTTAAGCATTGTGCCACCACGGCCGGCCCAATAATAAGTTATAATCCTAAATTTTTCTCTTGAGTTCCAATACAACAAACGTAATCTTAAATAGAACATGTGCAATAAGAATAGGCATATCTTTGAACACCCCCACTAGTTGTACCCTTGATTAGTCTGCCATCCAAACAAAGAAGGGAGTTGGGTCAATGCTATTTTAGCCCATTTTCTTACACGTGGTGGTAGATGCGATATTGATACTAGAACCCCCATCAATCAAAACCTTTGGGTTAGCTTTATTTTTATACTGTAGTGTAATCATAGGAACTGCATAATCCACTATTCTATCCGGAATATTCCTTGCCATTAAGATAGGGTTCTGGATTTTCAAAAGGTGTATATTTCTCCTACAGATGTTGTAGTAACTGGGTCCAGAATGTTGGGACTAGTTCCAGTGACGCCCCCAAAGATACTTTGATGTGAGATTCTTTTAGAAACTCACAATACTTTTATTTACTAGTGGTTCCTAATCTTTATACCCTTGCTTCCACCCATTGGAGCCTTGTTTTTGTGTTACACATGTATCCCGTCCAGTATCCATCGTTGACTCTTGTGAGATTTCTTCTGGTTTTGTACCAATTGTACTTTTTATACACTTCTTTCTAGAAGATTCTACTAGAAATAGTGGAGAATCCACATAGTGTGACAGGTACTCCTTAGCCCATTGTACTTCCTTCCTAAAAGTTTTCTTTTGCTCTGCGGGTGTTCAACAATCCATTTTCTGGCCACTTGTATACTCTTTCTGAGATGGAGTGACTACTGATGCTCACAGCTCCAAATACTCCAAGGTCACCACATTAGCCATAGGTGCCTTGATCTTCACTTCTTGCTTTCGTTGATCATATTCCTTAGCCTCCTTTATTCCCACCCTCTATGACCATATTGTAGATAGAATTTGTATTGAATTAGGCGATTACCTGAGTTACCTAGTCCAGGTTGTTGGAATCTCCTTCCTCTACCAAAATCCTGTTTGTTTTGCTGGAAGACAGGTCGCTGCTCTAGAAATTGCTCTGAATTTGAATATTGAGATGGTCGTGCAAGTCTAGTGTCCTGACTATTTTGACGTTGTCCTGACTATTTTGACGTCCCTTTCCAAGAAGGTACCTCTACTTGTGCAGTAACCACCAAGGTATTTTGCGCATTTCTCTTTGATGGGTGGCTAAAGTCCGTCAACAAAGAATTCTGTTAACATTTCTTTGGTTGGACATTTGTATGTCGCAAACTCTTGCAACGTAGATCTAAATTCCGATGCATACTGCTCGACCGGCCCTTTCTACAGCATATAGTGAAGTGAAGAATGTAACTATAAAACACTATTAGTAGTTTGAAATCACTATAAAAATGCCACCTTCAACTCATCATATGTTGAGAAGTAAGCAGGAGGGTACTCAATAAGTGTTCTATGACATCACTGATTAATGTGGCTTGGAACACTTGGAACTTGTGCTGATTGTCATGCAAATTATGATGATTACATTGGTACTGATTCTCAAATGTCCATACATGCACATGTAGATCCTCATACAATCGACAATGGAAATGTGTATAATTTAACATTGGTAATGGGTGCCTGTTCACCATCAAACCACCAAGCATCTATAAGGTACCAGTTTGAGGTGAGGGTATTAGAGCTAACTACAACTCTAGCGGGGGTACACTACCACCACTTTGACCTACTTCCAGAGGGTATTTCTCTTCTTGCAGGTGGCTCTGCTGGTCAGTCCCATTGAATTCCCCATGCCACTATACTTTAGCTAATTTACCGTCATTTCACTCAAAGACTAGGTCATTCGAAAGCTTGGGGGGTAAAACTCCGGTTTCCACCCAAAATTGTACTTCCTCTGTAATAGTAATTGCATCCTCAAGAGGAATGTCTTCAAGCTTCAATGTTGCAAGTGTCTGCTACAAAAATTCATCTAGATATCCGTGATGATAAGTCTTTTGTAAGTACTCCTTACCACTTTGTACCAGCATCAATCCACTTTAAGTTGCGTTCTATTACCCCATCCCATCGTGGTCACCATATGCTGAACGTACTCGTTGCCTAGAGATTAGTAGTACTCCAATTTTACAAGTTTGGGAATGGGGATTTACAAATTTACACTACTCATAAAGCTGCATTTCTATTCCACACTGCTTACAATAATATTAATTATTAATAGAGACAATTAGTACCAAAGAGTGTACACACACTCATACTTCCAGAGCAGTAAATACTTCCTGATTATCAATAAGAGTGTGTTACGTCATAGTATCATCTTTGCAATTATACTTCGGAGAATACAAACTTTGTCCGTTCCGTATCTACATATATGCACAATTCACATACGTCGCTTCCGGATTCTGTGTGTAAGATACAATACTATGTTTCTTTGTATGGCTTCACACCGTTCAAAACTTCTAAAATACAGAATAATCAAAATACAAATTTCTAGAAACTCTTAGCATCATTGTAAGTCTCCATTCAATTACAATGGAAATAAGAATTTCAATTACAAGGAAAGTGGTCGTCTACACCGATTGCTAACAAAGTGAGTGCGCTAACTAAATATGAACACCTCAAGAAGTCACGTTTAGGTAACTAAGCACAAAAATAGTCGTCCAATCTGACCTTCCTCCATACCAATCCTAATCCCTTATTGTGCTAAAGCTTTTCAAACTCTCGTGTAAAGAAATGGTAACATCCCCGCCGTCCATTAAGGAGTAGTGCAATGTAGTGTGGATACAGTTAGTAGGTTAAGGTGGGCTTACAAAGTGGGGTCTAGGGGGTTTATTACAAGATTTTGGGTTGCCAAACATAGCGTATGGCTTTTATCTTTTCATTTCATGGAGACTTTGGAAGGCTTTACAATAGTCTCTACTTGGAAATAAGGCTTTTTAGGGACCCATTTACAAGTGATTCTGCTCGTGCTTGTGGATGAATATGTGACTCTGCATGTCAAACAATTATGGGTATCCACTGTTTGAGCGTGTGAATAATGATTTACATTGTGTGGTTTATGTGTGGCTATTTGAGCTGCAAGCAAGCCCTAGGCACACAAATTTGTCTTGATTGTGGGTCAGACTTTATTGACTTCTTGGGTACCCATACAGATGCTACTTTTGTGGGTGAATCTTTGAGAGACTTCTTATTAGTGTCCTATCATCGATCACTAGTATGATGTTTAGTCAGTGGTTCTAATGTAGCCGCAACAGGATGCTCGTCTTTTCGTAACCATACTTGCTTTGGTGGTTGAGACACCTTGCTTCATACTCTCTTTTGGCTATGAGCATAGGCCCTCTGCTTCCTCTGCATTTCGTACTCTTGCTACCCCTTGATGAGAAGTTTCTAATATTTTAAGATACTCACTCTCATGGACACAGTCTAAGATATCTATCTTTTCCTCGTTTGTATAGAGTATCACCAATGAGTGCGCAATCTAGTCCTTCTTGTTCTAATCTTCGTTGTCTAGCCAATGTCATCTCTTGAGGAAATGTTTTTGTCCTCAAGAAGTTCACCAAGGGTTCACTCCAATTTGGCACTAAAGTCACACGATAAAGAGTGGCATGTTTCCACGAGTGGTTTAGTACTACATATTGTGCATTCCTTACACATCTTATGGACATCTGCTTCCATTGTGGGCCACTATACCCCTAATCTTTGCAAAGTTTGAAGAGTTCTATGTTTTGAATGGTGTTGCTGTAGTGCACCTACATCATGTGCTAGTTGCAACCATTTTGCATGTTCATCCACTCTACACAACAAGCTAGTATGCCTTAATTGGTGTGCTTATACATGATGCCTACCATTATGTGGTACTTGTGAGACCTGACTACTTCCTTGTCTCTATTTCTCAACAGAGGATGTTTAGGTCCAAAGGTGACAATAGGCACTATACTTTTGGCCCACTCAGGCACTATCTCTAGATTGAACAAGTAGGCATGAAGGAGGTCAACTGACAGTCCTTGAGGAGACTCTCCAGAAGATAGTCTAGAAAGGTGGTCTATCCTAAGGTGAGTTTGACCTTTCCTAACCACCACTTCAAAGTCGTATTCCATTAGTAAGAGGAACCATCTTACTAATCTGCTAGTATTGCATGGTCTGTTCACTGGATATAGTAATGCTAGATGGTCTATAAAAAATTTAAACGTATTTGCAAGCAAATAGTGTCTAAACTTTTTTACTGCATATACCATGCCTAATCCTTCTCTTTTGGTTGTGGTATAGTTTTGTTCAGTTGCATTCAATTGTCTACTAGCATAGGCTATTGGGAGATCCATATTGCCGTCAATAGTAGGTTGTGCGAGTACACATCCAATGGCATAATTGGAGTCATTCACATGAACATGAAATGGCTTCTCCCAATCAGGTGCAGTCAAGTTTGGTGCAGAACATAATCGTCTCTTAAGCTCATTGAAGGAGTTCTCATATTCGTTCGTCCACTCAAAGTTAGTTAAGAGGGCATAGAGAGGCTTTGCAATGATTGCATACATGTGAATGAAGCATCGATAATATCCACAATGCCCCATGAAGGCTTGTATTTCCTTGACATTCTTTGGCCTAGGTAACTCTACAATAGCTCGCACTTCCTCTTCATCTATGGATATGCTATTCACTAACACTATGTCTCTGAGAATCTTGCATTGCTTGACCATAAAAAAACACATTTGTGGGTTCAAGCAGACTTGATATTGTATACATTTGCCAAAGATAGCTCTCAACTCAGGGATATGTGTTTGTCGTATGTTGGAATGAGCACAAAGATCATCATCATAGACTTCCAAATGTTTCCTCAAGAACTCTTTAAACACATGGCACATCAACCTCTGAAATGTAGCTGGTGCATTGGCGAGACCAAAAGGCGGTACCCAAAAAGCAAATATGCCCCAGTTTGTGGCAAAAGCCATCTTATGCTAGTCTTCTAGAGCAATGGCTACTTGATTGTAGCCTGAAAACCCATTGAGGAAGCTGTACACTTCCTTGCCTACTACTCTTTCTAGTAGATACTCAATGATAGGAAGTAGACAACTATCTCTAATGGTGGTTGCATTTACTTTTTTCAATTTAATGCATATGCATAGCTTTCCATTCTTTTTGGGCACCACAACAATTGGGGATAACTATTTAGTGTCCTCAATTTCATATGTGAATCGAGATTCTACCAACCGATCGATTTCTTCCTTGATTTTGATAGCATAGTTGTCATTATATGTATATGTCTTCTCCATAGAAGGTTTGGCATATGAGATCATGGGGATCGTGTGTGAGTATATTGCAGAGTTTCCACCTTTTACATCTTTGTAGCTCCATGCAAAAACATCTCTGTATTCTCTTAACAAGGCGATCAACTCTTGCTCCTCATCTTCCTTAGGTCGTGCCCTATATATGTGCATCATTCTTCACCTTGCTCTATGTTCGCAATGATTCTCTTAGTTTTCTCTTTGTTATCATATGCCTCTCCTGCTTGTGCTTCATGTTTAGGCATCCTTATCATGACTCTTCTACCTTCTACTTCATACTTCTTCAAATTCTCAAGGACCTCAAACAACGATTCTTCCTCTGCTTGTGCGACTTCTCTCTTTTTTCTTTTCTTGTCTTCACTCTTGGTGGTTATCTGGGTGGTTAATCTCACATCCTTCGTAATTTATTCGTGTCTCTAAGGATGAGCTTCTACTTCATAAAAATATTCCTCATCTGATGCAAAAGATGGGTCCATAATAATTGACTCTAGATCAAAGTCGCTTTGATCCTCGAATGCATCAGTGGTAGGTTCACATTCTTCAATAACTAAATCACACATGATTGGCTCTATTGTGAAGACTGAAAAGTCATAGCCATCCTTGTCAGAGTGGGCTGTCCATTATTCTTCATTGATGGCTACATCCATTGTTGCTATAATTTCCACCTAGCCATGAGGTTCAAAGTCTTCATCAGGGAAAACTACAAGTGCATAGACTAGGTCTTGTATTGATCTATGAGTTTCCTTCACGCCTACCTCTCTGGTCTTCTCTCTTTTCTCTTCTTCTTCGGCCATGTTACACATCCATAAGTGAGTGTCTTCATGCATCCATGAGGATCCTCATCGTAAGAAATGCACTGACTTCTTATCATCTGTGACTCTATGGATGGGATTCCATTGAATGGGGGTACATCTCTATGAGATTAATCCTTGAGATTGACTTTGGTTGTGATGCCTAAGTGTTGCAAATACAAAGAATTGGTTCCCCAATCCTGTATTACTTGCAATTGTCTTAGTGGTGTAGCTCAGTGGTGAGTACCACCTCCTTTAATGTCAATCCAGGAAGACATGAGCATGGTATGAAGACCTCAAGCAAGTGATCTGCACAAGTGGTGATGGAGAAGCACACAAGCATGCACACACATACACACACATGCACATAGGTAAGAACAAAGAGTGGACAACAGAAGCTTTGATTAAGATCAAAAGACAATTACAAGTGCTCTCCTTAGCCCAAACTACAATTTTCTCTCCCCAAAAATGAGCCCTCTAGCTCCTTTTATACTTTTTGACTAGCAAGTGGCCCTTTACAGACCTAGTGACCAGCCTAGTTAAAAATTAGGTTCCAGGGCTTATTTGAGGGCTCAAACAAAATCTAAAAATTATGAAAATTGTTACATAGCTAATTCTAATACTCCTCAAGCTCAAAGAATCCTCGGTTGAACAAAATGGATTCTACCAAAAACGGGATTTATAATGTTTGTGTAGTGATGAAAATCACTATTAAAAGGGAGTTATATTGGAAAAATTGCATGGCATAATTGGTGGATCTTCTTTGACTACTTTCCCTACTCGGCCCTTCTCTTTGCTCCGATTCTTTATGTGGGCCCCCTTGTCTTGTGATGCCCTAATTGTTGCCAACAAAGAGGCTTGTGAATTGACATTTACATGATGTGCTCTTAGTTGGTTTCAACCGCTCAAGAAGAGTTCCTTCAAGAATCTTGATGATATAGTCCAAGAGTTCATTGGGGAATGCTTATGAATAATTTCACAGCTTGGAATAGGTTATCTTACTTCAACTTCAAGAAATAATCAAATAGAAACGTTAATTATGGAGGATCTAGATTTAAGTAATATGTGGATAGGCGTCCAAGAAATGAACTTTCATGTGACGAAAATATAATGTCTTTGTTCTTAGGTGTTTTAAGGGACCTTTATGGACTCTCTCTTTCCCATACATATTTCACAAGGTGAAAACTTGAACGCATGCATCAAATAGACCTTATGTATGGAGGATAATTATGGTTATAATGTATTTTCACAAAAAACAATAAAGGGAGTACTTGTTACATAAATGATAAAATGAAACATTCACTTTGAATGTTGAAGCCTTTCGATAGAAAATAGCTAAGAACTTGACTATGACCACTTATGAATATAGTAAGCGAAACCTATCCCGAGGAGTTGAAAACTTGCGAGGATGTTTGAATTATGAAAGTGAGCATGGTATGTAAAAAGTGATTGATGTTCATTTTGTCTTCCTCAATGAGTGTGTGTTATATTTTCCTAAAACTAATGGACCAGAATAAAAAATGTAGTAAGATTAGTGACTAAAGTATTAAAGATTGGGATCGAAATCTTGGTTCACCTTCGTGGGCCCACATGACTCCTAATAAGGTTCATATAGGCATGAGAAACTTTAAAATGGTATATGGAGTAATTGTAGTAGTACCAATGGGATTCTATTCCCCAGTCCAAAAGGCGTAAGAACCTCTAAACTGGTATATGGAGTAATTGTAGTAGTACCAATGGGATTATATTTCCCAATCCAAGAGTGCTCAATAATGAACTTTATGCTGATGAATCGCTCAAACAAAGTTTTTTTGCAACCAATAAATTTGAAAGAAGAAAGACTTCAAGCTTCTTATATTATGTAACCCATTCAATGAATTAGACAAACTTGGTTGCAAAATTTCAAATACAAATGCGTTGAAGAAAGAAAATGGGTTCCTCTTTATGATACTAAGTCGGGATACTAAGTCGGGGAAGATTCCTGGAAACCCAAAGTTTAAGTATCAAGGTTTATTCAACAATGAGGATAAACGATGAGGAGGATCAAATTTAAGTGAAGGGGCATATTACCAATTGGGTGCCCCAAGATCCCACAAACCAGAAGTTACCATGGCCCAAAGTTGATACAATGGTGATAGCCTGAAGGTGATAGGGAAACAAGTTTGAAAGTTGTCCTCAGGCCCAAAACCATATTTTCATTCCAGAACTCTTAAGTATAAAATAGCCAAAAGAAAATACAAGAGTTTTAAAGACTTACAATGAAGGTTTGAAGGTCTAAAACCTTTTTGACTCACTTGTGAGGGGCCCAGCCAAAAGAAAATACAAGAGTTTCAAAGACTTACAATGAAGGTTTGAAGGCCTAAAACCTTTTTGACTCACTTGTGAGGGGCCCACTTACTTCTAATCTTGTTATTATCAGAAACAAACACTAAATGGTGTGTCAAAGGAGGGATCCTCTTACAATTTTTAAGTCTTCTATGTAACAGGCGTATGGACTTTTCAATTGACCATTCTCAAGAATGATTATCCAAATTCGCCACACATTGTTCTTTCCATGCTTTCCTAAACCCGGCTCCCTTGAAAGCATTCCCAAAATGGTAGACTTTTACCCAAGCCTGTTAGTAGGTTGAGGATGAAGAAGACAGAGTTTTTCTTACCAAACAATAATTTAATTGTATGTCTTGATTATAGAACAGGGTGCATTGTACATTTGGTCATCATTCCCTGTTGTAAATATTTCACAACGTACTATACACTTTTTATTTGATTACGAGTCACTACTTTTGTACATAATCATCTTACTTATTCACAAACGATTATGACACGGCACCCTTATACATTTTACTATTGAAGGAAACAACTCCTCACAGAAGATGTTAGTTACTTTTCAATATATCGATTTTCAATAAAGTCCTTAATTCAAGTTGTAATTTGGTGCATAGGTTAACATCTTATTATGTGAAATCCTTGAAATCATGAGTTGTTTATCAGAGAATAGCTTACCTCTATGTAGATGAATCATAAACTTAATGTTTAGGAGGGTGAGCAAATTGAAGGCATACAAGAGTATCAAAGTGTTGTAGATAATACTATAAATGTTGAATATAGAATCTTCTGAGGAATCACCAAGTATTTTGATTAAAAAATAGGATTAAAATAAATCATATTTAATTATTTTTTGACATCTTATCATAATATCATTTATTATTCTTATAGGTTTAAAACACGCTAACTGGTCCTTATGATGTAGTATATCATCATTCACATGCAAATAATTATGACAAAAATTCTATTTCTATCAATGAAACTGTTGAATAAAACACAAGTGAGATCATTTCCTTCACACATATACTTCATTACTTGGTGTCCTTGCATGTTTATTCTTCTTCTTGCTCCGAGGAATCCAACCCAAATAGAACAAGTCACATTTGGTTACACCTTGAAGGATTGTTAGCTGCAAGAGTAGTCTTGAAGACGTGGGCTCACAAGGAAGCAAGAGACAAGAATGACAAAGAGAAAGACAAGTCTCCTAGACAGGACATAGTAGGCAAGATTGTTAACAAAGACTTGGGAATCAATAGCCCTAGCTATCATTTTTCTCAAGAAAACACTTTTTAGGTGTATTTAGTTCAAGCCAAGGAGTCCTCAAGCTTGAGGAGTGTTAGGAGAATTGTTGTATCAATTTTCATAATTTTGAACACTCATTTGAGCCCTGAGTTTAACCTACGAACTTATAGTTTAATTATGCCACAGACTAGGTTTGAACTATGTCAAAACTAGTAAAACATTGTTCATGGATCTTGAGAGCTCATTTATGAGAGACTTTTTCTCAACATTTTTATGAAAGAGTGTACTAAGAGCTAGTAATCGAAGGATTCCATTGTTCTACTCTTTGTCTTGGCTTTTGTCATGTGCATGTATATGTGTATGCATTTTAGTGTGCTTCTCCCTCATGCACTTGTGCATTCTACTTGATCATGGTCATCATAACATCCTCATATGTCTATGGATTGACAATTATGAGATAGATCTTCTTACATTCATATTCTCATTGTGCTAGAGTGACACCGAATTTGACATCATTGTCGGGGAGTGTGATTCGGGGATGAGAGTGCAACAGTAAGACATAGAATCTTCACATTGCAATAATAGATGAGTAGGTAATTTCTTACTCTCTTTACTTTTTATCTTCTTCATCATTATCCCTATCCTCCCTACTCACCTCCTACCCCGTTCCTTGGAAAATTTTCACCTCTTTGGTCATATCCCCATCTCCCACCTCATTCCTCTCATTTGACTAGTGGGAGAGAACGATTGTGTTCATATGGTTTTGTGTGTTCGTCATCTTTCTTAGTAGGTTTTAGCATCACCAATAACATCTATAGCTACAATAAAACTTGCACGCTAATGGAGGTGAGGAAATCTATTTGTTTTGAGAGATATAAATTTTTGGTATTTTGTAATACATGTTAGGCATGATAGACAACACTATCAAAGCAATCCAAATCATTTAAAACCATAAATATTTTGCATTTTTTTATCCATGGTGATAGACATAGTCTATCACACGAGAGACGATAGAAAAGATGCATGAGAGACTTTGTCCATCATGATAGACAACATATGTCATGAAAGAAAGGTCTACCACAATAGACAGACCCCTACGACAATGAGTGTCTATCATGATGGATGAGTTCATCGTAATAGAAACGCCACATTTGATAATATACGACGGACACAACCTCTGGATATAGATTAGTGTATCATGATAGATAAGACCCACGATAGATCCATTTATCACAACAAGAAACTATCCATCATGATAGACATACCAAAGTAGAATCCAAATGACAGTGTCCATCGCATTAGAATTAGTTCATTGTGACAAACATGTCTATCGTGATACACTCACTCCATCGCAGCAGACTGTGAACCATAACATATTCTATCCATCACAATAGACATGTCTATTGCAATAGACACATCTAAAATGATAGGAAAGTCAAAACTTTTTAGGGTTTATCAAATTTTGAGCATTTGAAGCCTATGTTTTTGGACTTTATTAGACATTTGAAGATCTTTAGAAGGGTAAGCAAGATACCAATGCATAATGAAGCTTGAGAGCAATAATGTGGGGCTATATAGCAACATCAGATGTGCTCAACTAGAGGTTGAATGATCTCTCAACCTCCTCAATCAACTCTTAGCTTAGGCTAAGTACGATTACTGGTTTTTTATTGATAAAGTTGCAATAGACACTAATCAAGTTCAAGAAAAACCTAAACTTTCAAGTTTAGGAGTATTTAGAGCACTATTTTAGAGAGCCCTAAGTGAAAGGAGATAAATTTAGGATTACATATCAAAGTATGCTAAAATACAAGTATTCCTAAGAACACATTCTCAAGACAAGAATTCAAATTTGAAAGAACTTAAAAAAGAATAAGTGAATGATACAAAGAACCTCTCAATGTGGTTGTACTTGGTTATTGGGTACATACTTGGGTCATATGAACCTTAGGCTAGGCAAAAACTAGGAGGAGATAGAAAAAGCATCAAATGCTATGAGGCTAGAATCAATCATACAAGTAGGTTGTGGGCTCAAAAATTGAGTGACTATCCTTGTATGTTGAGCTCAGAGAAAAGCTACTCAGAGATGTCCTTTAGCATGGATAGACCCACAAGAAGTTTGGGATTAGCTTACTTACGAACCTGAAAAGGCTCCTACAAGACTCAGTTGGAATACATTGGAACCATTGGCTTAGATGTTGCCATCTATCAGGATGGTTTAAGATGTTTAGTACTCCAACTCAAAAATATAGATCAATCCTGTTGAATTGAGCACCGTGTGGTCAAATTCAATGAGCGATCCTACATTGATAATAAAGGAACCATGGATGTGGTAAATATCTTAAACGATAGGATGCATGAGTTTAGAATAATCATACATGAGTCAAAAATAGGAGGCGTTGAAAATGAAAACCCACGAAAAGAGCTTAGAACACCAAGAGGTAAATCAATCCTATCAAGGATCACCAGAGGAGAGTAGATTGCCTAGGATAATAAAATTATAGAACTATTCTTGAATAGAGCAAGAGTTGAAGCATTTGGGAGATTCAAGTCAGACGAGCCTAGTGAGGTAGATGGAGTAACCATTTATTAATTCAAGGATCTTGATGTTCCAAGGAGGGTTGTCTACATAAATAATTCTTCTGAGAGGATGTTTCTGGTTATGGAACACAAAAGAAATTCTTATACTTGGAAGGTTGAGCTAATGTTTCCACCATTTAGGCTAAGCTTGATCCTTACGAGCATGTCGATGAATTCAATCAATTATTGAGAGCAGAACATGTTAATGATATGTTCACTCAATACTAAGATTTTGGGCTCACATTAAAAATCATAGGGCTTTTCTCAATCATCATTGGAAGTCAAAGTATCATTGATTCCCAAGGGTAGTCCATGAGATTTTTCCCCTTTTGCAAATAACACAAAATGGTTTCCTAGACTGAGCGAGAGGAGTCACCTCACTATTATCTTTGGGGTTATTCTCTTTGTATGTGTCGTCTCTAAAGCGTTCCAAGTTAGGGTCAAAATCTTTCGACCATACTTTCTTTCTCTCATTACTTCAACGTTTCCAATTTCTTGTTTTTTCTTAGTGGACTTTTGCCTCAATGAATAATTTCTAACTCTATGACCTTGCATACCATATTGAAAACAAGCATTTGGCAATTTTTTGTAGATCACCTTCTATTCCATGGGTTTCTTTTCACCACTATCAATTTGGATTTTCAATGGAAGATGCTTGTTAAATTCCACTTACAAGATTGAATATATAATAAAGAATCAAAGCACTAGAAGTAGAGCTTCATAGATAGAAAAGTGATTTTTACTAAAGTGACTGCTTGGGAGTCTTATCTAAATACTTATCAAATTCTCCATTTAGCAAACTTAATCAAAGCACTAAATGGGGACTTCCATCCAGAATGGGAGCTTCAAGAAAAGGATTCATATTATTTTGGATTTGACACTAGAGATGTCTGCCATGCAATCACACATATGAGGAGAAATGGTTGTGGAAACCCCTAGAAGTTGGGTAAAGTGATTGACAATCAGCAAACTATTTTCTTCCTCTATACTACACTCAACCCCATCAATATGCATCATGAAAAGGATTGTTTCCTTGGATTGATTCCTCTTGAGGAGGCCACACATCTCTTTCGTAGGTTTGTTTGCCTTTCCCAACCACCAATCTTTTAAAGTATATGTATAGATTCTTTCTTTGAATTTCTTCTTCCTATCTCAGCATGCATCGGATTTTTTAGAGGCCTATATGGTAATGAGAGTGTTGCATGTTAACTTCTTCCTTAAGATGCCTAAGCCTTTGATAAATATTTTCTCTTCTAGCATGACAAATGTTTTGAGGATTCTTCTGAGTCCTGACCAAGATTATTGTCTCTTCATGACTACCATCCTCCAACACCTAGCCAGTGAGGAGTAGTTGGCAAAGGCCTTGTTCCAAGCTATGCTAATCTCCTATTGGACAAATGGGACTATCAAGGTAGTTAGTTTGGCATGAAACCATGGAGGTTTCATGATATTGATGACCAACATGAAGGTAAGCACCATAGGGTAGTGATAAGAAACAACAAGGTGCACACATTGGCATATGGAAGGAGGCCCCCACTTATTGATGACATTGTATGAAACATAGCTCTTTTCAAGCCTATCTTTCCTCAAGTCGATTCCATACTAGAGGTTCATCCAAGAGAAACTAGTCTCATCTTTGATCTCCACAAGATCCACGTGGATCTTGAATTCGTCACACGCATCCTTCTCATGACTATCAATCGCCCACCCTCTATTCTTTGACCTCTCAAAAAAAGCCTCCACCATATTAAACTCCCCACAAAGAATGATGTTGAGCATTAGAGAGTCCAACAATTTCCAAGTGGTAATACTTTCCAAGTCCATATTGGGAGCATAAATGAAGAAAATGTTGAACTATAGAGGATCCCCAAAAGAAGCACCAATACACCAATGGTTCATATCCTCTTGGGACTCCATGCGTCTAGTGAAATAGCAAGAATTAATTCAATATAGTTGAGCCATAATTTCCCGTGCATTATGTGGTGGAGAGCTAGCTATGCAATAGACAAATACATTGTAGTCTCTTTTGAAGATCCTCCCAATCAATTTTGATCTAATTCAAGATAGATGAAGTTTGGGCTTAGACTTTTATCACGGATCGACTAGCCAATAACAACTCCTCTAAGGGGTGAAATGACCCTCTAACATTGAAAGAAATGATTATCAATATTCAAGGTCAAGATCTTTGCTAAGAGGGGCCTTGTTCTTTTTTTTCGTGCTTTTCTCATTATCTTCATTCTTGATGACATAGAATTTTACCCTTCAGGGGGATTTTCCAAGGTATCTCAATTAGTCGTTTTCCTTTGTGAGAAATCATCTCTTCTAAAATGAGTTCAATATTCTTTCAAGAATTGGGCATCCAATGATTAGGCTTTCATTTTTCTAGTTATCTTCACTATTTGTAGTGAATCCATCCTCTTTGCTAGTGGTGTATCCCTCTTGGTTTTCTTCCTTGCAAGTGGAATTGTCTAGAATTTCCCACCATTATCATGGTAAAAGTGATTCATTCCCCCTAGGGAATCCAAATCATTGGCCTCCTTCTCTAAGTTGCAGAAACATTTTGTTTCTAGAGCCATGTGAGAAGGGCACCTTTCAATCATCCACTTATGGCTTCTTCTTCTTCTTCTTCTTCTTCTTCTTCTTCTTCTTCTTCTTCTTTGTCTCAATTTCATGAAGCTTTTTAGGTCAATCTACATGATTTGTGTTTCCTTGTCTTTTTCTGGGTCCAAAGGATGACCTTTCGACATGTTCTATGTCACTCAAGCTTCTTTGATCTCTGCATCATTGAAATTTTCTTCTTTTTCTTGTTCTGAATGGGTTTCTCGCTCCAAGGACAATCTTTTATGCCATGGTCCTAGAATCCACAATCAAAGCATGTATTGAATTTTTTTTTCTAAATAATCTTTTGCTCTATGGTTCTCTCTTCTCCAATATCTATGGAAATTTTGGAGTGGAGATCTTTGTTAAGTTATGATTCGAAACAAATCTATAGGTTCCATCTTGTGTTGAACGAATGTTTTGCACCTTCATAGATGAAACCTCCAATGTCTTCTCTCAAGGTGAGAGGCCTATCGACGGGTGACACAATTTTCTTATGGATCCATATGGGTAAAAGGGAAGGTTTGGGAGCTTAATCGAGAGTGGATATCACATAGGCTTTGACCTATTTGGAACAAATTTAGGAAACAATATAAAAAGTCACAAGGTAATCCTCCATACCTCCTAGGTGCCAATTTGCAAAGCTTGGAAGGCGATTTTTTCATTTTCAAAAACCAAGAGCACATTATTAGCTAGTACGAACTAACACTTGCTAGCAATCAAGCCATAAGGGAACCACCCCTTATGGAAACATTTTCGTAAGTACTCGAGAGGGGGTTCAGATGCAACTGCCCGATGAGACATTTTCTTTTTAGCTCTTCTTGCTTTGCCAAATATCCTCCCTTCAAAGGGCGACAATTGTGGGCTTAGCTCCAAAATCCTCTAGGAAAACACATGAGGTTTCGTCCTTCAATAGTGGACCCACAAAACGCATCACCAATGAGTGGGAGATCCTCGCCACGCAAAGTGAAGAAAAGGCAGAAAATACAAGCTGAAATGATGAGTCAGAAAAACCAAGATTGATCACCTAAGCCATCTTTGGAAGACTTCGCCAACTTTGAAAGCCATGCCTTGACAAAAAATCTCATAGCATTGACTCGACAAAGCCTCTCAAAGAACAAAACCGACCCTATCTCGTGGCATTACTTTTAGGGAGGTGAAAGTTCTTTCAAGCTTAAAGAAACACGAATGAAAAGGGGTAAATTTAGTGGGACAAAGAGAATTCTTTGAATTTTACGAGCTTTAAGCGAACAAAAGACCCAAAAAAATGCCTTCCATATCTTGAATTGAGGCGCTTCCATTTGAAACTTCATACATTACTGAAGTGAGACAAAACAGTCTACAATGCACGTGGTGAAACTGTCAATAACAATAGTCACAAAGGATGTCATTGTCTATCGTGCCAATGAATGATGATCACAAAAGGATGCCCGTATTGTCTATCCCAAATCTATACGGTTACTTTCTATTGCATATAGAGAAGATGGACAGAAAGGATGTCTATCGTGCCACTATCTATTGAGATAGATAGTAGACATTGACTGCAGATTCAGGGAGGGTCTGTTGCACTGGAAGAATGGCCTTTTCAGCTTGTCATGCCCCTCCAATCAAGGATGTTGATGAAGATTTGATGATGTCGTGCCTCTCCAATCAAGGATGTATTTGAATATCGAATGGAGGTTGATGTATCCAATTACTACATAGAACTGGCTAATGTTCATCTTTGTGCCGTTATTCTGGTGTTCACTAATCCTGTATCACTTTGTGATGGACGCACGTGCCACGAAGGACACCACTCCAAAGGACACCCTTTTGATGGAGAGGCGACAAATGCGCGATGGACACTAAAAAAATCTCAACAAAAGCTTAATGCTCAATGTCCTCACCAATGAGTTTTTTAAGACCTTCAAGCATGACGTGACTACTCCATTGAGCAATGCTCAGTGTGTGGCAAGAGGCCCTTTCTTTCGTTGTGCTACCCAAATGTCTCAATGAAGTGTTATCAAACATATTCACAAAAAAAGACAGGATTTTAAATTGGTATCAAATTACAATGTTACAAATAGACTACAAGATCCTTGCTAAAGTTATTGCTAATCATATGCTTATCACTTATAAAACACAGTTAGTCAGGATAAAAAATGGTTCATCAAGAGGAGGTTCATCCTAGAGGCTATTATTTATGTATGGGAAGGACTCCCTTTCTCTTAAGAGTCCACTCAAGATGTCCTCTTCCTTAAAGTTGACTTCGACAAAACTTGTGACAGACTCAAGTGGGACTTAATTCTCCAATCTCTAAAAGATTTGTGCTCTCGCCAAAAATTCATTCTGATGGTCTCAACGTTGCTAGGAAAGACATTAACTCGGATAAACATCAAAAGCAAAATTTCTCAAGCTATTCGATTAATACTCTCTATCAAGCAAGGTTGCCCCTTTTCTCTTTGCGGTAGCTACCAATGGTCTGAATTTCCTTGTTAAACATCATGAAAATTTATTTTTCATTCAAAGCTTGTTTCTTCCCCTCAATCAAGATCAAATGATCATGAGACTCTTTGCCAATGGCACAAATGATTTTGTGCATAATGATCCTGCTAGCATTGATACCTTTTGGTGTTGCCTAAATACATTTTGCAAGGATTTTGGCTCCAAAATATACCACTCTAAAATAGCTTTCGGGATTGTTACTGGACATCTTCAAGTTTGTACTAAACATACACCTCAAGATTTGGTTGATCATGGCTATCAAATGCTTGCGGGGGGAGAAAAATTGTGCCAATTGGGAATTCGGATGGGATTTGAGATTTCGACGAGTCAATCAATGGAATTGGGTTCTTTCTAATATTGATGGAAAGTTGATATTCTTGAAACATATGCAGAGCAACCTCACAAGTCTAGCTATGTTGGTTAATATGTTCCTTCTTTCTTCAATTATTTGCTTCTCTCTTAGATGATTTACTTTATCTCTTGCTTGAGACCAAAGGACCAAGGTTGGATTGTTCATGTTTTAGATGAGATCTTAAGTTCCAATCCTTTTGGCATCCGCTCTTCGAGGTAAAAAAATGAGTTCTGTGTGGAAAATCCTCCACTAGGGTATTTGGACCAATCTAAAAGCTAAAATAAATTGCAGAGCCCCTCCATGGCATAAACAACGCCTTCATGGATGTGAGGAATTGGGTCACCTCTTCTTTTCATGCCCTAAGTCAATGTCAGACTAGCATGCCCTTAGGAAAATCATGTTGTTGTAGGGAGAAATCACCTCGAAGCAAGCGGTACTCGGTGAAGCTATCGGTTGTTCCTCAACACTATGCAATGCAATAAGAGGAGATACACACTAGAAAATCTTGAAAGAGAGGTGTGATGCTAACTTTGGTAGCCCTTTGAAAGAATGGTCAGTCAAAAAATCTCTTTTCCTTTTAGGCAAAAGAATTTGCAATTGTAAGAAGCCCCTACCTTTTAGGCATCAGAGAGTGTCTTTCCTAGAGAGCAACAAGATCAAAAGCGAGTGGGGCCCCAAAACGGGGAGAAATGGGTTATCAACCTTCTTTGTAATAATTTCGAACAAGTTTGAAGCATCCCCTAGATTGTAGGATTGGAGGGGTCCCATATGTGTTAGGCCCACTCATTTGTAGGGTCATTCTTTCTATTAAAAAAAGTTTGGAAGAGTAGCCTATTACCGAACCTCCTTTTTGAAAAAACAAAATTGGATTTCCATACAGGTTGTCTAACATCGTAGCATTGTGTAACACCATAGCATTGTAGTTCTCATCCCCAAAGTAACGATATATTCAAGGTTCCATACATTGCATACATATTTGAATACATGAACGATTTCATTTCAAGTGATGCTACTTAGCATGAGCGATTTCAAGTGATGTTACTTACAACACATACACACAGACACAAACGTGTATATATATATATATATATATATATATATATATATATATATATATATATATATATATATATATATAGATCCCTCTCGTTGTTGAGATGTATGATTGATTAATCAAAGGAGAATGTCCCGCAAATCCTCGTATAAATTCGCAAATGTTTATTAGCTTCTTGCCTTCTTTAATATGGAAAATAGAATTGTGAACCTTGTTTGTTGTGTGTCTGTTCGAATTGTTAGTCATGTGCATTTAGAAGTATCAAAAACCATTTTAATGAGTATAGAAAAAGTGATCACGTTAGACTAGGATGATATGATAAATGGTTTGCTTTGTGTGTGTGGTGGGGGTGTGGAGTGTGTTGAATGCGATTCCTATAATCCATTCAAAAAACCTTTTTCATATTTCCATGCTGCCAAGAACGTGGGCTCAAGAGACAATGATAATGTCGGAGTGAGCTTTTTTTTTTTCAAAAAAAAGTTTGGCAATAGCCTACGCTTTCAAGCTTTAATTAATAGAAAAGACAATTCTACAAATGAACGGGCTAGCATCAGTGGAAACCAAATCCCCGAAAATGAAAGTTGCTTTAAACTTACTATAAGAGCTCACGAAGCTTGTTGATAACCCTTTCGATGTAGTAGGCAGTTTTGTTTTAGTTTTTTTAATATAAAGGAAGTTCGGCCTTAGCCTACTCTCTCGGACTTGAATTAATTAAAAGAAAAGTACAAGAAAAGGGGACTAGTGCCCACGGAATCCCCCGAATCTCACATAGCGGGAGTAGCTTTTACAGAGAATATATGGAATTACAAAAGGGTTAATCATCCTCGCATCACCCTCATGCAGGGCCCACATGGGTTAGGTGTGTTGTTGATCAAAAGGAATAATTGATGATTCCTAAAACGGGGGGGGGGAGGGTTTCTTATAATTAGTGATCCTTTTGCCAAGGAGGAATAGTGCATACTCAATTGACTAGTGTATGAGGAAATCACCACAGCTTCAATCGTTCCAAAGAATCGCGGGGCAACCGCTCGCTTCTCCCACTAGAGCTCGCTTCTAACTGATATATTTCTGAAGTCTAATTTTCCTTCTAATAAACTGCGAGAGCTTACGTGAGGTTATAAAGGAGGTTGATAAACCTTGCATCCCCATCATGTGGAGCCCATTTGCTTTTAAGCTTATTGTTGACATACTGTAGCTCTTTGTGGTGTCTGAAGGGGGGGAGGGTTTCTTACAGTTAGCAATTCTTCTGCCAAGAAGGAAAAGGGACTTCTCTATCGACCACTCCTTGGGGGTACTACCAAAGTTTTGAGCACATCTTTCTCGTCAAATCTTCCAAAGGATCTATCCCTGAATTGCATTCCACCATGCCGCAGAGCAACCGATCGCTTCACCAATGAGGGCTTGCTCCCAATTGATTTGTTCTTGGAGTCCCAGAGAACGACCTAGGACTCGCCATAACCAAGGGATTTAGGGCAAGCAAAGAACAGGTGACCAATATCCTCTTTGCTATGGCAGCATCGCTTGCACCAGGGCGGAACACCACAGATCTTGTTCGCTTTCGCATTGGTCCATATTCCACGGTGTAGAATTTGCCATAGGAGAACCAACTTTTTGTTTTCAATGAGAGGGTGCTAGATAGACATAAATTTCATATCCCATCGAAGTCGCGTCCTGTTGAGACAGCATTTCTTGTTGAGACTGATGTGAATGTCAGTGCAAGCTTTGAAATATGGAAGCTTGGAAAGCCGGTTACCATTATACCATTTAAAGCCCATAGGGTTCGGAGAAAGTAGTAGGCAATTGAGGGCTCTCGATCTCCGTGTTCTCCGTTTGCATCTTGTGAGAGACATAAAAAAGAAACTGAAAAGTTGATAGACAAACATGGAGACAGTCGGCGTCATCATTGGGAAAACGTGGTCCGAAAATTTCCGTTTGTTATTCTTGTTTAGTTTTCCTGAATTTCCATAAGTTGGACCTTAAAATATTTTCTTTCCATTCTGAAATTTTTGAAACAAACAAACCACACGATTATAAGACTTTTTGAAAGGCCAAGTCCAGTCGACTGACAAGCCTTGAGCGTTGAAGTTACAGTCCAGACACACATAATGTCTTTGTGCAAACACATGTGGTGCATACACAACGAGAAAGCAGATGTAGTTCGAATGGTAACGTTAGGGAGAAAACGCATTGTTTCGTTCTTTTCTTTTTTAACTAGCTAAATGTAATAATAAAGAATCGACAAGAAAAAATATAAATAAATAAAAATAGGTTTATAAACTTCTAATGTGAGGATTCGGAGAATCGTTTTCAACAAGGGAGTGTTTTTACAGTTCTAAACTGTTTTGTAGAGGAAGAGGATTTTTATGTAATGTTAGGCCATAAATAACTTAAATTTACTTGGCCTTACGTCAATTAGAGTCTATTGCAAACGTGTTATATTTTCTACTTGTAAAAGTAGATGTTTATTTAAGGGAAGTTCCAAAAAGGCTACTCTTCTGACCTTGAATGAAAAGAAATTACAATGATACAAGAGAATGGGTCTAACACCCAGGGGACCCCCCGTATCTCACAAAGCACAGGCTGCTTATAGATTACTTGAGAATTTTACAAAGAAGGTTGATAACCTTGTTGTCCCTCTCATGTGGGGCCCACTTGGTTTTGATCTTCTTTCTCTCTAGGAAGAACACTATATGATGTCCTAAAGTTAGGGTCTTCTTATAATTGAAAATTATTTTGCGTAACAGGAAAAGAGATTTTTTGATTGACCATTTTCTAAGTGAGCTTCCAAAGTTGGTTGCAAACCTCTCTTGCTATGTTTTCCATAGAGTCTCCCCTCTTATAGAGTTCCACAATGTAGAGGAAGATTTGATTGCTTCATCTAGCAAAGCTTGCTTCTAGTTGATTTTGGGCTAGCAAGACCTGTACAACATGATTCTCTCAAGGGCCTGCTAGATCGAAATTGATTTGGTGCATGAATAGGAGAGTTGTCCCAAGTCTTCCATGTCATGAAGGCATCGTTTGTACCATGGGGCACTCGAAAATTTTGTTAGCTTTTGAATTGGTCCAAATTCCACGGTGTAGGAGTTTCCACATAAGCACATACTTTTTTTATCTCGTTTAGGGGGTGCGAAAGGGATTGGAACTTATAGTTCCATCTCTAGCGTAACGTATCCAGACATCACTTCCTACTGAACGTGAAATGAAATTCCAAATCCTTCTTCAATCTCAGATTTTTTTTTCTAGCCTCTTTCCATTAAGCCATCTTAGACCCTAAAGGTGAGACGAGCCTTGAACCATGAGAAGGTGACTCCTCAACCATTCCTAAGCATTGAATCTACTCTACAATAGACTCCATACTTCATAGTCCACTTTTTTGGCCAGATCAATGTCCTCAAATATAATCCACTAATAAGTTTCTTAGTTCTAAAGGTGCTTCTACAGATGGAAGCCTTTGTTCCAAAGCTTTCTAGCTTTTTGGAGGTTCCAAGACTCCACACCTCTGATGCCTTTGATATGGAACCAGATCGGATCATTCTCTCCAATATCGATTACCCGATTCCAACTTTCATCAATTCTGATAAATTGCTTAACCTTGTTCCAGCTCGTCCAACGAGAAAAAATCAAGCTCGAGCCTTGTGTGCCACAGGAAAAGACGAGAACCTAAATGGTGATAAGGTCAAGAACCTTCCACGTAGGAGGCCAAAAGCAAACAAATGAGCTCCAAGAAGAGGGTTTTTGGCCGCGAGATTTACAAGCTCTTTCATAAGTGTTTTTCGTGCAAGTTTGAATTCAAATTCAAACTTGGATCTATCTAAAAGTGCTTCCTCCAAAGTAAGAGTGATTCTATCAAATGAAATTCGTAACTCATGTTTCTCCTAACTCCACGAGACATATGGACTTACAAGATTCTCTCAAGATTAAAAACCTTTTACAAGGGGTAAATGATCAATTATGAAAAGCTAAGGTTCTCATGCTTCATCAATGGTTCCACTTATTTCTTTCCATGCTAAGCCAAGTGTGAGGGCTTGGATATTTGCACCAACAAGAAGGAGATCAATAATATTAGCAAAGCACCAAACATTAACATTTATGAGTACATTTTGAATTTTAAGGAACTTGTACTTACCCTAGGCTCAATCCGGACGCCACTCAAAGATGATGATCTTGTTGCTCACACTCTTAATGGATTGAGAGAGGATGATATGTGGAAGGCACTCAATACATGTCTATGTGAGGGATTCCCTACCAAAAGTGTATCAATTGTCACACTCATGGTGCCTAAGGATATGAATCAAGGAGCTTCACAATAAAAGGGTAGCAAAGCCCAAGTTTTCTATGCAGGTAGAGGCAAAGGCAAAAGAGGGAAACAAAAATTCTGAGGTAGAGGGTGAAGAAGGTCAAACTCAATCTCAAGAAACCAAGATGACTATAATCCAAAATATGGATTAAGAGTGAGACAAAGAATTAGAGGAAGAATAATGATTAGAGAAAGAGGAGAGAAACAACCAATGGAGAATGCTAGGATTGTGGAAAATCAGGCAACTATGCAAGAGACTATTGGTCCAAAGGAGGAGGCAATCAAGGATACCAAAGGAACCAAGGTTATTATTCTAGTTATTTAAAACAATTAACAACATGAGAAATTGCTTATGATGTATGGTTCACTTTTAGAGTGAATTTAGATTTTAGATGTTATGTAGACAATGGTTGCAACAACCATATGAGTTGCAATAAAAATGTTTTGTTTAGTATATGCTCCCCATCTATCACATGATCCTAGCAAGAGATGGTTGAAACCCATCCTGCATTAGGAAATATCCTGAGCCATGGCCTCTATGGCAAGTTGTTAGTACATCATACTCCTACTTGGGAGGTCTTGAGTTCATTCCCAACATTGGTATGAGAGCTTAGTTTAGGAACTTGGACAACATGGAGATAAATTGCCTGATAAGAGGGAACTTGGGAAGCGATTGACGAGGGATGATTTTGAAATTGGCCACAAATGAAGGTTCATGGCCACGTGTGCACTAGAGGGTGGTTTGATAAGTCCAAAAGAGATTCAAGCACTGGAATTTGGGCTTAATGGACATGCTTAACCATGGGAAGGTTCCTAACTAGCTAGATGGAGGGTCCACAAGCGAGCATTGAGGACAATGCTAAATCTAAGGCAGAATAAAAATCACATAATCCTAGGAGGAAATGGTTGAACCCCACCAAAGTATTAAGACTAATCTCTAACCATGGCCTTTGGGCAAAGTGGTTAGCCCATCGAACTCATGGTTTGGAGGTTGTGATTTCAATTGCCAACACCATCACTCAAGGAAATGTAGAGACAAGGGATGATACTAAGCATAAGGTTCTACATATGTACAATTTCCATTGAATAGATCTGAAAGGTCCAAGGCATTGAGGGATGTGTTTCATGTGCCAACCATCACCAAGAACTTGATTTTAGTAGGTCTAATGGTTGAAACATATCATGAGGTGAGTTTCAATGATCAACGATGTTTCTTGAAGACCTCATGCATGACTAAAACCAAATTGCTAAAGGAAGGAAGCAATGAAGAATCTTCAGCATGGAGGTAAATAACATCAACCCCTCACACTGCCTACTTGTCAATTTCGAATAAATAGAGTGCAAAGATTGACTTGTGGCATAAAAGAATTGTTCACATAAATAGGGAAACAAAGTAGATTGCGATTTAAGAAGGCAACACATGTGAGCAATTAAGTGTCGAATCTCATGCACATATGTATGAGGACATACAAGGAAACCATCCATTAGAGGTAATAGATATTTTATCACATTTATAGACAATCGTTCAAGGTTTGGATGTATTGTATGAAGACAAAGTTAGAGGTGTTTTACCTCTTCAAGAGGTTCAAAAACCTAGTGGGGAAGGAGACATCGAAGTTTATAAAGTCCCTTAGATCCAATGAAGGGCATGAGTATTTTTTGAATGATTATTCAAATTTTTTACATGACCACGTCATCAAAAGGCAATTCACTTGTAGGTATATACCTCAACAAAATGGGGTGGTAGAGAGGAAGAACATTTATATAGTAGAAGTGGCTAGAGCTATGTTATATGAAATGAGTGTTCCTAATTCATATCTGGATCATGCAAAAAATATTTCCATATACATTATTAATAGGTCTCCAACCTCAAAGATACATAGAGTCACACCTTATAAGTCTTGGTGTGGTAAAAAACCCAAATGTTCGTGCCTCAAGGTATTCAATTGTGTATGTTATGTTCACATTCCTCAAGAATTGAAACAAAAGTTAGACCCAAAGGTAGATAGGCATATATGTCTTGGAAATTGTTTAGAGAAAAAAGGTTTTAGATGTTATATATCTAGCATTACAGACCTCAAGGTTTCTAGGGATGGAATTCTAGATGTGTTCCTATCTTGGTATGCTAGCAAAGATGTGTTACAGATTGAACATGCATATGAAGCCAAAAAGACGTTCAAAGAGCAACAACAAAGCACGTAGATGAGTGGTTCAACAACTTCAAGAACACCATCAAAGGAGAGTTATATATCAGCTTGGAAATAAAGGAGAAAGATTGAAGCTCATTCAAGTTAATGAAGTGATAAAGGAAAATAAAAGGCAACTAATAAAGACCATCGATGGGTAGAAATTAGTTCTACAACTTACAACGATGTGGAGAAATTAGAAACTCCATTATTTAAAGACTCCAAACAAAGGAGGATGAGATTCCTACCACTTAATGGTGAGGTAAGGTAATCCAATAGGGTTAAATACCATGTTAAAAGGTAAATAAGGGCAAAAAAAGTTTTACCCAAGGAAATGCCACTTGCTATATAAAGAAGTCTATCTCAGGAATCTCACAATTATGATTTAATAGGACAGAAATCTTTAGAAACATGGCAGAGATGGATATCTATGACTATGTGTAAATGAGGATGAATATTTTACAATCTAGAAATCACACACAATTGTGTTGTAGGTGGACACTTTGGAGTTGAGTGTGCCATAAAAGCTATTTTGTTTCTAAGTCTTTGGTGTCCTAGACTTCATATGGATTCTCATATATATGTGAAATGTTGCAACACATGTCAAAGATCTTACTACCATATAACAAGATATGAAATATCACTAATACCCATCATGGGGTGACCTGAATTCTCTAAGTGGGGCATATATTTTGTAATAGCCATCAGCCCTCTAGTAGGAAAAGATTTAATTTTAATACATCATATCTTCCAAAGCTTACCTAACTAAGTGGGTAGAGGTGACCATAAAAACTCAAGAGGCAATCTGGTTAAAAGCATTGTATATAGATTTGGGACTTGTGAGTTCCAAAACTCACATATTTGGAGATCATATAAGTTCCATTCATCTAGCAGCAAACCCTATTTTCCATGCAAGAACCAAACACATAGAGGTTCATTACCACTTCATGAGGGAGAAGCTCATGGCAAAGGATATTGGTATTCCTTTTGTTCCAACTCAAAATCAAGTAGCAAATAGAATGAAGAAGGCACTTGATGGCATAAATCTTTGCAGATTCAAATCAATGGCATGTGTTCAACCCATTAGAGAATGAAGACCCAAGCATACTTTAGTTTGAGAGGGAGCTATTGAAACATCAAGGTCAAGCTTGATGTGGATTTTATTTACATCAAAAAAGCTATGGTTTGGATTATTCCAAAGTATCCATTGAAGAATCTTTTACTTATGCTCATTTATTGTATATTTTTTTAAAGATCTTTTATGAATCTTTTACCATTGTAAAAGCCTAGAGCTTTACACATGTAAAAGGAGAAAAAGATGGCTAAAATTCCACAAATTTGACATGTTTGAATTGCAATCAATGATTTAATCAATCACCTAAACGTAGATCAAACTAGCTCTTCACTTTTCCTAGATTGTAGGAAAGTTAGTTGATTCTCTTCAACAACCTTGACTGCATTCATTCAAACTCAAAATCCACCTATAGTAGTCCTAGAGGACATCACCAGTCCATATAAAGCCTTAAAATCACTTGTACATTACATGGAAGCAATATACATACACTTGTGGCCATCATTGTCTTGCTCCTTCATTTTTATGAATCATCTTCTTTAACAACAATAAGCTTACTGAGGTTGGCTGAATTAGCAATCATTTGAAAGGTATTACTGTCTAGTCTATGTGTATGAGCATTTAGTTCAGTAGATTGAGAGAAATATGAGTTTCTCTATCTCGAGGACTATCTTTTCACATTCCTAAAAAAGAGAAGGTACCACTCTTGAGTGTGAGGTTCATTCCAAAAGCATGTTTTGCTTATTTCTTGTATTGTTGTGCATTCTATACAATCAAACCTATGTGTATCACTCCTCCAAAAGGAGGTTTTTCAATCGTAATCATGTTGGCTACTATGAGCATTTGAAGTCAATTGTCTCATCCAAAGATATTAAGTTTTCTAAGTCGATTAATGTGCAAGCTTATCTATTTTGTACTGACTCTTTCTCCTTGACGCTCCAAAGTATTCAGTGCATTATACTGAACTTACCGCATGCCTATAAGGTCTATTTGAGTCTCTATAAACTCAAGGGCTGTTCTTATGCTGATTGGTTAGACCGAACTTTGTGGCTTTGCAACTCACTTTTCTACCTCCTAGAAGCTCCTTCAAGATCTTTCACTTATATCTCACGCTAGTAACCCACTTCCACTCTTCATTAATTTTGAAGTAAAACTTCATCTTGCTCTAAATTTTCCACAATGAGAAAACTTCTTCAAATTAGGGAAACCAAAAAAAGTAAGAGCACTTTAGTTTTTGAATATCAAATTGTCCTAGGAATTATTCGTATTGTTCCTAGCTTTAATCGGCAATTTGGCCACCAATCTATTTGACAATCCTTCAATGTCTAGAATGCAAAGCTAGGATGATTCTTGTTTGCTTGCACATATAGTCCATTTCATTTTTGAAAAACCTCTGCTATTGCAATCATTTGTCCACTTTAAGCTCCAACAATGTTTTTCCTAATTCATGTGATCTTTTACATTGCTATCGATCATGATAGTAAATAGATAAGTGAGGCAACAATAAACATGTTGACCACCATAGCACATCTTGAAAAGCTAATTTGCATTCATGTCTAGTAATAAAGTCAATTGTTGAGCTTGCTAAGAGGCACGTCCCGAATTTGATCCACGTTAACACCAAAGATCAATAGAATACCTAAGAGAGGAAAGATTTGACCACTAGGAATCACTTGACACCTCATGTTCACCAAAACTTGCGATCAACTCCCAAGAATACCCTTGAATGCGCTTTTTGAGTGGGTCATTTCTGAGTTTTGAAGTTTGAACTCAAGCTCGACAAGAACGAAATCCCATTTCTATTACCATGGATATCCAAATCTAACTGGGATCCCAAGAAAACAAAATATATGATAATTTGGAGTGTCCTAATGACCATCAATATGAAAAATATGTAGGGGAGGCCCATTCAAATAGCTAAACACAATCATTTTGCATAAATGCATTTGTTTCATCGACAAAGAGTCTAAGAACCATAGGTTCCTAAATGTGGGGAGTGAGAGAGCACAAATATTCCGTAAGTAAACTTGATTGTCAACTAGGCACTTGAGTCCATCAACAACAATAATGGATAGCAATGGGGAAGCCAAAAGCCTTGCCTAATGGAGTCTTAAGGTAGAAAGTGAGGATACATTTTTCTAGATGTCAATTTTCAAAGAATCATTTCTCATGAGCATTGAGGATAATGTTTATGAGGTTAGGGCTCCATCCAAGGTCCTTATGGGAGTGCATGAGAAGTCCCACTGCTCCCTATAATTTGCTTTATCAAAGTCCATCTTGAGGAAGAGAGTGTCTTCAATTAACTCCTTTGCATAATTTTTTCCTTCCCAAATTTCAAGATCTTCTTTTGATGAAGCCTCTCTCATCCTCATTAATCAATAATTGAAGATTGTCAGCTACGCAATTAGCATATCTCAGGGAAGAATTTGGATTTTATCTAAAATATGGTCATAGACACTCAATTTTTAATTATGTTCTTGCTTATGTTCTTGTGGATATGCTTCATAACACCTTAATTCAATGACTCTGGTAGCACACCAAAACTCATCATTTCTCTAGAAATTAAGATGGACCAATGCTAATAAATAAGACAAAATTCTGAGGGTACATAAGCACCTTGACTTGCATATCTCCCTTAATAAGGGATAGTGTCAGACCTAGTTTAGCCTCAAATGACAACTCATGTGTGGGGACCTATGGCACCCTCTCATTGAGAACAAAAAATTGATTCTTATGTGGCCAATCCTCCATCATGGAATCTAGACCAATGCCAAAGCTAATAAAATCTATGGGGGCCCTCACTAGTGTAAGCACTATGTCTAGGATAGAGAGGACCAAGTCATTTCTTCTTATCTTTCCCTGGAAACTTCTAGATCTAACATTCTCTTGCTAAGATTTTGAGCTTAACAAGCCAAATCAACTCAAAAGAAGAATTACTTGGAGAATCAAATGGCTGCTCTGTTGCTTTATGGAACTCCATCTACACTGCAACATATCAGGGGTATACCAAGGCTTATACCGAGGAAAATGAATGGGCCTGATTTTTCTCGATGTCGGTGTAAGGGTTGGCATAGGCCTCAGAAGCAAACCACTAGTATAGGCATCCGTATAGGCATTGGTATAGGCATCGGTATGGGCATCAAAAATATTGACGCTTATATTGATTCCCATACCTATGCCTATACTGATGCTCATACTAATGCCTATACCAGTGCATGTTTTGGCATGCTTATGGGCTTACCGTTGCCCATAATGTCAACCATACTCGGTGTACCATCATGCATACCAATGATCATATCTATAATTTTTCTTTTGGGCAGAGTGTGTTGTCTCTTGCTGCATCAACATTACCATGATGTTTATAGCAAAAGACAATGCACTCTGGCCAAAAAAGTGATTTGTACTCTAATGGGGATCTAAATATCATTAAAGCAAAATACTATCGGATACAAAAGAGATAAGCAAAATGAACCATGAACCATGTACAGAAAACGTTATATATTTCATAAATGAAGCATGTACAAGTGTGGCAAACCATTGTCATATAAGAGCCAAATAAAAGAAGTGGCAAAACATTTCCATATAAGAATCAAATACAAAATTTTGGTGCACCACTACCATATATGAGCCAAATAAAAAATGATGGCACACCACTGCCATACATATGCACAAAAGGATCGAAACATCTATATCAGCAGTCCTGTAACAAAGAACATTCATGAAATGAGACAAATTGACATGATATTTACAAAACAAAAACATAAAAACCAATTTTCTATGTTCATCACCTCATCACAAAAGCTCCCATGAAGTGACCACACTGTGTCCTTCCAAGTCCTCCAATAATGCAACCAATCCATGATGATATCCATAAGCCTCTTCTGTTCGTGTTGGAGGATGACCCACTGCGAGCTCTTGCAACAAATATGCAGAACATTAGATGAACATACATGACATGCTTAACAAAAAGAAATTCAATAAACCAAACGATAATTACAAATTTGTGATGCATAGTGTCATATTCGCTGCTCCCCAAATGTGATATTCGCTGCACTGGTAGCGATATCAGTCAGGAGTCTTCTGCTGCTCATCACAAATCATATCCCACTCCTCAGCATTTAATCATACATGATTTGGTAAGCCTCTTCTAAAAGCATCACGAGCCTTGGATCATCGACAGGACATAACTTCACATGTGGTGTGCTGAATCCACTCAGAGCTAACAATAGGATGCCTATGTGCTGGTCGAAACTCTTGATAGATCCTCTCTGTGATGTAATTCTTATGATCTTTATCTTGTTCACTCCATTTCAACATGACTGAGTGTCCAAATTGTATGGATGAAAGCTATCGCATATGCTCACATAGGGCCTTTCAAGTCGAATCCATCATTGGAGCACCATCATGGATACTATACACCTTGGATTCATCATGATCATGAGCACCCCAAGGTGTACATGGTGTAACACATGGTGTACCACGTGGTGTACCTACATTTGAGGTACTCGCTCTAGGAGTAGAAGTGGGAAACATAACGTCCATCGCACATTATATGCCTCCTCTAGAGCTATGTGTAGATCCAATCCTAGAACCTCCTCCTCTAGAGGGTGACCTCGACGTACGGGATGAGCCAGCACTTGTATCGCATTGAAGGTGTCGAATGCACATATCTACTACTAGAACCACTAGAGGATGGATGAGACAGTCGATGTTAGGGTTTTGGCATGTTGCAGATGGAATGTAACTTTAATCCAGATTAAGCACAACTAATTGAAATCCTTACACGGCCCTTTTTGAGCCATTTTTTGCCCTAATGATGGGTAAAGGTGTACTCAATGCCTTTCCACCCTGCATATTGAACTTGTGAATTATTTTGGATATGTACTCACTTTGAGTCAAGTATATGCATCTTTTGCTCCTATCACTAGTAATGCGCATGCCAAGAATATGTTTGGCATCCCCCAAATCCTTCATATCAAATGTCTGACTCAACTTCTTTTTGAGAATTGACAAATCATAAGAGGACTTCCCAGCAATCAACATATCATCGACATAAAGTATCAAGCATATCAAGCTTCCCTCTAAGCATCTCTTTGTGTAGAGACAATGATCCTCATTGCTTCGAGAATAGCCTTGAGACTTCATCAAAACATCAAACTTTTGGTAGCATTATCTAGGGGACTATTTAAGTCCATACAAGCTCTTATTTAGATTACAAACTAGGCTTTCCTTGCCAGGAACTACATAACCCTCTGGTTGTTCCATATAGATCTCATCTCTAAGATCTCCATGCAAGAAATCAGTTTTCACATCCATTTGGACTAGCTCTAAGTCCTCCATTGCAACGAATCCAAGCAACATGCGCAAGGTAGTCATCTTGACAAGTGGAGAGAAGATTTCCTCAAAATCAACACCATGTTGTTGCTTAAAACCCTTTGCCACAAGTCGTGCTTTATACTTTGGCACAACATTATCTGATGTGAATCTCAGTTTATATACCCATTTACATGGTAAAGCTTTCTTGCCCTTTGGCATAGGTACCAAATCCCAAGTACCATTCTTGTGAATAGGATCCAACTCACTCTTCATGGCATGCTCCCACTTGACATGATCCTCTGTCTACATAGCCTCTTGGTAAAAAGAGGGCTCACCAACATTTGTTAGCATAACAAAATCTAAACCTCGAACATATCTATCAGGTGGATGTGAGACATGTGTAGAATGTCTCAATGGTTGCTGAACATGAATACGTGTAGACTAATGTGAATGGACATTCTCTTGAACATCCCTATGTGCAGCATTTTTATGCCTGCTAATCGGAGGACTAGTATCCTCAAACACCACTCTTCTCACTTCAACCTCCTTAATGGGTTGTTTATGCATCTTAGACTCATTGAATATGACATCACTACTTCTAATCACTTACCGTGTTTCAGGATCCCATAAGCGATATCCAAATTGTCCTTCTCCACCATACCCAAGAAAAATGCATCTCTTTGACTTACGATCCAACTTTTGTCTAAGATTCTTTGGTATATGAACATATGCTTCACACCCAAAAACTCGAAGATGATCATAGTATGGCAGCTTCCCTATCCATAACTCTTGAGCCACTTTCAAACCTTTGGTAGTACTAGGTGAAAGGTTAATCACATGCACTGCAGTCAATACTCCTTATGCCCAAAAATCTTGTGAGAGGTTTGCATGATGCAACATAGAGATTACTCTATGTTGAATAGTTCTATTCATCCTCTCTGCAACACCATTCTCTACTGGGGTATAAGGAGCTGTAAAATCTGTACAAATCCCTCTGGACTGACAAAAAAGGTTGAATTCATGTGAGGTATACTCACCCCCATTATCTGGACGTAAAGCTTAAGATTAGTTCCTTTTTTAGTCTCAATTGAAGCAAGCCATTTTTTGAAAGTAGGGAATACATCATCCTTTGATTTGATAGGATATACCCAAACTTTTCTAGTAGCATTATCTATGAAAGTGAAAAAGTAAAGAGAACCACCTAAGGACCTAGTCAGCATAGGACCACGCACGTCTGTATGAACGCGATCTAAAGGCTCAATCAAAGAGTCAATGTGCATTCTATGCACATTTCTAGTTTGCTTTCCATGTTGATAATGCTTACAAAATGAAAAATCGGAGAAAGATAACATAGGTAAGTAGCCCGAATGAGAAAGATTTTCAGTCCATTACGAGATATATGGCCCAAACGACCATGCCAAATACAAGCCATAGGTTGTTCAGTAACAACTAAAAAGTGTTCTTTTTGTGAAAAAAATAAAGGATAAAGTAAGCCAACCTTGCTTCCTTTTGCAATAACCATATGGCCCTTTGATATGCAAAAGGACTGAGCATAGAAGACCACCTTGTAACCAAGGTTGACCAACTGACATCAAAGTGTGTGATAACTGAGGTACATGGCATACATTGTGCATAGTAAATTTTGAACCATCAATGAATTGCACAACCACCTCTCCAACCCCCACAACATCACACTCGTAACAATCACCAAGTCTCACGGTACCAAGAGACTTTGCTGCATAATTAGAGAACCATTCTCTATGTGGTGTCACATAGAAAGAAGCACCAGAATCTAGGAGCCAGGTGTGGGAAAGAGAATCAACCATAAGAGCCTCAGTTGGCACAATACTATCAAGTGTCAACACATCAGCATCATCAGAAATAGCATCAATTTCTTCAATCTTCACAGTCAAAGTAGATGGTGCAGGTAACTGTTTAATATGCCCATCAACATTCTGTCCTTTACCTTTATCACCCTTTAATGCATAACAGTCTTTCTTCATGTGTCCTTTCTTATGACAACAATGGAATTGGATATCCCTCTTCCTTGATTTACTTCTACTCATATTCCGTTGACCATTCTTTTCCTTGTTCTTGCTCCTGCCACATTGTTGATTCTTTCCTTGGTAAGAATCACGAACGTTATATGCATCTCCACTCTGAGTGCCAACCATGGATTTTCTACGAATCTCCTCACTCAAGAGTGCTCCACATATGTCATCATAGACGAGTTTACCACCAGGTGCACTATTGCTAATAGTTTTACAAAATGTATCCCATGATGAAGGTAAGGTGCATAATAGAAATATTGCTTTCATTTCATTATCCATATCCCTTTCTTGAGCTTGTAACTGATAGAATATGGCATCCAACACATTTAGATGAGCAGCAGCACTATTTATGTCCTTCATATGAAGGTCATATAATTTTCTCATCAGATAGACTTTATTTGATTCCTTCTCTTTTTCATATGTATTGCGTAACTTCTTCCAAAGCTCCTTTGCACTTTCACAGTCTAATAGTATAAAGTAAACATTATCTTCCAAGTGCAAGGGAATGGTAGACCTGACCATTCATCTAACTCATCCCAATCATCTTCATGCATGTCCGCAGGTTTCTTTGAAATTCCATTTACTGGCTTCCATCGCCTCCTTTGAATCAACACATCTTTAATCTGATTCTTCCATAGAGGAAAGTTTGTGCCATCAAATTTTCGGATCTCGAAATGGTCTTTGCCCTGCAAGTTATAGCTCCTCCTCATAACACTAGCACAAGACCCTGATCCACTTGATGTGCTTGAGACCTTTGATGCCATGATGGTAGAGAATTGAATGGAATGATAATGGAGCTAGAAGAGTGCGAACACCAACGAATAAGTGCATCAAGGAGTAAATCGACCATTGTATATTTGACAAAACCAAAAATCTAGAAAACTTTTGCCAGAGTATGCTCTACAAAATGAGTGTATGACCAGTGTCAAAATATCATAAAATTTCACGTATTGACATGTTTTCCTGCATAGCGAATCACTGACTCTAGTGCATATAATCAATTACCCAATAGAAGCCAACTAGGCTTATCGAGCACCTATGAACAACTATCATACATCTCCTATGGCAAGGTTGAGTAAGTCTTCCACCTACATCACCAAAGAGACCCCGACATCTGGGTGAATCCCTGTTAAGAAAACCTCACTATGACCCTCTTTATCAAACGTAAAAGGCTTTATGGAAAGCACGTAACCGCTATATCAATGACCACATGGACGTACATACGCGGTATCCACAAAAGCATACATAATGTGTATGTGCTCAATACATGGAGAAAAATGACACTAAAAGGCTGAATGCACAGCCAAGAAACTAACCAATAACACCTGCAAGTGTTTGTCAACTTTGATTTTTTTGGTTCAAAAAACCTGCATAAATTTGTAGCAGTTGCTCCCACCAAAACTAAAATCTTTCAAGAAACTTGTAGTTTTGCGAGTGTGGCTGAAAACACGGCCCCAAAGGTTGATATTCAATGTCAAAGAAGTACAAAGAACACTCTTTGGATCTGTGTGAAGAGAACTATGTGCCGAAGTGCTCCAAAACGGCTTCGAAAGACACTCCAAAAATGATTCACAAATAGGCTTTGAAAGCAAAGAATGAAGCTTTGACGGACCAAAGCATGTTCAAGGTAATGTAAACCTTAGTTTTTCGCCTTCTTTAGACACCACAAGAGTGTATCTTAGTGGCAAGAGATATCCCCTGTTAAGCGAGCTCCAGGGGGAACAATACTAGGATGGGTGACCTCCTCAGAAGAATCGAGAACCTCTAGATTCCTTGATCATTGATATCTTCCCTCACGTTGTCGTAGAGTTCGTGGAAAGGAGGATTAAGTCAACCACTTATAATGCGGTGCATGCAAGGCTTAGTTGACGGTTCAAATCAGCCATTAAAATGCTCATACTGAGTGCTTGAAGGCAAACTTGAAGTAAAAGAATTTTGTAGTCCCTTGGGTAGGACTTTAGATTTAGAAGTAAAATTTTGGTAGTGAAAACTTGATTTTCATCGATTGGTTAAAGCAAGAAAAATCAAGTTTACTTAAGACTTGTAATCGCCACATATGTTCGTCCAGCCTTAACGTCTTGGACAAGCATCTACTTTAGGTTTTTAAGTAAAAGCTTTGATCTAAGTAATCCATGATATTTATTGCATGAACCTAAATCGATCCTGATATAAGTGTCTCATGTGAAGGCAACTTTTTGGTCGGTTGTCAAGGCTTTAGTTTTTATGATTTAATCGAATACTGATTGCAATCACTCTATGTAAAGAGTATTCCATCGTAATTAAAAGAGAAATTTAGCATAATTCGACTTCCGTTCAACACAACAGGCGGAGAAAAAGGAAGAGCTACATCAACATACGCTAAGCTCCATCATCTAGTATATCACCAAGTTCCCCATAACTTTTAGTTCTGACACGCTAACAGTCCGAACCTCCGATCAGAAATAAGATTATTGATGCTCTACAACGTTTGTACGCAGAACTTAATGCAATGACATTATTTAGAGTATTAAACTCATGATCTTAACGTCATTAGAAGTTTCGCATCTAGCTCAGCAGCGGACATACACAATTTTTAACGACTTGCTGCCGATAGTTTGTTTATTAACAATTGAAATTACAAGCAGAGTTTGACGAAGATAACGTTGCATTTATGTTTAGATGACATTTTTTTCATGAAGTCGCAGGACCGCTGATATAAATCTCAAGCTCAACAGTTCATCATGCATTATCAATGTACACATACTAAACAAAAACGATCAAACACAACTTATTGCACTCTTTCAGAACCATAGAATTGAATTAGAGTAGATCATAGTATCAAGTGCATGACACTGCTATGCTGAATGCATTATTAATGTCCAGTTGAGTTCACCGTGTATATGTCAACAACCAAGAAAATTCCCTCAGACGGTCCCTGAAAACTAGCAAGGATTGACATCCTAGACCTTTGTACAAGATTACTAATGTCAAACCGAACGACTTCCTGTAGATCACATTCAAATTAACAGCACTTCGTAATCCGCAGAGGCAGGAACTATAATGAGTTGAAATCTCTTCATAGATATACCACAATGAAAGTTGAGATTCAGTTGGCGCATTATGAAAGCATGTGTAGAATACTTTGACTCCAAACTTCACCTGTAGCACACCTAAAACTGTAAACAGAGAAACACAAATAACTAGCAAGAGCATATCATTTATTTATAACTGCAAACACGTCATTTCCGTGATTTTTTCTCACACTCTGGCAAACCTCCATACATATGTTTCATGATTTATATTCTTCATACCTTGTATGCCACATGATCGATGAGGATCTTCAGGAGCTATGTATGCACTACTAACAATATCATCGACTTCCATCTAGATTTACAAGTCAAACAATCCGAAATCTATTGTCTTTGTTTCAGAATCCTCTCCCTTTGTTAAAGGAGGAAAATTTTTCGCGGTAGCGCTTTTTCAGGTGGACAGTCGAATGTACACTAACACCAATTTGGATCCAATAATAACAACAACAGAGATATTATTGTTTCCTTGCAATAATCATCGTCCAGCAAATTTGCAAGCACACAGCTTGGATTAGAGTGAAACTTCAATAAACCCACCCTTTGATCCTACAATGAATCCAGTGGTCGCCTAGAGCACACTTCTATTCGATCAGATTTTAGTACATTACTCATTCAATGATTAAACTATGTTTTGTTTAGAACATCATCAACACTATTGAAACCGTGCATCTCTTCTGTTTCTAAATCATCTCTACAAAAGCAAATAGTTGCTTCAGCAAACAAATTACTTAAAGCACACTTGACATTTACATTGATATACAGAACGGGTTACTACTGAACGTGAGCAAGATTGTCCTAGGCATACTGTGACCATGGGATTTCTTTTTTCCCTTTCAAAAGTGATAGAATGAAGCTTGAAATATGATAAGTAAGAAATAATACAACCTGAAATCATTCGGATGCTCTACACAGAGTTGTCAGATCATTCCCTTCAATCATCAGTTTCCTTCACAATCCTCCCACGAATGTCCTCTATTAGCGCAGGTCTTTCTTCTTTTCTATGTGACTTGGCATGCGCTTGCATCTCTTCCTATGCCGGACCTGAACTCCTCTTTCGCTATTGATCGAGAGTATTCTTCTAGCACTTTCCCCATGTGTCGACTGGTGAGCTAACCCCGCATTCCTACATCTCGATTTTCGCAGGTGTTAGAACATGATCCATATCGTCGACCTCTGTGAACATTCTTGCAAAAAAATCCGATGTTTTTCTTTTTTCATCCGAAGATGAAGATCGCCCTTTTTTCCCTCAAGAGAGTCCTCCTTTTTTGGAATGACTGGCCGCCCCTCTTCTTTTCTGATCCCACGTGAATATCCATTTTAGTCCCTGACTCCACGATCAAGGATTGCCTGGCCCTCGTCCGGTTCACTTCCAAGCTCCAAAATGCATGCACGTGAATTCTCATCATATATTCTTCCTTTCTTTATAGGATCGTCCTGACCTGTATGCTCCACTTAAAACACATTTATGCATATATATAAATCACACATACACAAGTTCATGCACGCACACATAAGTCACACTTAAATTACATGCACTCATATTTTGCTACGTTTATTACATTGATACTCTCTGTTTCAAAGCAATCAAACAACCGGAGTCATACCATTCAATAACAAGATATAGAAAGAATACATATCGAGCACTTATGTGCAATCAGATCCACATAAAAGGATAGATTTCACCGGTATTAGAGATCTTGATAATGTCCATATCGAACATCATACTCATAAAAATCATTTTTATTAGGGCTTTGTGTTGGTGTCTGTAATTTGATGTCCAAGGCTTGAATCCTAATCACGACGACATCCACCCCCTCTGAACCTGTGCATCCTCCGGATGTGCCAATCAACCTGCATACGTACCAACAAATACAAACGAGTATCAAGTAGTCATGGCAAGGAAAACATAACTTAAAGGAAAATCTAATTAGATGCATGAAACCTGAATATGCATTAAGCTCGGCACAAATCAAGAGAAGAAGGTAGACAAAAGCATCCCATACAACATATCATAATACAATAATGCACTCAGACTAGAAATCATATGAGTAAATCGAAAACTTCTTAGCTCTCTCTTTAACTCAACCCGGTCAGATCTAGTAGCCTATCCGAAGCATTTGCATATACCAGTCTTCACTAACTCGACTTATGAAACTCGCTTCTAGCTTCCCTATTGATCTCCCATCATCCAAACTCCCATCAGACCTTTTCTTATTTTTCTCTTATTTTTGTTCTATTTTCTTTATTTTTATTCTTTGTCCCAGCTCAACCTTTATATTTTTGTTTTTATCTTTATTTATTTATCCATACATATCGGCCTATGCCGAAATCGGATGCGACTCGTGGACCTGACCACCCGGCCAGGTTCAGCCCACCCATCTACCGACCCGACATAGTGCACGACGCACAATGTCAACCTCATACGAAATCAACATCAGCTCGTGGCTCTAACCACCCGGTCAGAGTGACTCCACCCGCCTATCAACCCGTATGAGCGCGTAACAACATGTAGGTCAGGCCATATGACACAACTAGCGTCAGCTCATGGCCGTGATCACCCGACCAAGGTAGTTCCACACGCCTACTAGCTCATTGCAGCGCCCAACAACACATACACATACACATAGATAGCTTGCTGGTATAAGAATTCTTTTCTCGAGGCATAATCTGTCTGAAGATCAGGTCACATGAGAGATCAAGAGCAGAAGTCAAAGTGTCTCACTCATCAAGTGCTCATAAATGCTAGTATATACAGATACTTAGTCTAGGTCTTCCCTTCACCTTCCTAGGTCTTGTTCTCGAAAGTTCTAGTCCGTCTTCTAGTATTACTCATATAATCCCAATCCTTATACATCACATGTAATCTTATTGACAGTACAAGATTTTTGGTCTACTTAATTTTCTTGTTTTTTATGCATTTCTTTATGCATTATATGCTTAATCATGCAGTCTTTTTATATACACATATACAAGAGCAAAAGGAAATTGAAACAAAACAAATTTCACCTTTATAGTGTCGAAATCTCCTTTGAATCTACATTTTGGATTATCTTTGTTTCTTCATTTTGAGTCATCAATCTTCACTTGTTGATCTGGATTTTCTGTTTCTTTCTTAAAATTCAAACAAAAAAACATTAGTTACGTACATTTCTATTTACAAAAATATTTTTAAGATTTATGGAGTTTTATTATTGAACAAGACTCTCCTTTCAACCCCACCTTCTCTGATACATGCTCACCAAAGAAGCCGTGCTTGAAAAGAAGCCACCTCTGGATTGCATCAATTAGGAAAGTATTCTTAAACAAGGTACACAGGTGGACAAGCCATTTCATTTTCTTGTCCATTCCTTGTAAGATTGTTTGACATACATTGCTCTTGGAGAATTTGAAAATCCATGATTTAATCATTTGAGCATAGTCATCTTTGTTCATGATCCTCTCACATGCATCATATGAGGATGCACATGATAAATGAAGAGCACATGTATAAAGCATTTTGAAATTCAATTTGTTTAAACTATTGTTAAAAAGATCCTTCAAGCATGCATTTTGATCCATTTCATGCTTGAAATTGTTTGAAAGGTTTTTATCATTTTTATTATGATTACCTGAACTCTCATCATCATTGCAATTGAGTCTTTGAATAGATTCATGAGTTCTACACTCTGAATAAGAAGAATCATCATCTTTTGATTGCAGTATATATTCATATTTTTCATTCGATCTGTCATGATTTCTTCCTACTTGAATGCCATTAATTAGAGAATCTACATCTATCTCTAATCTATCCAAAAACTCTTCATCATCATCTTTTTCCAGATTTACTTGCCCATTATCATGAAGAGACTCAATATCACTGAATCCAAGAAAGTCTTGATCTTCAATGTCACTAAAGACTTGCTTATCAAGATCAAACTCATCGTAATTTTTACACTTTATAAGACAATGCATGTAGAGTGGTGGCAACTCAATTTCTTTATTCAAGATCCCATCATAGAATTCTTCATCTCTCTCAATCATTTCTTGCTCGTCCTCTTCAAAGGATTTATTTTCGCCACACTCATCATACATTTCTTCAGTCATGGACTCTTGCTCAACATGATCATTTATATGTCCCTCTTCATGGAGTACAACATTGTTCACATACATATCATTATATTGAAGCTCAATTAGCAACTCATTCTTACTCATATGATTAGGGTCACTCTCTTGTACCTCTAATGACTCATTTAATGTGGTATCACCCAAGAGTATGTCACAATCTTGATCTTGATCCAAACAATCAGTAGGCTTAGGATCATGCTTTTCACCATCGGCATACATACCATTCTTTGGAGGACTCATCATTTGCATGTCCTTCTGATTGACATCATGCTCACTTGCATTCTCTTCATGCAAATCAATCATTTGGCCATAATTCATATTTGAATCATATGCTTCAAGAGATGTTTCACTCTTAGATTGTATCAAATAGTTCCTCGAGCATTGCTTGGTTTCGTCATTTAAGAAATCATCTTGTGCTTGATACTTACATGGATTCACTGGATTATTTTGAGTTATTCATTTGCAATCTCTTTCTGATCACGTTGACTTCCCGTAGATATCTTTAAATAATCTTGGTTATTATCATATCTTGCCTCTTTGTTTGTTTGATTATCATCCCTTAGTAGTGAGGAGTCTATCAAATTATAGGAAGCCTCATGTTGTTTTCTTGGCGTATTTTGTTTATTTTTGTTTTGTTGTATGTTTGATATTGGTTTGATTTTGTTTTGTTTAGCTTCCGCATATTCCTTTGCTCCTCCCATCTTTGCAGTTTGTGCATATATAGTATTTGAAGTTGTAATCAAAGTATCTACATGCTCTTGGTACTTTGGATCGTCAGAGATTGCATCATTTATGCTTATCGATTCTTTATAGGGATCCTTTTCATAAGCATGTACATGTATTCCATGCATATCTCCTTTATGCCCAACTGGGGTCTCTATTATTCTATAGATTTGCAAATTATTTTTAGTTTTTGAAATGCATGGAATTTGTGCATCTTCTTCATTTGCATAAATGTCAACTTGCCAATCATTTAAAAATTTTTCTATTGTTTGTTGTTTCTTCACATATCTCCTCGCAGCGTCATGGACGAGCATCCAATCCTTTGTGAGCCCCGAGTCAAAGTCTATATCTTGTAGAAGTGGAATTAGCTCTTCTCGGGCTTTAACATCGATTGTTCGAAGAAACAAGGACACCCTTTCATGACTTATGCACCTCTTATCGTGTTCAGAGAGATCATCATATTGTCGCTCAAACTCTTCTTTAATCTCGAGAATCGGCTGGTTTTTGGGTATATGAACCCACCTCAGGAAGCACTTACGAGTCACTTTGTCTATGTCCTCCAGCATGAACTGCTTGAGGAGCATTGATTTATATTGTGACCATGTCGTATAGTTTATTAGCATGAGCTGATCGCGAACACTGTATTCACACACATAGGCAAAGTTTTCACATAATTTTGTATCTGTCATCACACTTAATCCGACACCTAGGTATTTGGCCTCGAGTTCATATTCTTTGCAGAACCTGGATATATTTTTGCCATCGAAAAACCTGCATCGCTTGATTAAACGGTCATGAAGCAACTGGATGGCTTTTTGACGCCGATCCTCTTCTTGAAAGCGTAGGAATTGAGCTAGGATATCTTCCAATTTGATTATGCTAATTCCTATGGCTCTATAACTTACTTACCCCCTCCTTTCATGTCGGGTTCATCAGGTATGTCGTGGAGTTCGTGGAAAGGAGGATGAAGTCAACCACTTATAATGCGGTGCATGCAAGGCTTAGTTGATGGTTCAAATCAGCCATTAAAATGCTCATACTGAGTGCTTGAAGGCAAACTTGAAGTCAAAGAATTTTGTAGTCCCTTGGGAAGGACTTTGGATTTAGAAGTAAAATTTTGGTAGTGAAAACTTGATTTACATCGATTGGTTAAAGCAAGAAAAATCAAGTTTACTTAAGACTTGTAATCGCCACATATGTTCGTCGAGCCTTAAGGTCTTGGACAAGCATCTACTTTAGGTCTTTAAGTATAAGCTTTGCTTTAAGTAATCCATGATATTTATTGCATGAACCTAAATCGATCCTGATATAAGTGTCTCATGTGAAGGCAACTTTTTGGTCGGTTGTCAAGGCTTTAGTTTTTACGATTTAAGCGAATACTGATTGCAGTCACTCTATGTAAAGAGTATTCTATCGTACTTAAAAGAGAAATTTAGTATAATTCGACTTCCATTCAACACAACAGGCGCAGAAAAAGGAAGAGCAACATCAACATACGCTAAGCTCCATCATCTAGTATATCACCAAGTTCCCCATAACGTTTAGTTCTGACACGCTAACAGTCGGGCCCTCCGATCAGAAATAAGATTATTGATGCTCTACAACGTTTGTATGCAGAACTTAATGCACTGACATTATTCAGAGTATCAAACTCATGATCTTAACGTAATTAAAAGTTTCGCATCTAGCTTAGCAGTGGACATACACAATTTTTAACGACTTGCTGTCGATAGTTTGTTTTTTAAAAATTGAAATTACAAGCACAGTTTGACGAAGATAAGGTTGCATTTATGTTTAGATGACATTTTTTTCATGAAGTCGCAGGACCGGTGATATAAATCTCAAGCTCACCAGTTCATCATGCATTATCAATGTATGCATACTAAACAAAAACGATCAAACACAACTTATTGCACTCTTTCCGAACCATAGAATTGAATTAGAGCAGATCATAGTATCAAGTGCATGACACTGCTATGTTGAATGCATTATTAATGTCTAGTTGAGTTCACCGTGTATATGTCAACAACCAAGAAAATTCCCTCAGACGGTCCCTGAAAACTAGCAACGATTGACATCCTAGACCTTTGTACAAGATTACTAATGTCAAACCGAACGACTTCATGTAGATCACATTCAAATTAATAGCACTTCGTAATCCACAGAGGCAGGAACTATAATGAGTTGAAATCTCTTCATAGATATATGACAATGAAAGTTGAGATTCCGTTGGTGCACTATGAAAGCATGTGTAGAATATTTTGACTCCAAACTTCACCTATAGCACACCTAAAACTGTAAATAGAGAAACACAAATAACTAGCAAGTGCATATCAATTATTTATAACTGCAAACACGTCATTTCCGTGATTTTTTCTCACACTCCGGCACACCTCCCATACATATGTTTCATGATTTATATTCTTCATAGCTTTTATGCCAGAGGATCGATGAGGATCTTCAGGAGCTATGTATGCACTACTAACAATATCATCGACTTCCATCTAGATTTACAAGTCAAACAATCAGAAATCTATTTGTCTTTGTTTCAGAATCCTCTCCCTTTGTTAAAGGAGGAAAATTTTTCGTGGTAGCGCTTTTTCAAGTGGACATTCGAATGTACACTAACACCAATTTGGATCCAATAATAACAACAATAGAGATATTATGGTTTCCTTGCAATAGTCATCGTCCAGCAAATTTGCAAGCACACAGCTTGGATTAGAGTGAAACTTCAATAAACCCACCCTATGATCCTACGATGAATCCAGTGGTCGCCTAGAGCACACTTCTATTCGATCAGATTTTAGTACATTACTCATTCAATGATTAAACTATGTTTTGTTTAGAACATCATCAACACTATTGAAACCGTGCATCTCTTCTGTTTCTAAATCATCTCTACAAAACAAAATAATTGCTTCAGCAAAGAAAATTAATTAAAGCACACTTGACATTTACATTGAGATACAGAACGGGTTACTACTGAAACTGTGAGAAAGATTGTCCTAGGCATACTGTGACCATGTGATTTCTTTTTTCCCTTTCCAAAGTGATAGAAGAAAGCTAGAAATATGATTAGTAAGAAATAATACAACCTGTAATCATTCGGATGCTCTACACAGAGTTTTCAGATCATTCCCTTCAATCACCAGTTTCCTTCACAATCCTCCCACGAATGTCCTCTGTTAGCACGTGTCTTTCTTCTTTTCTCCATGACTTGGCATGCGCTTGCATCTCTTCCTATGTCGGACCTGAACTCCTCTTTCGCTACTGATCGAGAGTATTCTTCTAGCACTTTCCCCAAGTGTCGACTGGTGAGCTAACCCCGCATTCCTGCATCTCCTTTTTTGCAGGTGTTAGAACATGATCCATATCGTCGACCTCTATGCACATTCTTGCAAAAAAATCCAATGTTTTTCTTTTTTCATCCGAAGATGAAGATCCCCCTTTTTTCCCTCAAGAGAGTCCTCCTTTTTTGGAATGACTGGCCGCCCCTCTTCTTTTCTGATCCCAAGTGAATATCCATTTTAGTCCGTGAATCCCCGATCAAGGATTGCCTGGCCCTCGTCTGGTTCACTTCCAAGCTCAAAAACGCATGCACGTGAATTTTGATCATATATTTTTCCTTTCTTTATAGGATCATCTTGACCTGTATGCTCCACTTAAAACACATTTATGCATATATATAAATCTATACATATACAAGTTCATGCACGCACACATAAGTCACACTTAAATTACATGCACTCATATTTTGCTACGTTTATTACATTGATACTCTCTGTTTCAAAGCAATCTAACAACCGGAGTCATACCGTTCAATAACAAGAAATAGAAAGAAAACATATCGAGCACTTATGTGCAATTAGATACACGTAAAAGGATAGATTACACCGGTATTAGATGTGTTGATAATGTCCATATCGAACAGCATACTCATAAAAATCATTTTTATTAGGGCTTTGTGTTGGTGTCTATAATTTGATGTCCAAGGCTTGAATCCCAATCACGACGACAACGTGCAGCCAACTGCACCAATGGTGACTTTGGTGACTCACATAACAAGGTATGCCAAGGTCTATGCCTTGGTCGCGGCCTTAGTCATAAGCCTTGGAGAAAGCCGAGGGGGAAGGGGTGCTCGCTTTGCTCGCACAAAAGGAACAAAGCTTTGCATTGAATTGTTATGATACCAGTGAAGTATTTCAATGGCGATGCACCACAGTGTGCTCTCCTTCTCGCGCTCTCCACGATGAGATCCTCAAAAAAGAAAACCAAGCTCCTAAAGCCACACACGATACTCTGCATAGAGAGTGTAGAATATGCAAAAAAACACAATACATAGGGAGCACAAACATAGACTTCTTAGGTCTTACAAATGCGGTCAAACTTATAGTCTGTGACTGACTAGGCCACTATATGTTTTATTAAAGAACATATTCAAATAAGTGTCGAATGGCCATTTGGCCTTCCACATGGACACTAAAGGTAACACAATGGACCCGAGGAAGATGAGGAACAACAATTTCTGGAAGCAAATAGGGATTTACTCTCGTTTGGTGTAGTCAATGTAAATGCAGTCATCAGTTCCAAATGGGACAGTACGATGGTTCTGGTGTGTACAAAATCTATGGAGTTGCAAGACGAGCATAGCATTGAACCAATGATCAAAGATCCTATGGAGAATGAAAGAATATGTCTGGAAGAAGATTCTTTAGAAGTGGTCAATTTGGGGAGTACAGAAGAGCCTAAGTGAGTGCGAATCTGTTTTGAGCTTGCTCTAGACTTTTGGATGGCCTTGATTCCTTTGTTGCAGCAGCTCAAGGATGTCTTTGCTTGGACATATTCAGACATGAAAGGCCTCGAACGAGAGCTTTATCATGGATTTTCCTTAAGATGGATACTAGCCCAATGATGAAGCAGTATAGAATGAACCCTAATTTTGCAAAGCAAGTTAAACACGAGTTGGATAGACTGATAAAAGTCTGATACATTGTGCTCATTGAAAATCTGGAATTGGTCTCCCCCATACTAATTGTTCTGAAGAAAAATAAACAGTTATGGATGTGTGTTGATTACAGGAAACTAAATGCGGCCACTATACCATATCCTTTTCCCTTACCGTTTTTGGATAGTTTGCTTGACGAGGTTGCAGAAAGGGAAATGTATTCATTTCTTGATGGGTTTAGTGGCTATAATCAAGTCCTGATGGTGGAAGAAGACATACCGAAAGCCACCTTTATTACTAATTGGGGAGTCTTTGCATGTACTCGCATTTGGTTTTGATTATGTAATGCGCCAAGTACTTTCTAGTGATGCATGCAACAAATCTTTGCTTCCTATCTTACTTCATTTATGTGCATTTTTCTAGAGGATTTCTCTGTTTCGAGCACCATGGAAGCTCATCTGGAACATTTGCAAGCTTGTTTTGATTCTTCTCGACAAATCCACCTTTGTTTAAACCTAAATAAATCAACTTTTGTAGTTAAATGTGGCAAATTATTGGGCCATTTCATTTCTAGAAATGGCATAGTAGTGGATCCAGATAAAGTCAAAGTCATCTTAGAAACTCGAGCACCCCACAATCCAAAGGAAGTATTACGTTTTTTGGGTCAGGTGCGACCCAATAAGTAATTCCATAACTTCTTTATTGAATAAATCAGACCTAAGAATTCTCATTCTATCATCGAGTAATTGTGTTCAACAATTGTGAGTCTCCGACTAGCATAGTACATAGGGCAGAACCAACTTTGATCCTGCTTCTGCACCAAGACACTTCCAATAACTCTATCTAAAACGTCCACAAATACATGAAATGATTGCGTCCAGTCTGGAGGTTTTAGTACTAGTGCGGTGGCTAGCATTTTCTGCAAGCACTCAAACATTGTTTGTGCTTTAGACGTCCATTTACTTTTCATGTAGATCACAGTGCGTTGTTATCTTTGGTTAAACAACAGAATTTGGTGGGCTGCATTGCTCGGTGGGTCTTGCTTTTACAAGAATTTGAATTTGATATCATTTATCGCCTAGGCATTAGTCATGCTATTGTAGACTTTCTCTCACCCATTGATCATGGGGAACCCACTGATGGAGTTGATGACTCTCTTCCGGACGTAGAAGTTATTTCGGTATTCAAAGTGGAGAATGTTCCTCACACCTACCCCACATGGTACGAAGAAATGCTCACTTGTCTTGAGAATGGCATTGCTCCCTCCTACTTAAGTTCCACACCACGAAAAAACTTGGCCTTCGCAGTTATTGGTGTGTTATTATGGGTCAATTATATCATAAGGATCCAACTCGTATTTGGATGCGCTTCATTCCTCCACATGAGGTGCAGGCCATAATTTCGGAGGCTCATGCAGGCGAAGTTGGCAGACACTTCAGTCATTTGATTATGGTGCACAAAATTGAGCACTTTGGATTATGGTGGCCGAATATGTACTCATACGTGCAACAAGTAGTAGTGAATTGTGATCCATGCCAACAAACTGGAGAACCTTGCGATAGTCAACACTTTGTGTTGCACCTAATTTTGCCGTTACAACCTTTTGAGAAATGGGGTTTGGACTTCATTGGTCCCATCAAACCACCTACTGCGCATACCAGAGCCCTGTACATTTTAACCTGTACAAATTATTGTACACGCTAGGCCAAAGGATGAGAAACTAAGCAAGCTACTGCATGAACAGTAGCAAGGAAATTGTAGAATGATATTTTTTTGCATTATGGATTACCGTTGGAACTAGTTTTCGATAACGGAACTCATTTTCTGAACTAGTTGATTACCAAACTGACCACAAAATACCAAATTAAGCATAAATTTAGTTCCCCCTATTATCCTTGAATGAATGGATTGGCGGAAAGAACTAACAGAATTTTACTATATATGCTCCAAAAATTGTTGCTTGATTCAACAGATCATTGAGAGATTATGCTCCCCACAGTCCTCTGGGCTTACAACACCTACTTATAAAGTTTCGGTAGGTAGCACACCTTTCCAATTGCTCTACAGACAAGAGGCCATACTACCCTTTGAATTTGCGCTACCTAGTCTCCTAATTGCAGTGCTAAAGCGGTTGGTTCTAGAGGAGTCTTTTGTGTATCGAATGGATCAGTTGTAGTAATTAGATGAACAGTGTTATCATAGCTTTTTACTACTACAAGAAGTTTAGAGCTATTAGAAGAACTGGCATGACCGGAATCTCCAAACTAAGATCTTTTGATCGGGGGATTTGGTTGTATATTTTCACGCCAAAATGAAGAGAAAGATGGGTAAACTAAAATTACGGTGGACCTGTCCATTCCGATTTATGTGACATGTGGTCCAGGTTCATTTTGGTTGTGCCCTATCAGTGTTCTCATTAAATTCAAAAACAAAAAGATTTCTAAATACAAATATTACCATTGAATACATCAGGTGATCTCAGGCATGATGTGTAGTGTAACTACTTAACATGCAATCGTACAGGCAATCAACGAATGGCGGCAGCCACAATGTTTCAAATCTGATGATTGTTTCCTATTTTGAGAGCTAAAAATCAGTGCAGATTTGGGAGTTATGATTCCTTGAACAATAATCATGGCTTAGACTCGAAGCTCTCTACACACGAAGGCCTTGCATAAAAGGTTGCACAATTTTCCAAATTTTGATTATTTGGCGAGTTTGCAAACAGAGCAACTACAGCGAGGAGACCTATTGTGTGCTAGAACACCGAAGAAAAAGAGCAAGAAGAGAGGGAAGAAGCAAAGAGGAAGGCAAGAGTGGAAGAGGGAGCACAAAATCAGGAAGAAGAGGAGAGACAACGACAACAAAATGAAGAGGAATCTCGGAGAAGAGAAGGGGGAGAAAGGAAAAAAAGAGCTACCAAGGAGGAGAGACGTCGGAAGCAACAATAGGAACAAGGAGATCGTTCTAGAAGCTCTTCAAGTAAGATTCTTGTGTTACATAGTTTTGAAGCATGTGGACTAGTAGATAAGTGGAAGACTAAGGAAGGAATGGTGAAATTACCCCACTTCGGTGCACAGATGTTATCTATCTTTGGATGTATAATGATGAAACTGTTAGACAAGAAATACTTGGCGACCTAGCCCGAGGGTTGTCATGGAGTGCGGTGAAGCTTGAAGAACTTCAAAGCAAATATAATTCTATGATTGCAAAATAATGACAGGTGGTTTACATAACAAAAGTAGATAATGAGGGAGATCACCCGATTCCAAGCAGAGGCAGAAGCTATTAGAACTGAGAGCGCTTCTAGAGATAGTATCGCCAACCAGGAACTCATGGATGATTTGAATGAGACGATTTTGAAAAATAACGGTTTAAAAGTAATTGTTGAAGAGAAGTAAAAAATTATAGCTCGATGACAAGCAGAGGTTGGACAAATGCAGAAGTCATAGTAGAAATTGAAGAAAACCAATAAGGATTTATTTGCTAAGTGGTAGAAGGCCAAACAAGAAGTGCAGAGGTGAAAGGCAAAGGTCAAAGAACAGAGCACTGAAATGAAAGGACACAGTATATGGACTGTAGAAGTGGAAGAAAGACTAGTAGTCCGAAATCAAAATTTACTACCTTAGAAAAAATGTTTTGCGCTATAGAAGAGAATCTGGATATGGTGATGGCACACGTTCTAGGGATTCTTGAACTAGAAAACCAAGTTATTCAATAGAAGCAACATTATGCAGATGTGAATCTCGTTTTGGCAGATAAGGAAGCGAAAGTGGAGAAACAGAGAAAGGAGTCTTCACTTTTGGAAATTAACTATAAAACAAAGTTAGAAGAAATATCAAACACATCTGTGGAATATATAACTATTTTATGGGATGTTACTATAGCTTTTAACAAGTTGTTAGAGGGATTTCAACAGCATATCCCTGAATTAAAAGCTTCCATGGTAAGTTATAGAAGTTCTAGTCAATGCTTATTAGATCCAAACGAGTTTTTTGAAGCGGAGATACTATTAGCCAAAGAAAATATTAGAGAAATGTTTAATGAATTGTTGTATGATATAAAGAGAATTATGTTCGTGGAGATGCAAAATCAAGATGATGATTTGTAAACTCTTATACTTTGTAATCAGTGGCTTTGGATCCACCGTGCATGCTACTGTTAGCAATCGTTGTGGAGGACCACTTTCCTTGTAATTAAAATTCTTATTTCCAATGTAATTGAATGGAGACTTATGAAGATGCTAAGAGTTTCCAAAAGTTTGTATTTCAAATATTCTGTATTTCGAAAGTTCCAAACGTTGTAAAGCCTTACGAAGAAACATGGTATCATATCTTACAGATAGATTTCGAAAGTGATGTATGCCTAACCTCCCTGCTAGGACTTCCACCCTTCAATCCAGTTCATTTCTCCATCCATTTGTCCCTTCCTTCCCCATCCCTCTAAGACCCCTATTCCCATTTCCGCCTCCACTGACCTTCTCCCCCATCTCACCTCCCCGACCCACTGTATTTCCTCTCTCCCCTCTCCACCAAGCAATACAAGAAACCTCATTTGTAAATTATTCAGCAACGTTTGTAAATCCTGTATTCACACCCACTCGAGCACCCACTATCACTCCACTCTTCATGGTCACTACACTCGACACAACGTCTAGTGACATGGACATATCATCACCCACTCCACCACCACTCATCTCATCCATTTCACCATCACATTTAGCCACATCACATTTGTCCACAGTCACCACTCCATCCACTTTTGCATCCCTATTTCTTCTTCCCCTTGCATCAACACCCACACCCACAGCATCTTCACTCAATCCACCGTTAATATTATCACCCACAATCGACACTCCATTCTCCCTTAACACAAGCTACCAAGAGCTATGCCAAGCCTACCATACACTTGAACTAGAAAGTGAATAGAAGACAAAAGAGGAAATTACAAATATGGAAAATTTGTTAAGGGCGCAAACCATTCAAAATGCAACACTCACTCGAAACATGGGACTACTAAGACGACACCAAGCAGTAGCCAAAGAAGAGAATCAATGCTTGTAGGAACAGAATAGAGAGAACATTGAAGCAGCTTTAGATCAACTAGACGAGCCTCTGAGTCCCAGCCGTTTTAAAGCCGTCCCCTCTGAATCTATGAAGATACTATTGGAAGACCATGTGAGACTCCTAGAAGATTATGACAATATGAATGAGGCATATCATAAGCTCAAGGAAGACCACAAAATGCTACAATTGCGAGCACCTACACCGCAAGCACCACCAACTCCTGAGGCAACACCTCCAGAGATCATAGAGGAACTCAATGCTTGACGTGCTCAGGTACTTACCCTTCAAGTGAAAATTACTGCCTTTTTTGAAACCCCTAGGCCTAATTCCCCACTCGAACTCTAAACGAAGGAAGAATATGTGTCTATCCTAGTGGAGGAAATGTATGAAGAACCCTATGAACCACAACCTATCCCAGGCGGACGTGTCACGTCTGAAGGCCAGAGCACTTTTGAACTCCCTACCCCTGCATGGATGAAGAACGTAGAAGAACTTGGAAAGACCCACTCAGCACTCGTGGAGACTCAATGACACACCATGGCTATGAAAGAGGAATGCATGTTACAATCCCCTTACTTTGCTTACTTGGCCCCTCGCAGGTATATATCTGGCCATGAGCTGCAATATAAGAGATATTTCATGCTAATGGCAGAATACCAATTGGTGATCGAAAAGGAGAGGCAAGAAACCCTCACATGCAACTCAGTTTGAGCCTGATGACTTGCCACCGAAAGCGCAGAGTGTAGAAATATTTCAACCAATTTGGCACCAAGAATTATTACAACAATATCGAGAAATGATGAGCACATGGGACAAAGCACCCCTGCATTTAAAGTATAACCCATGTTGGGGACCGATCCCAAGACGCTGCTCCTGGAAGGCCTTCGCAATCAAAGTACAGAACACCAAGCAGTGCCAAGACTGGCTAAATTATCCGTATTTCACTCCACCCATCGGACCGCCCACTGTAGGATATATGATGGCAACTATTTGCCACGTGCTCCCCCGCTTACGCCGAATGGATTATGTTGCCGTGCATATGACTGTCAAAGTATTTGACATGATGCAAATTGTTTTTAAAATCTTCCATCACGTCAAGGCACCACACGTTAACACCCCGGAATTCAAGCATGGTAATCGGGATTTAGCATATGATATGAGCATGACACCATCGCCTCGGGTGTGTTATGCCTGGCACTATCACATCAAATATTTACGGGCATGCTATAAAATGACATCCAAAGAGATGTTTACTACTCATTTTTGGGAGTACCATTCAGAGGTGTTCATCAGCAGGCCCACACATCTACTCCAATTATTTTCCTGTGAACAACTGGTGTACTCCAGGCACTACAGACTCCCACCACCAGATGAACCTGAACCCATTGATTGGGAAAAACTTGAAGCAGATCTTGCAAGAGGTATTCACATTTCAGAGCACACCCTCGCTCATGACCTCCTACAAAACTATATCCGACAGACCCCGCAACAAGGTTCTGTCAAGGATGGCAGAAGCGAGAGGGAGGGGGGTGTTGGTAGTAGCCAAAGGCACCGATGAAGAGGAAGTATGTGAAGGCGGATTACAATGAGATAGTGCAGAGCCAAGCGGATTATTTTTTCAAAGAAATATGTTTCATAATACTTTTCAAAAATCCCAATAGTGATTTTCATCACTCTTGTACCATATGTAACATAGAAAAACCACTTTTGTAATTAGTAGCTCCATTTTGTGCAAGCCGAGGAGTCCTCAACCTTGAGGAGCCTAGGTAGAATGAGCCTACCAATTTTGGCTATTTTTAGACCTCGTTTAGACCTTCAAATAGCACCTAGAACCTATTTTCTAACTATGACAGTCACTAGATGTGAAACCGGTCAAAACTAGTCTAAAAACTATAAAGAGAGCTAGAGAGCTCATTTTTGAGGTTAGCTTGTATGAGTAGACAAGAGCTTAGAGCTATTTTGAGTTGTAAGAGTGATCTTAAGCAATAGAGTCTATTTTCCTACCTTCCATTGTGTTTTGCTTGTCTCTTACATGTGTGTGTATGTGTGTGTGCATCTCGATGCTTCTCACCTTCACTATCACTACATCTCGCATTCACGATCTTCATATCACTCCTATCTCTTTAGCGGATTGGCATTAAGGAGCTGGAGCTTCTTAACGTGGTACTTACAATTGTGCTAGAGTAGCAGCTATAACCTAGCATTACTGAGGAACCACATGTCTGTAGCACTAGAAGAGAACAAACGACTCCAAAAACAAAATGAAGAAAATCTAGAGGTAGCAATGGACGGTTCACCTCAAGAGATCGATCTAGATCGGTTCAAAGCCCTCCCTTCAGCCACCATGCAGACAATATTGGAAACAGATGCAGACCTCTTAGAAACATATGATGCATTAGAAAAAGAGTATGACAAACTATGAAGGCAATTGGCTAGTCAAAGGGAGCAATAAAAGGAAGCAACACCTATAAACTGCTACAACTGATGAGGTAACTCAATTGAAGCACAAGTGGCTGCTTTGCAGACTAAACTTCTATAGTATGAACGGCAACCTCCTCTGATGGTGGAGCGAGAACCGAAAGAGCTGGTCCGGATTAAAGTTGAAGAGATATCTTAGGAACCCTATGAAGCCATGCCCACATGTGGAGCTGGACAAATAGAGGAAGGTCTCGATACATTTGAGATTGAAGTTCCGAAATGGCTATAGAAGTTAGATACAATCCATGTCTTGTCTAGAAGAAATCATAATCTAATCTGACTACTTCAAGCACTTCAAGTATTTTTGATGATCAGTATGTATCATTTTGTGTGTTAATCAAAGATTATAATGCAGAGATCAAGCATGGCACCAAGACAGAGCCACCTTTGCAACCCAGTTCACCCTTGAGGACATTCCTAAGATTGCCACAAAGGGCACCATCTTCAAACCTACCTAGAGGATAGAGTCACCGAGCGATGGTGCACACCTAGAAAGGTTGTGCTTAAACCCAACCATATGATCATAAGAATACCATTTAACATCATAATGTGTTCTCATGCATTTATCCACTTTTGGTAAAAAAAAGGAAGCTTGATGTGGTTTCATCTAGGAAAACTATTGATCCCATTTTTTTCTTATGACAATCATTAGATTGGGATGGTCTTTGATTTATATCCATGGGAACATTTGTTCGCGATGTGTTAGAGTGGTCCTTTCCTTAATTAAGGATCTTCTTTCCAAAATAGGTTCAATTTTATTTGATTTACATCACCTTCTAAATTCTTTGAATAGATGTGTGGTTTATTGTACATTGATTTGTGGGTATTTCGTTTGAGTCGCGTACTTCCCGTAATTCCTACGCACTTGGGTTCCTTAGGCTCATTTAGTTGAGGGTTATGCTAATAACCAATAAACATGATCATGTACACCCTATTTATTCTTATTCTTGGGTCTTCTTAATTTTCTTGACATCCCGTTGTGTCTATTCCTAACAGTGGGCTAGCAGAAGTGACCCAACTTGTATGAAACTATGTTTCAAGATTGCAAATAGCTTCATAGATCGTCGGGTAGAAAACATGCTTTCTGTAGAGCCTTTGGCATTCGAAAATAAGCATGTGTGCAAAAAGTTATGCCAAACAAGACTTTTGGCATCAGTATAGATAAACAAGGCTTTAAACGGGTCTATGAGTGCTCCATTAGCTCTCAATTTTCTCCTAAAAGTCATTTCTCTAACCGCTCTTTTTTTTTCTTTGAAATATATTTTCTAAACTAGTAATTATTGCAATATCTATGAACCATCATTGAAACTTGACAATACTATACCCGCAAAATTACACAAGGTGACACTTTAAGAAAAATTATGCCTCCCAAATATTATGATACTAAACCTATGTTGGCGATACTTGAACACCAATCATGATACTTGAGCTTGTGAATGTCGATGATAGTTGCTGAATATCGAGAACACCTAGACCTTGAGTTTTGGTGATACTTAGGCCAAATGCTGGGGACACTTATCTAAGCTGCAGTACTTGAAGCCTAAAGGTGGCCAACTGTGGCAATATCTTAAATTATCGGTGTTGATAATACTTGCAAAATGACACGATACCTCCCAGGTTTCATGATATCTATGAATGTTGCAATGCTTGTGAAAGGTCATAACATCCATCAGACTTTGGTGAGGCCGTCAAACCCGTTGATCAAGTTTCAGATCTTTGCAAGTGAAGTTTCACGATACTCAAAGCTCAAGTATCATCAATACCGAAAGAGTCAACTTTCATGATACTTTCTCAATCCAGATGTTGTGACACTCACCATTCTACTTATACTAAAAAAATGTTCTACATTAAAAGCACGTTTTGAATGAATCCTCCTTTGGATTATGCAAAGAACTCTTATCAACTCACAAGTTGTCTTCTTCAAATGTGATTTTTCCCTCACACGACAAGGATGGGTAAAGATTTACAAAAGATGCTCATCTATACACAAAAGGATGCATAAGTTAAAATCATGTACAAGTGTGTGAGAATGAGCATATACGTCGTTGAAAAACTCTGCTTTTCTTCTGTTCTTCTAGAACCCTTCCTTGGCTTGCAAATATAACCTTAAAATCAAGTGCAAAAAGAAGCGTTGTAATGTAATGTCAACTTTTCTACCACAGGGTGCAGCCTCACTTTAACATCACTTCTAAGATGGGATTAACCATTGCAGAAGTTCCCTAACTTAGTTTATTAGCCATGCTTCCACAAAGTGAGCCATCTACTTAGATCCACCAGGTTCAAATGCTCCAATCGCAAAAGATGAGGTACTAGTATAGGTGACTAGTGCAATGGCTTCGCAAATCTAATACACATATGTGAAAAAAGCATCCCATATCCTACATAAAACTCAAATACTCTTTGCAACTCGCTTTCATGTTTGAAAACACTAAATATGGTATAACGTCTTAGCCTTAAGGCTAATCCCAAATAATAATATGTTCTTGACAAGACCTTATCTATATGGCCTTCACTCACACCCAGAAACATTTCGACAGAGTGACATGCCTTTATATAGTCATTTTTGGAGCTCAACACGTTTGAGAAATATCATAAATCGGAGGGTGGATGCGTCCATTACAATCGAATACACCTTTTTCAAAAGTTATATCTGCGAAAGAGCTCATATAAAAGGAGAAAAATTGGCAAAATTATGAAGTTAACGGAGTAAATTTGGAAGTACTCCTCTCTTTGGAAAGAAGTCAAAAGTCTTGAGCAATTAAATTGAATCAAGTTATATAAGGATGTCCTGATATGCCCATTGGAATGTTAAAATGTTTAATTCAACTACAAATGGTGAATATTTTTGGGAATGCATCACAAAGAATCCCCTGTGCATTTACAAAAGCTTATTATCCATCAAAATAGGCCTTTCCTTATCAAATAAGAATCAGCATTTCTTTTGTAAAAGCAGTTGGCCAATTTCCAAACTTCGATTCGTCTTAATAGCCCTTCGTGCTTTTACTTTTTCTTTGGTGCAAAGCTCCATTGAACATTCGAAAGAAGAAGAAAAGAATCTAATCTGAGAAGTTGATAACATTTAAATGAAATCTGCATTTGAACAGGACAATGGGAAGCTACAGCCATTATAGAACTTCAGGCGTCCCGTTTTAAAGCAGACTGTAAAACGGAAATATATTAGAACAAAGCGTTGCTACGGGAGGCAATAGCTTGTGCTTCATCATTTTGAAACGTCATCACAAGGTAAACAGCTCAAACGATATGGCTGACAAGGAGAATAACAAAGTTCGGTAGCAGTGCAAAGCTTTCTTCCTACGTAGCTCCCCCTCGTTTTTGTAGAAACGAGTTAAGAAATTTAGTGTTAGGTCCCTAGCTTGCGAGATGCGAGTTCTTTTCTACTATGATGAGAAGCTTATTAGGCGCTTCTATATCCCTCCTATTCATTTCCTTCTTTTGTGAATTCGAGGATGCAGACGTATAGTATACAACGATCATTTGCACTCTACATTAATTATATTGTGAAAAAAATCCTTTGATCACATCTTTGGGGGCCCATGGACAACTTGCTCTGTTCACACTGAGCCTTGAATAGCTCTAGTGAACAAGCATTCCCATGTAGCTATACTGGAAAACCTATAACTCCATCTCGAAAAGGACCATTTTCAACAGATTCCCAGTAAACATTCCAAGCCAATGAATGTACCATGCGGTACATTCAAAGGGCCATGGATCAGCCAATGAATGTTCCATGGGGTACTTTTCTCGAGCTAAACAGGGGCTCTCTCACACTCTTCCAAATATTGGCACTCTTAGGGAATGAGAAGAGACGGTGACCGGTGTGCTGATCTCTACTTAAGAAACATCTTTTACACAAAAGAATAGAACAATACATTTTATTACCTTTAAGATTGGTTTCGATGCCCCATAATGAGTTTTCCACATGATTATTTCTTTTTTATTGTCAATACTTAGGTGCCACAACTCATTGAACGTTAAATCCCAACTAAACCGCTACCAACTAGTGCACCACCTTTTGTGAACAGGGTGATGCCTATTTAGATTTTATATTGAGTAAGAAATGTCCTCTAACGTGTTGCCTTTTTCTTGCTCCCCTTGATTGGCTTGTTGCAAGCCTTGCGCTCAGGTGAGTGCCTAGATTGAAAGTAACATGGTTGGATTTCCTTTAGGGCCTTGCACTATTCATATTACATTGATCAAGGTGACTTTTGATGCATTAGTTGAGTTCTTAGGGCACACATAGATAAGATGTTCTTTGCCACACTCAAAATAGAAACCTTGAATAATTATAGATTGATATTGTCCTACAACAAGAGGATGGGGACATTCCCATATAAAGTGATCTCCTTTGCATCTAAATTATGATCCTCTAGGAGCTTGTGCCCTTAATTACCTCTTATGAGGTCTATGGTTAGCGTTTGTATACATGATATTAGCATATTTTGGTTCCCAACTATATTCATGTGGAGGGACCCTATGATCATAAGTCTTTGGATGCCCTTATGACTTTGTGTAGTAAGGAGGTACACTATCCCCATGTGAAGAGTCAAAGCTTCTTGCATTTGGATCATTTTATGTGATCAGAGGAGACACTAGTATGAAGATCTATCTTGGTTTGACTATGCTCCAACATACTTAATTGATACTACATTGGTAGGAGGTGGTGGTTGCTGACCTAATATAAGTTGTGGCCTAGGTTTTCGCTCATAAGGATGTTGGTACAGTTGCTAGTTCTTCTCAAAAACTTGAGTCTTGTACTACGGTGGACACCTATATGCTTCTGAATAGTTATGCCTAACTACTTGATTGTTATATGGACAATCCTCTGCTACATGATTTGTGTATCTTTTCTTAATTGTCGAATAGTATGAGCCTTGCATCAATGCATCCTAAGCTTGCATAGGGCATGCATTAGCCATGTGATGAGCTTCACAAGTTTGACATCATTTGATGGTAATCAGCTTATGATTTTGTCTATTCTTGGAGTTTGTTCCTAGTTTTTGAGCCACTAAATCACCTAGTTCCCACTAGATGATTAGGGTTTGAAGGTGGTGCTAGATGGATATTCTGAACCCTTATAGATTTTGGAGAGATGTAGGTCTTCTCCTAGAATATCCATGATATCTATGCACATTCATTGATTAGGGATGGATCTTTTAAGTACATGTATGATTGACGTTTTCCACTCAAGAGTCCATCTAACAATAATGATATTTTCTTAGCCTATGTTGGTAGCTTTAGGGTTGGACATCTTTATATGTATTCCTTAAGTCTTCCTCCCGCTAGTCTGAGAGTCTCTTGAGGACATTTTTTGAAGTTGTGGATCAATGATGAGGCATTGTGCCTAATTTTATTTTCTTAATGAACTTAGTATTGGTTGCTTCCATCAATTATGAAATTTATCAATAGTTTCCTTGGTTTAGTATCTAAAATTGTGCTAGGTCCATACCCTCCACGGTCAACCCAAATGCCTCATATTGAGTACACAAGTCTTCCACCTATTCAACCCTCACTACCTACTTAAATTCAACCACATGATTCCCCTATGACATCAAAATACTTCTTCATTATTTTTACTACCTATGAGGGTCTCAATGTTCTAGACTATTCATATTTTCTTTGTAGGGTAAATTTATCATCTTCTCTCTTTGATCTATGCCCTCTAGTTTACTCTCTCTTCGGTCTACTTGTTCCTTGTTTTGATCGTCCCCTTCCTACGTTATGTACAAAGCTTACTTATGGGGCTTTCATTGATTTCTCTTTCTGAGCTCCTAATGTGTTGGCATGTCCTGTACTCATATCTTTGTGAGAAGTAGTAAGATTGTGTATGGGAAATACCTTCTTACCCTACCAAAGGTAAGCTTCTTTACTATAGTCTAAAGTTATGTAAATCCTTTTGTGTCATAAATCAAATAGGTTTTCTTTTCATGGGTTGTTAGTGTCCTTGAAATCATACACTAGAAACGCATTCTTGATGTGAGGTTTGGTTGACCTAAACTTCCAAAAAACTTCCTCTATAGCCTCATTTGCATATAGCTCTATAGTCGCATTGTCTTGGTGTATCTTACTTGTAGTTATGATCCTTTCTAGCACATATTTTATTCTAGGTTCACTCCATACCTCCTTTAGATTCTCTTCCTCATAATCGCATACTTCTAACTTTGAGAGAATAGTACCAAAGTTGTAAGTTGTATCATGGTAAATACTAACAACATACGTAGTTCCATGCTTAATTATGTACAATCCATTCTCGAACTTAACCATTAGATGGTATATACCATAAGGTAGCTTAGGGTTTCTTAACTAGACCATTGATTTCCTCAATCCATCTGTAGCTCAGTGATGAGTAGCACCTCCTTTAATGTCAATTCGGGAAGACGTGAGGATGGTATGAAGACCTCGAGCAAGTGGAGGCACAAGTGCGTGAGTGAGAAGCACACAAGCATGCACACACATACACGCACACGCGCACACACGGCAAAACAAAGAGTGAGAAGCAATGGAGTTGTTGGATTTCTTTCAAAAAGCTCTTACAAGTTCATTTCAATTACAATCTAACCTCAAAAATGAGCTCTCTAGCTCCTTTTATAGTTTTTGACTAGCTTTGGCCCTGTTCATACCTAGTGTCCGGCCTAGTTAAAAATTAGGTTCCAGGGCTTAGTAGAGGGCTCAAACGAGATCTAAAAAATATGAAAATTGGCAGGTAGATACTTCTAAAGCTCCTCAAGCTCAAGGACTCCTTGGCTCGCACAAAATGGAGCTACAAAATACGAAATGATATTTACAATGGTTTTTAGTGATGAAAATCACTATTTGTGTAGGGATTTCCTCTATTGATTTGTCATACATACCTTTGAGCTCCCTACTTGCTCTGTCTTCTTGTGTGCTCAACTCCTTGATGTCTGAAAAATTTAGATGGCCTACTTGCCAGATCTTTTTTGGCTGCCATGTCTGCTTGTGCTGTCCCTTCGCTCTGACTCTCTTCGTCTTGTGGCTCCTTCGGTTCCCTAACTGCTGCCAACACCCCCCCCCCACTCTCGCGTCTGTCGCCCCTGACAGACCCTTGTCTAGATGTTGGTTGAACGTAGTATTGGACGACGTCCGAGGCGAGGTGATAGTCTTCTAATCTGAGCCCCCGTGCTAGATCTGTTAATAATGCGTCCCAATTCACTGGGCCTGGTACGTCTGGGTGTGGCACCCGCAGTTGTTCTGAATGTATGGTTCTCTCCACAGCGAATAAGTGGAGGAGATGTGAAGGCCTGGGTACAAAAATTTCTGAGTGATATTCCCAGAATCCCATTATGAAATCTCCTCGAAAGTCTGTTTAAAACAAGCTAGGAGGTACTTTATTCGGGGGTGCCAAGCATATATTACTTCTATTGATGGGGTGGTGCTCATGTCATAAACTACGTCTTGGTTGCCTATAACGAAGCATGCTCCTGAGAAGTGGGGATCCTTAATGTTTTTAAATGTCCTGAATGTGATAAGCATTAATTCAAATATTTTCATACACATCTGTGCCATCACATCGGGTGTATTGCGTAGTCGAGTGCTCCAGTGTCTGATAGTAGAAATCATGTAATTTACAGTGGGAGGTCCTCGTGGAGGTGCTAGATAAACATAATTTAGCCACTTGGCACAAACTTTGATGTTCTTGACAGCAATGGTGAATTCGGGCCATGTGCGTCTTCGTAGGACTGGGGTATAACAAGGATTGTACTTAATAAAGAGGGGCATGTTATTCCAGGTTCGTACCATTTCAGGATAAGTCTCCAAGAGACGGATCCTCCAAGTGGGTTGATGAATAGATCCTCTTTTCGCACTCTCTGGTATATCGTCGGGGCCAAACTGGGTGGCAAAGGTGGGGGCTTTCCCACATTGTCGTTGGATCTCTGCGTTGTAATCAGCCAATAGTATGCAATATGGCACATACTGATCATCATTGGTCCCTATCCACCTGTGATGGGACATACGTCTGAAATACTCGGACTTGATGACAGTGTCTTCTAATTTGGCTAATGATTGGATCTGTATTGCTACTCGTTCATCGTGGGTGTTCGCTGTCTTCTCTAATGACTGAAGCCATTCAGGTGCTTCCACTTCTAAGGTATCCATTCCCTCTGAGGTTTGTTGCCCGCCTGGCATTGGCATAGGAACGTATGGTTCCTCGTACAAATCATCTACCTCAATGGGAACCAAGTCTTCTGGCTCAGGTTCTATAGCTGGAGAGGGTTGCCTTTCATACTCTAGTATCTTTTTCTGGAGCTCAACCACCTGTTCTGTCAATGCCTTCACTTCCTCTGAAGTCGAGACCGGTTCTATTACCTTGGTTGGAGCCTCCTGTTCCTTGAGCTGGCCACGTAGCTCATCACGTTCCCTTTCCAACTCATCATGAGCATCTAATAGATCTGCATAGCTTCCAAGATGGTCTTCATTGTCTCTGAGGGTACGCTTTAAACTGCTCTGGATCAATGTCGTGGGGAGAGCCTTCCATTGCTGCTTCTAGATTTGCTTCATTTTGCTGCTGCAGTCTCTTGTTCTCTTCAAGGGCGGTTGCCATGTGTTTTCTGAGGAGTGCCAAGTTACGCCGGACTCTGAGATTATCAGCTTGGTATACTTCCAGCAAGACCTCGAGTTGTTTGGTGCCCGGCTGTTGTGATGGTTGGGGAGTTTCTAGGAGTGTTTGGTGGGCATGTTCGAGCGTGGTGTAACGTTGGTTGAGTTCTGCATTTTCTTCCTCGATCGCTATGAGGCGGCTCTGAAGTTTCTAATTGGTAGTGATCAGTTGATGATAACGATCGTCGAGAGCTCGATACTCGTTCTGAAGTTGATAGACACATTGATTTAAAGCTAGAAATATACTATTTACATTAAATGATGTAGGGAGAGATGAAGATGCAGGGGGAATGGGGACGGGAAAGGGACATTAGGGGAAAAAGTGAGCCCTGCATGGGCCTTGTAAGGATTCCTAATTTTTAGGAATTAAAAGGCTTAATCTCGAGATTAAGAGGCCACTGAAAAACCACTAGTGGTATTCACTTATAAAATACTATTTAATAGAAATTTGGATTTGAATTTTAAAAAGGCATGTTCGTGACCTTTGGATCCTTTTATCGAATGGCTAAGATTGAAAGGGAGGAAAAAATAGAGAGAAGGGCTCTGCGACGTGTGGGATGGAACAGTAGAGAGAGAAGGTCCCACGATCTCTTTTGTGACACCCTCTGCAACTTTTTTGACCATTAGATGAAGCTCAATCGGACGGCCGCCCGCATCCGGGGCTGAGCACCAAATCGCACTCAACATCAGCCATTCGATGACGGTTAGATCTGACGGCCACGCGCGATTGGGGCTGGGCACAAAATCGAAGATCATATGAGCCGTTGGATACGTGCTCAATCCAAAGGACTATATGAGAAGGCGCTTTCAAAAGGTGGGCTTTATTCTTAGCCTTTGGATGAAGACAAGATCCAATGATCAAGATCTTAGGCGCCGATTTGAATACTCTATCCATCTCATCCATTGGATGCTAAGGAAATCCAAGGGCTCATATGAAAAGGCGCCTTTTTGAAGGTGAATCTCATCTCATCCATTAGATCTCAAGCCAATCCAAGGGCCCAAATGCAAAGGCGCCTTGACTTTTGCCCTTCAACTTCATCCATTGGATCTTTGGGCCAATCCAAGGGTTGTGACACATTTGGAAGCCTTTCAAAACCATTCAAAAAGCTAAAACCATGAGTTCTAGGTGGTTTCTTCATCTTTGACCACTCAAAAACAAGGGAAGCCTATGCCTAGCCTATGTGATTAAGGGACTAGACTGTGTCCACCACCCTCTTCTCATTGGTCCATGGCTAATCACTCCTTAAGCTAAAAGGCCCATGCAGGGTTCATTTTTCCCCCTAATGAGTTGTGAATGATGTGGAGTCAAGTGGAGATGTGGGTGGAGGGGGTATGGGGGACGGAGGTTGCATGGGGGAAGGGAGTGGTGCTGTGGCAGGAGATGTTTCCATAGTGTCAAATGTTTGAGTGACCGTGTAGATGGGGACCGTGGGTGGGGTGGATGTGACGTTAGTGAAGAGAGTGGTGAAAGTGGGCATAGTGACTCCCCCGAATTGGATTCCCGGAGAGAGTGGAATTCCCATGACGATTGTGGTGATATTGGACGTGGTGGCGATAGTGTCACGTGGTGGAGTGAGTTGTGTAGTGAGGGGTGGGGAGGGTGGTGACAGTGGTGCTTCCTGATGTTCCTCTGTTTGCGTTGTATTTCCTGGTGCTGATACGTTGATATGAATTTGTTTCCCGGATCTCATGGGACGGGCGGGAACTCCTTTCTCAAATCGGTGAATGTAGGCCATTGCCTCATGAATGGCTTCATCCAATCCTACTGCATCGGCGTGTAGGTTTATGGACTCGATGAACATATCATCCACGCCTTCCTCTGCCAGCAATTGGTTCATGAGTTTCTTGCCTGCTTCAAGTGACATTTTATGCTGTTCTTGAACTAGCTGCATGGTTCGATATAGTCTTTTTATTTGTGCCGAATACGCGGGGGCACTTGCTAACTCTGAAAGTTCATCATACTCTTGTTCTTCATAGGCTTCTTCCTCTTGTTCGGTCTCTTGTTCATCGACGTCGACTTCTACAACTTGCGGTCGGGTGGGGGCTGACGTTGTTGTATGGGGTTGTGGTTCATGAGCTCGCTCTGTTTCCGTCTCGAGATTAGAGTCGTAGATTAGTCTAGCCACTTCTTCATCAGTGAGATCATTGAGAGTAAAGCCCTGTGGAAATTCAAATCTGATGGGACGGGTGGAAACACTAGATTGGGTCCCTCTGTACTTGGTCTTGATAGCCGAATGGTGAATGGTCTAATGCGTCGTGTCTGGGGAGGGGTAATTTCTGGTGTAGTGGTGGCTCCCCTTGGTTGAGAGCAGGGTAATTGGACTCCCCCTCTCATCTTCTTTGATGGAGGACCTGCCGCTGATAGCCTTCTCTGGAACTCTTGGGCCCGGGACCATACGAGTGCCCGCTGAATAGGCACGTCATAGGCTAGACATCGATAGATTATCTTGGTCAGAGCACAACATCCGTGGAGCACATTTTTCTGCTTCTTGTTCCACCGTTGATGGGCTAGGTGAATCTGATCTATGATCCAATGTGGTACGTTGATAGGGAGGTTTTCTGTCTCTGCCAAATACAAGCTAAACCATATCTTCTTTGGGGGCATGCTGAATCTTTCCTGGGCGGGGAAAGCAAAATGCTGCATGACGGTCCGTAGGTGAAGAGCGATGGTCGGTGTCATTGCTACCATATCCTTCAGCTTATTGAGATCTTTATGTTTCATTCTGCCTAGAACCATTGTTTCCTTTTCAGTAGGAATGTGCATACCATACATGCCCAATGCTTCTCCTACCAGATTGAGGGTCAGTTTGAATCTTTTAAGTTTGTGGCCCGGCAATAGTGAAGGTAACACAAAAGTGTTGTTGCCCCCCTTGGCCGTGCTAGGAGTGATGGTACTGATAAGATAAGAACAACGTAAGAAATCTGGCTTCGGTAAGTGGGCCCTGAAATAACTGTCCAGGCCAGCTTTGGTCCATACCGAACGCATTACTTCGGCATTCTGATAGCTCTCAAATTCGCACGTGAAAAAATTGTAGCGTCCCCATTTACCATTAAACTCCAATTCAGCTTCCCAAAAATAGGTTCCATCACCCAATGGTCCTCCAACATCACTGAACCAATGAGCGTGTTTGCCCACCTGAGAGGTTGTTGAGAGCAGTATGGGCACCCAAGGACTGACTAGACAAGGAAGCCAGCGGAGAGAGTCAGAACAAGGTGAAGGAGTAAGTAGACAAAGCAGTCGACGCAAATCTGGCAGATAGGCCCTTCAATTTTCCCCAAATCAACATCTTTTAACAATGATTCTTATCACTAACAATCATTGTAAATACCATTTCATATTTTTGTAGCTCCATTTTGTGCAAGCCAAGGAGTCCTTGAGCTTGAGGAGCCTTAGAAGTACCTACATATCAATTTTCGTATTTTTTAGACTCCGTTTAAGCCCTCAAATTGGCCCTGGAACCTAATTTTTAACTAGGCCGGACACTAGGTCTGGACAGGGCCAAAACCTAGTCAAAAACTATAAAAAGAGCTAGAGAGCTCATTTTTGAGGTTAGATTGTAATTGAAATAAACTTGTAAGAACTTTTGAAAGTAATCTAAGAACTCCATTGATTCTCACTCTTTGTCTTGCCGTGTGTGCGTGTGTGTGTGTGTATGTGTGTGCATGCTAGTGTGCTTCTCACTCACGCACTTGTGCCGCCACTTGCTCGAGGTCTCCATACCATCTTCACGTCTTCTCGGATTGACATTAAAGGAGGTGCTACTCATCATTGAGCGACACCAAATTTTGGCGCCGTTGCCGGGGATCGAGCTTTGAGGACGAGCGTGTGATGGTAAGACGTAGAGTTGACGCGTTAGAGTTGTAGGTAATTTCTTTATTTTTCCTATTTTTCTCTTTCTTACCTCACCACCATCATCATCATCATCATCCTCACCATCTTCCACCTCCATCTCCATCATCGCGAAAATTTCAGTTTTTTGACTATATCCCCATCTCCACCTCATTTCCCTCATTTCACTTGTGAGAGAGAGCGAGAGAGCGAAATTGCGTGTGCTGTTTTTGCATGTTTCTTGAGCTATCTTGTAGGTACAGGTCACATCACCATCCCCAGCTTCCTGCGTAGGTACGAAACTCGACGAAACTGTCTCGCAGTCGCCGACTTCTGTCGATCGCGATTGACAGAAATTCTCACCTTTTGGTAAATCTGAGTGCACCACAGTGGACTAGAGACCCTGCACACCACCTTTCCACCAAAATTTTTGAAAATCTTGCAAAATTTCAGTCCATCGCGATTGACAGCCCTGTCCATCGCGATCGACAGCTCTGTCCATCGCGATTGACTGCCAGTCCATCGCGACCGACTGCCTGTCCATCGCGATTGACTGAACCCCCTGTCCATCCCGACCGGCTACCTGTCCATCGCGATTGATTGGGTGTCCATCGCGATTGACTGAACCCTCTGTCCATCGCGATTGATTGGGTGTCCATCGCGATTGACTGAACCCTCTGTCCATCGCGATTGATTGGGTGTCCATCGCGATTGATTGAACCCTTTGTCCATCGCGATTGATTGGGTGTCCATCGCGATTGACTGAACCCTCTGTCCATCGCGATTGATTGGGTGTCCATCGCGATTGACTGAACTCTCTGTCCATCGCGATTGACTGAGTGTCCATCGCGATTGACAGCCCTGTCCATCGCGATTGACAGCCAATTTTAGCCAAATTTTTTAGGGATTGTTAATTGAAGAGTTGGGCTAATTTTGGGCACAAATATTGTACTCATGAGCACATGAGGAAGCCTTAGGAAAGCAACTTGGGGAAAACCTGTTGCACAGTGATCCTGTTTGAACCCTATCGTAACCCTAGAACCCTGAACGGTTACAACTTTTTCATACGAAATCCATTTTTTGAGCTTTAGGGCTTGTTGGAAAGCTCGTGGCATATACTACACGCCCTCAACTGTTTTTTATAAAGATAATGCATTGATTTTCAGATAGGGTATTTTGAAGTTGACCATAACCAGGGGGATCTAAGTCAGGGGTCCTTAGGATTGTTTTCTTGAAAATCACTATGCAAGTTTGTGTTTGTGCTACAGGAATGAAAATAATTGGTTCTGTCTCTGGAATTTAAATTTCAAAGCAAACTTTGAAACTCTTACAGAGCATCGAAAGGCGTTCTAAGCAAGTGTAAGTGCGAGCTTGGGAACACATTTCCTGGGCACTCAAGGGCAACCGAGCAGGAAACAAAAGGTTGGACACTTTTAACCCCCTCTGTCAATTCATAGTCTAAGCTAAGACGACGAGAGGTAGGAGTAAGTCAGAGCGACGATAGGCAGGCATCAAGTTGAAGACTACCTAAAAACTCAAGTTCAAGCTAAAAACCTAATCTCGATACTGTCGATAACATAAAGGAAAAGAACCTAACGTGGAACGATCAACCTGAAAGTACGAAGAACACTCAAGTATTCCGACAACGTAATATCAGACAAGACCTTAAACACGATAAATAACTAAAAAGAATCAAGTGACTGATACCAATTGATCGGCAACGAAGTTGTACTCTGGGCAAAGAATTGGGCTACTTAGTTAGGCATATGAACCTTAGATCAGGACGACATCTAGTAAGGGAGAGACAGAGCCTTAGATCTTCAGAGGCTAGTGTTAACCACACTGCTAGGTCCTGGGCCCAGCAGTTGAGCCACCACTTGTACTACCCTAGCTCTGAGACCAGTGAGTCAGAGATGTCTCAAGGCATGGACAGACCTACGGGAAGTTCAGGAGTGCCTTACTTGTACAGGGTGGAAGGCCCTTACAAAACACAATTGGAGTACCTTAGGACCAACCGATTAGGTGCCAGCATCTATGAGGACGGCTTAGGAAGATCTGTGATACAGATTAAGAATCCTAATCAATCCATTGGACTAGAACACCCAGCCGTCAAGTTTGAAAATGGTGCATACCTGGACAAAGAAGGAACTATATATGTAGTCACTAGTCACCCGGATAGGACAGATGAATTTGGGAATGTAATCTCAGAAGCCGACTTAGGTGACTTGGAACAAGGGAACATGGGTGCGGAACCTAGAACCCCTCGAGGCAAATCTGTTCTCACTAGGATTATCACGCCTGAGTGGGTTCCCCAAGACAACAAGAGCATAGAGTTGCTCCTCAATCGAGAAACTGATGAAGCCTTTTGGAGGTATAAATCCAATCAGCCAACTGATATAGGAAATATCATGATCTATGAGTTTAAGGATCCGGATAGCCCAGGTAGAGTGTCCTACTTAGATCACACCTCGGAAAGGATCTTTGTGGTTACAGAAAATGATAGGCATGCTTACACTTGGAAGGGTGAATTCGTTTTCCCCCAACCAAGAGCGAATGTGTCCTATGGTCACCCTGGAGCTGGAACATCCCAAGCTCATGGAATGCAAAGAGACAGAAGCAGAGATAGACAGGAAGTAAGCTTCGCTAACCCAGTGGGCAGAGAAAGAACGAGGACAGAAACGAATAGGGTAGAACCTGAGATGCTTAGAGCTCAAAGGAACCAAAGAAACGTGGATGGATTCCCGCTGCCGAGACCTAGAGAGCACACAAGAACTCTGAGACCGACCCAGCTAGTTAAGTCCATGAAGAATTACTTTGATGGCACAGGAGATCCCTATGATCATGTGGCGGAGTTTAAGCAAGTCTTGAGAGCTGAACAAGTGGAGGATCTATTCACGCAGTACAATGCGTTCGGTCTAACCCTTAGGAACACGGCACTTACATGGTTTCAGCCATTGGATGAGCGGCAGTTCAGGAGCATAGACCAACTCCTAGAGGCTTTCATTGTAGAGTTCTCTAAGAGCGGCATAAGACACAATACCTCCTCATTGATTCACAACTTCAAACAGACCCCCCAAGAGACTGTCAGATTGGCCGGAAGAAGATTTAGACAATATCTTGAAAGGTGCCCTGTTTCGGAGCTACCCACATCTGCTAAACAAGTAGCCTTATTCCTTGATGGATTGCTGAGTACGAAATTGAGATCCTATGTGTATCTGAAGGACCCTAGGACCATAGAAGAGTGTGTACGCATGTGCATTGACATTGAAGATAACCTAGGGGAAGAACTAGAGCTTTCCAAAATCTACAAAGATTCAGATAGTGCTTCTAGTCACTCTTCCACGCAATCCACATCAATTGAGGAACTCGCAGAGAAAGTGGCACAAAAACTAGGCGTCTCTAGCAAACAAATTCCGAGGTTTGCCCCTGTGAAAAGATGCTATACGTGTGGTGGCGACCACATGGCGAACGTCTGTCCCATTATGGCTCAACCCCAAGTTAATCCTAGTAGCCAGTACTGCACCATAGAACGGCGATACATCAATCACACCGCACAAGATTGCCCATACAACAAGCAGGCAGTTAGGCAACCCTACCCTCAGCCCTACCAACAAGGCAGATACCAGAACCAGTACCCTCCACAGCCATATGGCAGGCCACAGCAACCCTATCAGCAACCATATCAGGCCCAACAGAGACCCCAACCGGTGCTAGCTCAACAGCCTCCAAACCCCGCTAACGTGATCCCGGTAAAGTATACTGCTGCAGAAGAGAACATGAATAGGGCCATAGTACCTGTAACCCCATTGATCTCAGAAAGTGATCCAAGTGACCATAGCTTTGATTCTACACATGTCGATAGTCCCCAGGCTTACTACATGCAGTCTCCAGAACATGGTGAATCCTACTATAGTGAAGAACCGAGTGAACCTAGTTGGGAGTCAGACTACACAAACGTCATGTATGCAAACCCCAACCCTAGGCCTCAACCTAGGCAAGTACGACCACCATTTCCTAGAGGACCATGCTACCGATGTCAGGGAGATCACTTCATTCGTGATTGTCCCTTACCTCCACCTACACAAACTCAGCCCGTGACGATCCAAGGCTTTTGCCAAGATTGTGGAAAAGAGCATCTTTTACGAGATTGCCCAAAGAACCCCAATAATATGCCAAAAATCACTCCTATCAATGTGATTGGTTTGGTTGTAGATTCCTCAGGAAGTGTCACTTCCACTACACCAGTACAGGTAGTCACTAGAGCTCAGGCATTGCAGCAAAACCAAGAGGCAAGCCAGGAAAAGGGCCCAGAGGCTAGTGAAACCGAGAGCGTGACAAAGAAAAGGACTAGAGCGTGGAAAGATAGTCGAGAAAGAATGAAAAGACAATGGGCTAAAAAGATGAGTGAACTCGAGGAAAGCGTAAGGGAAACAAGAGCCAGAATAACCGAACTCACAGCTCAATCTTCCTCTCACATTACCCCGCCTCCACCACTCCCAACTCCATCCGTACCACCACCTTCCCTACCGCCTCATCAAATCCCACCACCCCCTAGAGTAGGATCAGTCCTAGCTGATCCCACTCCCGAAGACCTAAACATGATGCTGAAAGCATATCAGGCCAGAATCCAAGAAGGGCCAACCATAACCGATCATGAAAAATGCTACCCTAGAGCCGAGCTAGAGCTTGAACGAACAAAAATTTGTGCTAAGATGGTGGAATTGGCTCAAGCCATGTTCGAAGCTAGCCGCCTCTTTAACATCTCGAGCTCAGCTAAGACGCAATTACATTTTGATGGATTGCTAGAAAGAATAGAGAGGCTAATTGCACAATCAGAAAAGGAACCTACCCCTCAAAGAAAGGAAAGGGCAAGAGAACGGATAAGCCAGCCTCTTCAGGAAGCTCATGTGCCTCCTCGAGAAGCTTATCTTCCCCCCCAAAAGGCACATGAGCCTCCCTCGAAAGTTTGCGTACCTCCACAGGTTGCCTACATTCCTTCTCAGGGAGCGTATGAGCCTGTTCGGAAAAGTAATAGAATAAGTAACCCTCCCTAGGAAGCTTGTGCTCCAGCCATCTATGGGAACGAGGAGAGAGCCAACGATAGAATAAGCCCTCCTTCCCAGGTTGCTTATGCGCCTAATTCTACGGAGCCAGACACTTCTTCTTCTATGAATCGGTTTGCACCAGACTTCCTACAAGAGATTCAAGAAGACAAATGGGATAACGAAAGTGAGGTCGCCCCTCCATTTGAACTTGTGGACGATGCACATGACCAATTCCCACAAGACATCCCATCCATTTACGGGGAACATGAGAGTACTCAGTCTCATGAGAGATTGGACTTTGAGTCTAATTCCATACAGGAGCTACCCCACTTCACAGGCCCATGGGAAGCAAAGTCCACATGTATGAGAGCACCCACAGTCATGGTAAGGAACGACGACTCAGTCATACCTAGGAACACGGAGGTAGTAAAGAACACCAAGGTGCAGCGCGATCTCACTTTGGAAGAACTGCCTAAGGATAGACCAACAGCGCGGAAATATGTAGCCAGTCAAGTAACTGAAGTTGCAAAAACTCGTTCCCAGATAGGATCCCATAGGACGGTGCCCGAAATTCCCTTGGATAAGATAGGAGATATGTGTGAAGGCGAAGAAGGGAACACCTGTCTTCCCATCACCTACCAGGAGTACACAACCAAGGCAATTTTGGACTCAGGTGAAGGAGTTGCAATTGCCACCACTTCCCTATGGAAGCGTTGGGGCAAGCCGGCACTCAGGCCCATGAGGATGAAATTGCAAATGGCCGATGGCCACATAGAGAGACCCCTAGGATTGCTAGAAGGAATAACTCTCACCACTTGTGGTGTCGAGTTTGAGCATACATTTGCCATATGCGACTTCAGCAAAAATCATGCCGATGAGATGATTTTGGGAAGACCATTTATGCGACAGTTGCAAGTGGTACAGGATTGGGGAACCAACTCCTTGTATTTGCAACACTTGGGTGTTACATCCAAAGTCAATCTCAAGGATTATTCTCATAGAGATGTCCCTCCTATCCAATGGAATCCCATCCATAGAGCCAAAGATGATACAGAATCGGTGCATTCCATAGGGTCAGGATCCTCATGGATGCATGAAGACACCCACTTATGGATGTGCAAAGTAGCAGTAGAGGAAGAGAAGAGAGAAAAGGCCAGAGAAATAGGTGCAAACGAAACTCATAGACCCATTCAAGACCCAGCCTATGCACCTGTAGTCTTTCCAGATGAGGAATTCGAACCCCATGGCTGGGCAGAAATCTTAGCAACCATGGACGTAGCCATCAATGAAGAACAATGGACACCTCACTGTGATGAGGATGGCTATGACATCTCAGTCTTCTCCATAGAGCCAATCATGGGAGAGGCAGTTCTAGAAGAATGCGAACCTAGCCCTGATGCAGTTGAGGATGCAAGTGATTCCGATCTCGAGTCTATCATTATGGACCCACCATTTGCATCAGATGAAGAATACTTCCATGAAGTAGAATTTCAACCCCAGAGGCATGGAGAGCTTACAAATGATGTAAGATTAGCAACACATGTGAGCCCAAGGGAAGAAGGAAAGAAACGAAAGAAGAGAGAAGTCTCACCAGAAGAGGAAGAATCTTTGTTTGAGGTCCCAGAAAATTTTAAGAAGTATGAGATAAATGACAGGAGAGTCATGATTAGAATGCCTAAACGAGAGGCACAATCAGGAGAGGCCTATGATAACAAAGAAACCACCAAGAAAATAGTAGTGGCCCTAGAAGAAGGAGAGGAGAGATGCACGTATATAGGCCATGACCTGACAGAAGAAGAAGAGCACGAATTGATTGCCTTGCTAAGAGAATACAGAGATGTATTCGCTTGGAGTTACAAGGACTTGAAAGGTGTTGACCCTGACATATGCTCACACACTATCCCCATGACTTCAGACGCTAAACCCTCTAAGCAAAAGCCTTATACATATAAAGATAATTATGCTGCTAAGATCAAAGAAGAGATAGATAGACTGGTTGAAGCTGGATTTATCTACGAAATTGAGCACACTGAATGGGTATCACCCATCGTAGTGGTGCCCAAGAAGAATGGCAAACTGCGCGTGTGCATTAACTTGAAGAAGGTTAATGCAGCCACTATTCGAGATAACTATCCGCTTCCCATCACAGAACATCTCTTAGAAAGAGTGGCAGGCAAGGAAGTGTACAGCTTCCTTGATGGATTTTCGGGTTACAATCAAGTAGCCATAGCTCCAGAGGATCAGCATAAGACAGCCTTTGCCATAGAATGGGGCATTTTTGCCTTTAGAGTAATGCCATTTGGGCTTACCAATGCACCAGCTACCTTCCAGAGGCTGATGTGCCATGTGTTTAAGGAGTTCCTGAGGAAGAGTTTAGAAGTCTATGTTGATGATCTTTGTGCTCATTCCAATATTAGACAAACCCATATTCCTGAACTCAGACAAATCTTTGACAAATGTAGAGAATATCAAGTCTGCCTGAACCCAGAAAAGTGCGTTTTTATGGTCAGGCAAGGCAAGATTCTAGGACACATAGTGTCAAAGAATGGCATATCTGCCGACGAAGAAAAAGTGAGAGCCATAGCAGAGCTACCTAGGCCAAAGAATGTCAAGGAGGTACAAGCTTTCATGGGGCACTGTGGTTATTACCGACGATTTATACACATGTATGCTGTCATTGCAAAGCCCATGTACGGACTCCTGACTAACTTTGAGTGGACGGATGAATGTGAGAATTCCTTCCAGGAGCTTAAACGAAGATTATGTTCAGCACCAATCTTGACCACACCAGATTGGAATAAGCCATTCCACGTTCATGTGGATGCATCCAATTATGTCATTGGATGTGTGCTTGCACAACCTACTGGTGAAGGTAATATGGATCTTCCAATTGCCTATGCCAGTAGACAATTGAATGCGGCTGAACGGAATTACACCACTACAGAGAGAGAAGGCTTAGGCATGGTATATGCAGTTAAGAAATTTAGACACTATTTGCTTGCAAATAAGTTTAAATTTTTTACGGATCATCAAGCATTGTTGTACCTCGTAAACAAACCGTGCAATACAGGAAGATTAGTGAGATGGTTTCTCTTGCTAATGGAATATGATTTCGAGGTTGTGGTGAGAAAAGGGAGGACTCATTTAAGAGCAGATCATCTTTCTAGGCTCACATCGGGAGAAGCCCCACAAGGAGTATCAGATGATCTTCCTGATGCTTACTTGTTTAATTTGGAAGTGGTGCCGCAGTGGGCTAAGTCATTGGTGCCAGTATTGACATACGGGCCTAATCATCCAGTGGTAAACACCCGGAATAGAGAGGTTGTAAAAGCCCAAAAGTACCACATCATGGCAGGAAGCATGTACAAGGACACAGATCAAGGGATCTTGGCTTGTTGCGTAGAAGAGGATGAGTATGCTAAATGGTTGCAATTAGCACATGTAGGTGCGTTAGAGCAACACTACTCAAAGCAACGAACTTTACAGACCCTAAAGAGACTTGGAGTACATTGGCCAACCATGGAAGCTGATGTCCAAAAGTTGTGCAAGGAATGCCCAATCTATTGCACTAAACCACCTGTGGAACATGCCACCCTTTATCAAGTATCCATAGTGCCAGATTGGAGCGAACCTCTAGTATCCTTCCTGAGGACAAACACATTCCCTCCAGACATGACTCTGGCTAGGAAAAGGAGTTTAGAACAAGAAGCCCTGGATTACTCACTCATTGGTGATAATCTATACAATCGCGGTAAAGATGGTTACCTAAGACTGTGTGTCCATGAGAGTGAGTATCTTAAGATCTTAGAAATTGCTCACCAAGGTGTAGCAGGAGGGCACTTTGGACCGGATCGGGTGATCAAGGCAATTCTATTTGCGGGCTTCTGGTGGCCTACCCTTCACATGGATGCACATACCTATGTGAAACGGTGTGATGTCTGTCAGAGGACTCAGTATCCTATATGCAAAGATGAGATGCCACTGAAACCTATGATGGGTGGACGTGCATTTTCTAAGTGGGGAATAGACTTCGTAGGTCCTATTAATCCCCCAGCTAAGGGTTCTCATGCGGAATACATCATTGTTGCAACAGACTATCTAACTAAATGGGTAGAGGTAAGGGCTACGACAAAGAACGACGCTCAAACAACTGCTAAATTCTTGTTTGAGAGTGTATTCACGAGATATGGGCTACCTATAGAGCTTGTAAGTGATAGAGGCACTCATTTCTTAAATGAAGTGATTGAAAATCTACTCCAAGAATTCTTGGTAATACACAAGAAGTCTGCCCCCTATCACCCTCAAGCTAATGGACAAGCTGAGAGCACTAATAAAATCTTATGCAATGTACTGACAAAATTAGTGAACTCTAAACGCTCTGATTGGGACAAACAGCTACACCATGCTGTTTGGGCATACCGAGTTGCCTACAAAATGGTACTCCAAGCCACCCCCTTTCAGATGGTATTCGGCCAAAACGCTGTGCTACCCTTGGATTTCCTGATTCCTACGTTGAAAGTAGCACAAGAGCACGAATGGACAGGTCATGAGCTCTCCTCTAGGATCTTTGACCTTGAACGATTAGGAGAAACAAGACTGAGAGCCGCTGCAGGAATATATGCAGCCAAGAAAAGACAGAAGGCATACTTTGATGCCCACGTGAAGGATAAGGGTTTGAAAGCAAGAGATCTGGTTTTAGTCTATACACTGAAACAACACGCCAGGAAGCTAGAAAAGAGAGGCTACGGACCTATGATCATCAATAGGATCTCCACGAGCGGAGCAGTACAACTAGCCACGTTAGAGGGTGATGTTCTCCCAAACTATATTAGCGGTTGCAGAGTCAAGTTGTATCAGGAACCCCTCACGGAGGAAATGCTCAGCCGACTCAACACTGCTAAGAAACGCAAAGAGGAAGAAAAGCGAATTCGAGAAGAAGCTCAAGCAGAAGCTTTAGAACGCATCAGAAGGATGAAGTTACGAAGGCAAGGCCGAGATCAGACTAGAACAGATGACTATGCAGATCAAGGATATCCTATGGCCATGTGTGAAGTCGCAGGAACAAGCTCGCATAGGATAATTGATCGACGTCCTTTCATAACCCTAGATCTAGGACAAGGAACGAGTGCAAGGACTGTAAGAGCCTTCATTGACTCAGGTGCAGCCACTAGTGCTGTTAAATTGTCTTACTGTCAAGCGTTGCAGTTAACTGTCAATCCTGTGGAAGCGTATCTCATAGGATTGGGAGGCGTGGAAACCCCTTGCATGGGTGAGGTGGAACTTCCCCTCTACATTCATGATGAGGCAATGACAATTAAAGTACTAGTGTGTCAAGATGAGGATCTCACTGAACCTCTTGTCTTGGGTCAAGACTGGATCTATGACCAAGCAGTCAACTTAAACCTACGAAGTGGACTTCTTCAGGTATGGGTCAATCATAGTCGAATTACAGTAGAGTTGGATAATGGAGCACTCAAGGAACTAGAAAAGGCACAGACTCCTGGTCCCTCCAGGGGTGCACATGAAGTTGACCATGCTGTTCTTGTCCAAAACTATGTGTTGCAGAGGAATGATATTTGCAAAAAAGGAGTCAGGGATGCAAAGGAACTCCCTTCTTTTCCAAAGGCCAGAAGGAGGCAACAACCAAAGGTGGATCAAAGGCAGAAGAAGCAGAGTACTACCTATGTCGGGGATCCAAAGTACCTGCGCAGCAAAATGTCCCAACAAGTGAAACAAGTGTGGGTGCGGAAAGGCGAACACCCGGTTGCACTCAAGCCAACCGCACGGGCAAAGCCTCTTTTTAGTAATCAACAACACGTCACTAATAAGAGGTCTTTCGGAAATTCTTCTGCTAACGTGAAATCTATTTGGGTGCCCAAAAAGTCGATGAAGGCTAGCCCACAATCAAGACAAATTTGGGTGCCTAAGGCTTGTTTGCAGGCTCAAATAGCTACACCAAGAACACACCCTACACAGCATGATCCATTCACTCGCACAGCCTACATCCACTCATTTTCAACACCAAGGCACATGAGCACGAACAGAATCAGTTGTAAATGGGTACCTAAAAGGCCTCATGTTCAAGCTGACACACCTATAAAGCTCTCGAGAATCTCTACGGAACCACGAGCAAAACCCATCCACTGCATTTGGCAGCCCAAGACTTGTAACAAACCCCCCGACCCCGATTGTAAATCCATGACCACCTACTAACCGCTTCACTCTCACATCACATCATTTCGCTTAGCTCTTAGGTCTACCTAACTCCTAACTACACACACCAGCACCGAGCACTTAATAACCCTAACCACTCCCGAACTTTAAGTTAATGTTGTAACAAGGGACACCATGTCATTTTTGTGTCCATTGCAATGTTAACGTTTATTCATATATTCTCACAGAATCAGCTGCGACATATTCAACATGGCAGAGGCAGCAGGAACTAGCTCTCACACAGAAACAAGCCCGCAAGTGGTGGACTTGGACAGTTTACCCGTTTTGCCGGAGACAATTGAAAAACCAGAAGATTTGCAGGCCGTCAAAATCATACCCATTGTGGACCCTCCGCGTGGCCACACCATGCCCGTGGGAAAGACTTCCCATTGGTTTACCGAGGTGGCAGGACCCTTGGGGGAAGGAACGTACCTATGGGAATCAGAGTTGGACTTCAATGGAAAGCAAGGCAGATACCATTTCTTTACAAGAGAATTTGAGAAATTACAAAATGCGGAAGGTCTACGTCCGATATGGGAAAAAGCAGGATTGAGTGCCTATTTCATGCGATGCTACTATCTCAACAACACCTTGACTCCAAATCAGAACCCAAAAGGTGCAAGCTCATTTGTGATTCCATCTCTGACAAAGGGGAATGAGCTCAAGAGGTTCAGGCTATCAAACAATTTGGTGAGAGAGGCTCTAGATATGCGCGGAATGCATATTCCTACAGAAAAGGAAACCCTAGTACCGGATTACATGAAGAATCGAAGTCTCACCAAACTCAAGGACATGGTATCCATGACGCCTAATATTGCAATACACCTTTGCATGTGCATGCAACACTTTGCTTTCCCGGCACAAGATCGATTCACCATGCCGCCCAAAAAGATTTGGTTTAGCCTGTATCTGGCAGAGACACAGAGCCTCACCATCAACCTACCCCACTGGATAATTGATCAGATACACCTAGCTCACAAACGCTGGCCGCGGAAACAGGTTTTATATGGTTGCTGTACTCTGACAAGAATCATTTATAGGTGTTTGGCTTATGACATTCCAATCCAACGGGCACTGATGTGGAATCGGGTAGAGCAGTTTCGAGGCAGGACATCCACTGGACCCCCTTCTAAGAAGATGAGAGGCACGGTCCAAGTCCCATGTGCTCAACCACGTGGAGCCACCCTAACACCAGACGTCACCCCGCCACCTCGAAGAGTCCGACCATTCACACTCCGACTTCCAAGACGCAGTACCGATGGTTCCACCTTGATATTCCCTCCCATCCCAACCGATCTCGAATTTCCTAGTGGTGCACCTTTGGAAGAACTCACTAATGAAGATTTCGAACAACTATTACAAGATGTAGAGCTGGAGGCAGAAGAGGCACAACAAGCGGAAAACGTACAAACGCAGGCCACAACCTCCCAAGCACCTGTCACACCTGTTGAAGTGGATGCAGAAGATGACGGAGATGAAGAACAGGAGGATGATGAGGAGGATTATGATCAAGAGCACCAAGAGGAGCAACAAGAAGTGCCAGAACTTGTAGGTGCACCAGCATATACAGCTCAACTACGAAGGCTATACGACACTATCAAAGCAGTACAAGAAAGGCATCAGCTCTCTCTGGTATCAGGTCAAGCTTTGATGCAAGAAATGCTATCAGATGAAGGGGTGGACCAACACTTCATTGACACCCTCAAATTAGTGTCAGACTCTTTAGGAGTTCCGGAGGCTGTCCACACCGCAGTCCGCCAGTCCGTAAGGTACGACAAACGCAGAGTGGACACGTTACCACGAGCAGGTAAGACTATCAGGATACCCGTCACAGAACAAGAAGTACCCATTGAGACAACAGCCACCCCCACAACCACCACTCACATCTCCGCCGAAACCTTCGTTCAGACATCACCCATCTCACCCCAGCATCCTCCATCACCACCTTCTCCACCCCCACCACCGCCTCCCACCTTGGAAGAAACGCCAGTCATCACCTCTACCTTCACTTACAACCCATCCTTATTCAAATCATTCTCATTTCGAGAACCCACCTCACGAGACACCCTCTTCTCCTTCGTAACCAATCCCTTGTACACTTCGTCCCGTCTATCCTCTGAACCCATGACTGGCCATCCAATAATTCCAAGTGTAGTTGGAAACCCAGCACCCACAGAAGGCACCCTATGTTTCCCGACCTATCCCCGAATACGGGTACCTCCATTCCATGACCCTCACTTCCCATCTGGCCCCTACACCTCTTTCAACCGGACCACGCCACCCCAATACCCGTCCGTTGTGGAGCAGTTCACCCGCTCTCCAATGTTTTCGAGGCACATTTCCCCGATGTTCGCAACGACATCAATTTACACAAACACCACACTCACTTCACCTACCATACCCACCTACATGGTAGCCCCTGTACACACCACCTTGTCTGACCCAATGGACATTTCACCAACCACCGCACCTCTCCCCATGATTCCACCATCTTCCCCTCCCTTGCCCCCCACCTCACCACTCACATCATTGGCACACACAGCATTCACTACCCCCCTACCCAATCCCACCTCCCCTGCATTTCAAACTTTTCCCCTTGCATCTCATAATGTAAATAGCACGTTCAACACATTACTTCAGTGTGCACATCAGCTACAACAAGACTACCACCAATTGGAAGAACGCATTGCTGCCCTCCAGGCAGAATCTCAACGTCTGCAAGCTAGAGTCACCACTCTTGAAGCTGACTACCAGACGCTCCTAACCGAGCATACCACACTACAACAGGCTCACTCCGAATTGGAATCAAAGACATCAACTGTAGATGCCCAAGCAGTCAAGGAACTAGAAACAGTGCTTCAAGCGCAAATGATCTCTAACGCTACACTCAGACGCAACATTGGGCTATTAAGGAAGCATATGGCCGTAGCACTAGAAGAGAACAAACGACTCCAACAACAAAACCAAGACAACTTTGAAGCGGCTATGGAAGGAACCGTAGGAGCAACCGTTAGCCCTACCAGATATAGAGCAGTCCCATCGGAAGACATTCGCATCTTACTTGAGGAGCATGCAAATTTCTTGGAGTCATATGAAAAGCTAGAGACTGAATGTGCAGATCTCAAGAAACAGATTGCCAGTGTGCCCACAGCTCAACAGGAGCCGGTAATCTTGCAGCACTCTACAGAAGAAATGGAGACCCTTCGGAAACAGGTGGCAGAACTCCAAGCACGCCTCCTCCCATATGAACGACCACCCTCGCCCATTGAAGAACCAGAACCTGAATAAGTAGTGGAAATCCCTGTCGATGACAGCTATGAAGAGCCATACGAGCCTATGCCGACGCCTGGTGGTCGAACTACGGAAGAAGGACAAGACACGTTAGAAATTCAAGTTCCAGATTGGGTCAAAAGGGTCGAGAAAGTGGGTAAGACACATGATGATCGTGTGGCCGTGCAAATCCAATCTCTCATAAATCTGGAAGAAACTGTCCTTCGGTCTTCCTACTTTCAAAATTTATCCCATCAACGGTTAATCACAACATCAGAATCGCAATACATGCCTTATTTTTTCTTACTACATGATTATAATGCAGAAGTCAAAAGACATACAGGGAAGGAGCCCACATTCGCCACTCAATTTGAGATAGGGGATTTACCGACAGATGCACGTGCTGGCTCGATCTTCCAACCTAATTGGCGTGCACGTCTACTCACCGATTACCCAGAGATGATGAGTACTTGGGCAACCATGCCACTATATATCAAGTATAATCCATGCTATTGTCCAGTGGTACGTCGCAGATCCTGGCAAGCATTTGCAATCAAGGTACGCAACAATAAAGAGTGCTCGGCTTGGGTTAACTACCCATATTTCGCTCCACCTCGAGGAACCCCAACCGTAGCCTACATGATATCAACAATTCGGCACTGGTCCACACGCCTAAATAATGTACCCGACATAGCAGCGAAAATGTGTATGAAGATATTCGAGCTCATGACCATTGTTTTCAAAACCTTTCGGAATGTCCAAGCTCCATACATCTCTGCCCCTGGATTCTCTCAAGGCAACAAGGATCTAGTCTACGACATGAGCCAAACCCCCTCGGTCACTATCATCTTTGCTTGGCATGCACGAATAAAGTACTTGCCCGCATGCTTCAAGCAGACATTTGAGGAAATGTTCTCTACGGGATTCTGGGAATACCATTCCGAAATTTTCATTCCCAGACCCACACATTTGCTACATCTATTCGCAGTAGAACAAGCGATCCATGCCGATCAGTTACGTCTGCCACACCCGGACATTCCAGGACCAATCGATTGGGATCGTATGATGACAGATTTGGCCAGAGGACTACGCATACAAGAACATCAGCTTGCCACTCAGGTTGTGGAATATTACATCCAACACTCCCAGCAACAAGGGTCTGTCAGGGACGACAGACGCGAGAGAGGGGGGGGGGTGTTGAGAGCAGTATGGGCACCCAAGGACCGACTAGACAAGGAAGCCAGCGGAGAGAGTCAGAACAAGGTGAAGGAGTAAGTAGACAAAGCAGTCGACGCAAATCTGGCAGATAGGCCCTTCAATTTTTCCCAAATCAACATCTTTTAACAGTGATTCTTATCACTAACAATCATTGTAAATACCATTTCATATTTTTGTAGCTCCATTTTGTGCAAGCCAAGGAGTCCCTGAGCTTGAGGAGCCTTAGAAGTACCTACATATCAATTTTCGTATTTTTTAGACTCCGTTTAAGCCCTCAAATTGGCCCTGGAACCTAATTTTTAACTAGGACGGACACTAGGTCTGGACAGGGCCAAAACCTAGTCAAAAACTATAAAAAGAGCTAGAGAGCTCATTTTTGAGGTTAGATTGTAATTGAAACAAACTTGTAAGAACTTTTGAAAGTAATCTAAGAACTCCATTGATTCTCACTCTTTGTCTTGCCGTGTGTGCGCGTGTGTGTGTATGTGTGTGCATGCTAGTGTGCTTCTCACTCACGCACTTGTGCCGCCACTTGCTCGAGGTCTCCATACCATCTTCACGTCTTCCCGGATTGACATTAAAGGAGGTGCTACTCATCATTGAGCGACAGAGGTGTGTCCCTGAGGAGGATCCTGAATGGGGAGCACATGCACAGCTTGAAGTTCTTGCGGTCTTTCGGTGAGATGTGGTTCGAGGAGGAGTGTTTCTATATCCACAATCTGTGCGCTTGATCCGGTGTCAGAACTGGAACCTCCAGCTTCTGCCATGGCACTGCTTGCTTGTTGGTTCTGTGAGAATATAGAACCAGGTGTTAACATTGTAATGGACAGAATAAACCCGTTGTTGTCCCCGTTACAACATTAACATGAGGTAGATGATGAGTCAGTGGTCAGTGAGTGTACGATGACAGTGTGTGTAGTTAATGCCTGGATAGTCCTAGGAGCTAGATGGAAAGATGCACTGTCTGACTAATGCAGTTAGTAAGTGGGGATGAATTCACAGATTGGGGTCGGGGGGTTTATTACAAGTCTTAGGTTGCCAAACACCATGGATGGCTTTTGGTCTTGGTTTTGTGGAGATTCGGGAGAGTTGCATGAGTAATTCTGCTGGAAGTTGTTGTGTCATTGGGACCCATTTACGAGTGAGTCTGTGTGTGCTTCTAGGTGGCAGTGTGTTCGAGTGTATCAGACAAGAGTGGGTTGCGGCTGCTTGAGCGAGTGAATCCTGTCGTGTATGATGTGAATTGTGTGGGGTTAGTTGAGCCCGCAAGCAAGCCTTAGGCACCCAAATTTGTCTTGATTGTGGGTCAGCCTTCATCGACTTCTTGGGTACCCAAATGGATTTCACTTTCTCAACATAGGTTTTAGGAGTCCTCTTATTAGCATCAAGTCGTTGATTACTAATAGGAAGTTGAGACCGTTGTTGCGACTTAGTTACAGTCGGCAGCTCGTCTTTCCGCACCCACATTTGTTTCATCGACTGAGTTGTTCTGCTTCGCGCGTTCTTTTGGTCTCTCGCCTGGAGAGTCTTCAGTGATTGATCTGCCCTTAGTTGCTGCCTCCTTCTGGCCTTTGGCAAAGAAGGGAGTTCCATTGTGGTTCTGACTCCTTTTTTGAGATCTTCATTCTTCTGCATCACATAGCCTTGGACAAGAACAGCATGGTCAACTTCATGTGCATCCCTGGAGGGACCAGGAGTCTGTGTCTTTTCTAGTTCCTTGAGTGCTCCATTATTTAACTCAATTGTAATTCTAGTCTGATTCACCCATACCTGAAGAAGTCCACTTCTTAGGTTTAAGTTGACTGCTTGGTCATAGATCCAGTCTTGACCCAAGACAAGGGGTTCAATGAGGTCCTCATCTTGACATACTAGTACTTTAACTGTCATTGCCTCATCATGAATATAGAGGGGAAGTTCCACCTCGCCCATGCAAGGGGTTTCCACGCCTCCCAATCCTATGAGATATGCTTCCACAGGATTGACAGTTAATTGCAACTCTTGACAGTAAGACAATTTAACAGCACTAGTGGCTGCACCTGAGTCAATCAAGGCTCTTACAGTCCTTGCACTCTTTCCTTGTCCTATATCTAAGGTTATGAAAGGACGTCGATCAGTTATCCTATGTGAGCTAACTCCGGAAACTTCACACATAGCCACGTCATATCCTTGGTCTGCATATGCATCTTGCCTAGGGTGTTCTCTACCTTGTCTTCTTAATTTCATTCTCCGTATGCGCTCTAGGGCTTCTGCTTGAGCTTCTTCTCGAATTCGCTTTTCTTCCTCTTTGCGTTTCTTAGCAGTATTGAGTCGACTTAGCATTTCCTCTGTGAGAGGTTCCTGATACAACTTGACTCTGCACCCACTAATGTAGCTTGGAAGAACATCGCCTTCTAATGTGGCTAGTTGCACTGCTCCACTTGTTGAGATTCTATTAATGATCATGGGTCCGTAGCCTCTTTTCTCTAGCTTCCTAGCATGTTGTTTCAAAGTGTAGACGAGCACTAGGTCTCCTGCTTTCAACCCTTTATCCTTAACGTGGGCATCAAAGTAGGCCTTCTGTCGTTTCTTAGCTGCATATATCCCTGCAGCTGCTCTCAGTCTTGTTTCTCCTAATCGTTCAAGGTCAAAAAGTCTAGAGGAGAGTTCATGACCCGTCCATTCATGCTCTTGTGCCACTTTCAATGTAGGTATCAAAAATTCTAAAGGTAGCACAGCATTTTGACCAAACACCATTTGAAAGGGAGTGGCTTGGAGTGCCGTTTTGTAGGCAACTCGGTATGCCCAAACAGCATGGTGTAGCTGTTTGTCCCAATCAGAGCGTTTATTGTTCACTAATTTCGTCAGTACATTGCATAAGATCTTGTTGGTGCTCTCGGCCTGGCCATTTGCTTGAGGGTGATAGGGGGCAGACTTCTTATGAACTACCAAGAATTCTTGGAGTAGATTTTCAATCACTTCGTTCAAGAAATGAGTGCCTCTATCACTTACGAGTTCTATTGGTAGCCCGTATCTTGTGAATACATTCTCAAACAAGAATTTAGCAGTTGTTTGAGCATCGTTCTTCGTCTTGGCTTTTACCTCTACCCACTTTGTTAGGTAGTCTATCGCAACAATGATATATTCTGCATGGGAACCCTTAGCTGGGGGATTAATAGGACCTACGAAGTCTATTCCCCACTTAGAGAATGCACGTCCACCCATCATAGGTTTCAGTGGCATCTCATCTTTACGTATAGGATACTGAGTTCTCTGACAGACATCACAGCGTTTCACATAGGTATGTGCATCCATGTGAAGGGTCGGCCACCAGAAGCCCGCAAATAGTATTGCCTTGATCACCCGATCTGGTCCAAAGTGTCCTCCTGCTACACCTTGGTGAGCAGTGTCCAAGATCTTGAGATACTCACTCTCATGGACACATAGTCTCAGGTAACCATCCTTACCACGCTTGTAGAGATTATCACCAATGAGTGAGTAATCCTGGGCTTCTTGTTCTAAACTCCTTTTCCTAGCCAGAGTCATGTCTGGAGGGAATGTTTTCGTCCTCAGGAAGGATACTAGTGGTTCACTCCAATCTGGCACTATGGACACTTGATAAAGAGTGGCATGTTCCATAGGTGGTTTAGTGCAGCAGATTGGGCATTCCTTGCACAACTTTTGGACATCAGCTTCCATAGTTGGCCAATGAACTCCTAGTCTCCTTAGTGTCTGTAAGGTTCGTTGCTTTGAGTAGTGTTGCTCTAATGCACCTACATGTGCTAAATGCAACCATTTAGTGTACTCGTCCTCTTCTACACAACAAGCCAAGATCCCTTGATCTGTGTGCTTGTACATACTTCCTGCCATGATGTGATACTTTTGGGCTTTTACGACCTCTCTATCCTGTGTGGCTATTACTGGGTGCTTAGGCCCGTACGTCAATACTGGCACTAATGGCTTAGCCCACTGCGGTACAACTTCCAACTTAAACAAGTAAGCATCAGGAAGATCATCTTATACTCCTTGTGGGGCTTCTCCCGATGTGAGCCTAGAGAGATGATCTGCTCTCAAATGAGTCTTACCTTTCCTTACCACAACTTCAAAATCATATTCCATTAGCAAGAGAAACCATCTTACTAATCTTCCTGTATTGCATGGCTTGTTTACGAGGTATAGCAATGCCTGATGGTCAGTAAAAAATTTAAACTTATTTGCAAGCAAATAATGTCTAAAATTTTTAACTGCATATACCATGCCTAAGCCTTCTCTCTCAGTAGTGGTATAATTTCGTTCAGCTGCATTCAGTTGTCGTCTAGCATAGGCAATTGGAAGATCCATATTACCTTCACCAGTAGGTTGTGCAAGCACACATCCAATGGCATAATTGGATGCATCCACGTGAACATGGAATGGCTTATTCCAATCTGGTGTGGTCAAGATTGGTGCTGAACATAATCTTCGTTTAAGCTCATTGAAGGAATTCTCACATTTCTCAGTCCACTCAAACTTTTTCAGAAGTCCGTACATGGGCTTTGCAATGACAGCATACATGTGAATGAACCGACGGTAGTAACCACAATGTCCCATGAAAGCTTGTACTTCCTTTACATTCCTTGGCCTAGGTAGCTCTGCTATGGCTCTCAGTTTCTCTTCGTCAGTAGATACGCCATTCTTTGACACTATGTGCCCTAGAATCTTGCCTTGCCTGACCATGAAAACGCACTTTTCTGGGTTTAGGCACACTTGATATTCTCTACCTTTGTCAAAGATTTGTCTCAGTTCAGGAATATGGGTTTGTCTGATGTTGGAATGAGCACAAAGGTCATCAACATAGACTTCTAAATTTTTCCTCAGGAACTCCTTAAATACATGGCACATTAGTCTCTGGAAGGTAGCTGGTGCATTGGTAAGCCCAAATGGCATCACACGAAAGGCAAATATACCCCACTCTATGGCAAAAGCTGTCTTATGCTGATCTTCTGGAGCTATGGCTACTTGATTGTAGCCCGAAAATCCATCGAGGAAGTTGTACACTTCCTTGCCTGCTACTCTTTCTAAGAGATGTTCTGTGATGGGAAGCGGATAGTTATCTCGAATTGTGGCTGCATTGACCTTCTTCAAGTTAATGCATACACGCAGCTTGCCATTCTTCTTGGGCACCACTACGATGGGGGATACCCACTCAGTGTGCTCAATTTCATAGATAAATCCAGCTTCAACCAGTCCATCTATCTCCTCTTTAATCTTGGCAGCGTAATTATCGTTATATGTATAGGGCTTTTGCTTAGAGGGTTTAGCATCTGCGGTCATGGGGATAGTGTGTGAGCATATGTCAGGGTCAACACCTTTCAAATCCTTGTAACTCCAAGCGAATACATCTCTGTATTCTCTTAGCAAGGCTATTAACGCATGCTCTTCTTCCTCTGTTAGGTCATGGCCTATGTACGTGCATCTCTCCTCTCCTTCTTCTAGGGCCACTACTATTTTCTTGGTGGTTTCTTTGTTATCATAGGCCTCTCCTGATTGTGCCTCTCGTTTAGGCATTCTTATCATAACTCTCCTGTCCTCTATCTCATACTTCTTAAAATTTTCCGGGACCTCAAACAAAGATTCTTCCTCTTCTGGTGAGACTTCTCTCTTCTTTCGTTTCTTTCCTTCTTCCTTCGGGGTCACATGTGTGGCTAGTCTTACATCATTTGTAAGCTCTCCATGCCTCTGGGGTTGAAATTCTACTTCATGGAAGTATTCTTCATCTGATGCAAAAGGTGGGTCCATAATGATTGACTCTAGATCGGAGTCACTTGCATCCTCAAATGCCTCAGGGCTAGGTTCGCATTCTTCTAGAACTGCCTCTCCCATGATTGGCTCTATGGAGAAGACTGAAATATCATAGCCATCCTCATCACAGTGAGGTGTCCATTGTTCCTCATTGATGGCTACATCCATTGTTGCCAGGATTTCTGCCCAGCCGTGGGGTTCAAATTCTTCGTCAAGAAAGACTACAGGTGCATAGGCTGGGTCTTGAACGGGTCTATGTGTTTCGTTTGCACCTATTTCTCTGGCCTTTTCTCTCTTCTCTTCCTCTACTGCTATTTTACACATCCATAAGTGAGTGTCTTCATGCATCCATGAGGATCCTGATCCTATGGAATGCACCGATTCCGTATCATCTTTGGCTCTATGGATGGGGTTCCGTTGGATGGGAGGGACATCTCTATGAGAGTAATCCTTAAGATTGACTTTGGTCGTAACACCTAAGTGCTGCAGGTATAAAGAATTGGTTCCCCAATCCTGTACCACTTGCAACTGTCGCATAAAAGGTTGTCCCAAGATCATCTCATAGGCATGATTTTTGCTGAAGTCACATATGGCAAATGTGTGCTCAAACTCGACACCACAGGTGGTGAAAGTTATTCCTTCTAGCAATCCTAAGGGTCTCTCAATATGACCATCGGCCATCTGCAATTTCATTCTCGTTGGCCTGAGTGCTGGCTTGCCCCAACGCTTCCATAGGGAAGTGGTGGCAATTGCAACTCCTCCGCCTGAGTCCAAAATTGCCTTGGTGGTCTTGAATCTCGCGTAGGAATTCTGGTGTGAACCGATTCATAGAAGATGATGTGTCTGGCTCCGTAGAGTTAGGCACGTAGGCCTCAGGCACATAGGCTTTCTGGGTAGGAAGACCTTCTCTTTCACTAGCCTTGTCATGGTGTTGAGGGGCGAGTTCCTTTTGTGATTGTGCCATTAGGTTCTCTATTCTTTCTAGGGAGGGGGGGTTGTCTGGTTCAGTGGAATTGGGCACATAAGCTTTCGGTGGGGGATGGGTCATGTTTTTGCTTGTTTTATCTCTTTCTTGATTTTTTTCTTCCTTGGCAGATCTTGCAATTATGCCCTCTAACTTCTCTAGAAGTCCATCCAAGTGTAATTGCGTCTTGGCTGAGCCCGAGTAATTGAAAAGGCGACTGGCTTCAAACATAGTCTGAGCCAATGCGACCATTTTCGCGCAAAGCTTGGTTCTTTCTATCTCTAGGTCAGCTCTAGGGTAGCACTTGTCATGATCCGTTACATTTGGCCCTTCTTGGATTCTGGCCTGATATGCTTTAAGCATCATGTCTATGTCTTCAGGAGTGGGATCAGCCAATACTGATCCTACTCTAGGGGGTGGTAGAATCGTATGAGGTGGGTTGGAAGGTGGCGGGTCGGATGGCGATGGGAATGGTGGTGGTGGGGTAGTGTGAGAGGGAGTTTGAGATGTGAGTTCAGTTATCCTGGCTTTGGTTTCTCTTATGCTTTCCTCAAGTTCACTCATCTTTTTAGCCCATTGTCTTTTCATTCTTTCCCGACTATCTTTCCACGCTCTAGTCCTTTTCTTTGTCATGCTCTCTGTTTCACTAGCCTCTCGGTTCTTATCCTGGTTTACCCCTTGGTTCTGCTGCAATGCCTGAGCTCTAGTCACTACCTGTACGGGTGCAGTGGAAGTGACACTTTCTGTGGAATCTACCACTAACCCAATAACATTAATAGGAGTGATTTTTGGCATATTATTAGGATTCTTAGGGCAGTCTCGTAAGAGATGCTCCTTTCCACATTCTTGGCAAAAGCCTTGAATTGTTACTGACTGGGGTTGCATAGGTGGAGGTAAGGGACAATCACGAATGAGATGATCTCCCTGACATCTGTAGCATGGTCCTTTAGGGAATGGGGGTCTTACTTGCTTAGGTTGAGGCCTAGGGTTGGGATTTGCATACATGATGTTTGTGTAATCTGACTCCCAACTAGGTTCATTTCGCTCTTCACTATAGTAAGACTCACCATGCTCAGGAGACTGCATGTAGTAGGCCTGGGGACTATCAACATGTGTAGAATCAAAGCTATGGTCACTCGGGTCACTTTCAGAAAGCAATGATGTTACAGGGACTATAGCTCTATTCAAGTTCTCTTCTGCAGCTACATGTTTTACTGGGATCACATTAGTAGGAGCAGGTGGTTGCTGTGCTAGCACTGGCTGGGGTCTCAGTTGGTTTTGGTAGGGTTGGTAGGTTTGTTGAGGCCTAGCGTACTGTTGTGGTGGATATTGGTTCTGATATCTTCCTTGTTGAGGGTATGTCTGAGGGTAGGTTTGCCTAACTCCTTGCTTTTTGTATGGGCAATCTTGCGTTGTGTGATTTGTGTATCTCCGTTCTATGGTGCAGTATTGGCCACTAGGATTTACTTGGGGTTGAGCAATAATGGGACAGACATTTGCCATATGGTCGCCTCCACAATTATAGCATCTTTTTACAGGGGCGAACCTTGGGGTTTGTTTACTAGAGACACCTAGTTTCTGAGCAACTTTCTCTGCAAGTTCCTCAATCGATGTGGATTACGTGGAAGAGAGGCTAGAGGCACTATCTGAATCTTTGTATATCTTGGAAAGCTCTAACTCCTCCCCTAGGTTATCCTCAATGTCAATACACATGCGTACACACTCTTCTATGGTCCTAGGGTCCTTCAAGTACACATATGATCTTAATTTGGTACTTAGCAATCCATCCAAGAATAAAGCCACTTGCTTAGCTAGTGTGGGTAGCTCAGGGACAGGGCATCTTTCAAGATATTGCCTAAATCTCCTTCCTGCAAGTCTCACGGTCTCTTGAGGGGTTTGCTTGAAGTTGTGAATCAGTGAGGAGGTATTATGTCTTATGCCACTCTTAGAGAATTCAATAATGAAAGCCTCTAGGAGTTGGTCTATGCTCCTGAACTGTCTCTCGTTTAGTGGCTGAAACCATGTCAGGGCAGTGTTCCTAAGGGTTAGACCAAAGGCATTGTACTGCGTGAATAGATCCTCCACTTGTTCAGCTCTCAGGACTTGTCTAAACTCAGCCACATGATTGTATGGATCTCCAGTGCCATCGAAGTAGTTCTTCATGGACTTAACTAGCTGAGTCGGTCTCAAAGTCCTTGCGTGTTCTCTAGGTCGTGGTAGAGGGAACTCATCCGCATTTCTTTGATTCCTGTGAGCTCTAAGCATCTCAGGTTCTACTCTATTCGTTTCCATTCTCGTTCTCTCTCTGCCCCCCGGGGTGGCAAAGCTTACTTCTGGCCTATCTCTACTCCTGTCTCTTTGAATTCCATAAGCTTGGGATGTTCCAGCTCCTGGGTGACCAAAGGACACGTTCGATCTTAGTTGGGCGAAAACGAATTCACCCTTCCAAGTGTAAGCATGCCTATCATTTTCTGTAACCACAAGGATCCTCTCCGAAGCGTGATCTAAGTAGGTCACTCTGCCTGGGCTATCAGGATCCTTAAACTCATAGATCATGATTGCTCCTATATCAGTTGGCTGATCAGATTTATACCTCCAAAAGGCTTCGTCAGTTTCTCGATTGAGGAGCAAATCTATGCTCTTATTATCCTGGGGAATCCACTCTGGTGTGATAATCCTAGTGAGAACCGATTTGCCTCGAGGGGTTCTAGGTTCTGTACCCATGTTTCCTTGCTCTAGGTCACCTAAGTCCGCTTCTGGGATCACATTTCCAAATTCGTCCGTCCTATCTGGGTGACTGGTGACTACGTATATGGTTCCTTCTTTGTCCAAGTATGCTCCGTTTTCGAACTTGACAGCTGGGCGCTCTAGACCAATGGATTGATCAGGATTCTTAATCTGTACCACAGATCTTCCTAGGCCGTCCTCATAGATGCTGGCGCCTAATCGGTTGGTCCTAAGGTATTCCAACTGTGTTTTGTAAGGGCCTTCTACCCTGTGCAAGTATGGCACTCCTGAACTTCCCGTAGGTCTGTCCATGCCTTGAGACATCTCTGATTCACTGGTATCAGAGCTAGGGTAATGCGAGTGGTGACTCAACTGCTGGGCCCAAGACCTCGTAGTATGATTGACACTAGCCTCTGAAGACCTAAGGCTTTGTCTATCTCTTACTAGATGTCCTCCTGATCTAAGGTTCATATGCCTAACTGATTAACCCAATTTTTCCCAGGTACAACCACGTTTCTGAGTCCTTTGTATCAATTACTTGATTCTTTTTAGTTGATTCTCGTGTTAAAATTCTTGTCTGATATCACGTCGTAAGGAATACTTGAGTTTAATTTCGCACTTTAGTTTGGTCGTTTCACGTTAGGTTCTTTTCCTTTAAGGTTGTCGTTCACACACACAGGTTATCTCTTGACTTGAACTTGATTTCTTAGATAGTCTTTGATTTATCTCGTGCCTATCGTTGCCTGGAATTACTTCTAACACTACCTGCACTTAGCCTAAACTAAGAATTGATAGAGGGTGTTGCGGGTTTTCCAACCTTGAGTTCCTTTCCTTGTGTTGTTGCCCTAGTGTGCCCAAGACGCGTGTTCTCAAGCCTGCACTTACTCTTGCTTTTGCGTACCCTTCAATGCTCTCAAAGGACCTGTAAAAGACCCACCGTTAGCTCAAGACTTAAATTCAAAAGACAGAACCAATCACTTTCATTCATGTAACACTTCACCAATTTGCACTATGACTTTTTGGACACAACTCTAGAGATCCCTGAATTTTGTTCCCCCTGGGTATGGTCAACTTCAAAATAACCTCTCTAATATCCCCGCGAGCTTTCCAACAAAACAAAAATCACGGCAAACGGATTTCGTATGAGAAAGTTATGCCAGTTCAGGGTTTTGGGGCTAAAACAGGATTAAACTAGGTTAACAGGCAAACAGGAATACTCGGGTTACTTGGGTCATGCCCTCCTAATGCAATACTACACCCTAGTGTTTGTCCCACACTTGGCCAAAATTTAGACCAATATTTTTGCCTTAAAAATTTGACCTAATTTGCCCTTCTAACGTGTTCGCAAAGTCTGTCGGTCGCGATTGACAGGTCAGTCGCGATCGACGTGTCGATCGCGATTGACAGGTCCGTCGTGGCTGTCAGTCGCGATTGACTGGTCAGTCGCGATTGACATGTGGCCAAAAATTCAGTCAATCGTGGTCAAAGGGTCGTTGACTCTGTCAATCACGATTGATGGGTCGATCGCGATTGACAGGTCGGTCGTGAGGGTCTATCCGTCGTGGTCAAACAATCGTTGACTGTGTCAGTCACGATTGATAGGTCCGCCGTGGCTGTCCGTCGCGATTGATGGGTCGATCGCGATTGATGACTCGATCGCGATTGACACGTGTCATGCGTATGGTCCGTTAGTCGTGGTCAATCCGTCGTTGACTCTATCGGTCGCGATTGACAAAGCCGTCGTGGGCTGTCAGTCGCGATTGACTGGTCGATCGCGATTGACAGGTCTGTCCGTCGTGGTTTGTCAATCGCGATTGATAGAGCGATCGCGATTGACAGAAATCTGAGGAATTTCAAAAAACTAAACACATTTTTGGGAAGCTCTAGGCCTGTAGGTCATGGATATGCACTTTGTTTAGCAAATAGAGCAATTTTTCTGTCGGTCGCGATTGACAGAGCCCAGCGACACACAGACAGGACCGTACAGTTCCGTACCTGCGCAGAGTGCTGGGGATGGTGATACAGCAAGAACATGCATAATGCTCAAAAAACATGCAAAAACAGCACACACAATTTCGCTCTCTCGCTCTCTCTCACAAGTGAAATGAGGGAAATGAGGTGGAGAAGGTGATACGATCAAAAAACTGAAATTTTCGCGATGATGGAAATGGAGGTGGAAGATGGTGATGATGATGATGGTGATGATGGTGGTAAGGTAAGAAAGATAAAAATAGGAAAAGTAAAGAAATTACCTACAACGCCAACGTCTCCAATCTACGTCTTACCATCACACGCTCGTCCTCAAAGCTCGATCCCCGGCAACGGCGCCAAAATTTGGTGTAGCTCAGTGATGAGTAGCACCTCCTTTAATGTCAATCCGGAAAGACGTGAGGATGGTATGAAGACCTCGAGCAAGTGGAGGCACAAGTGCGTGAGTGAGAAGCACACAAGCATGCACACACATACACGCACACGCGCACACACGGCAAGACAAAGAGTGAGAAGCAATGGAGTTGTTGGATTTCTTTCAAAAAGCTCTTACAAGTTCATTTCAATTACAATTCAACCTCAAAAATGAGCTCTCTAGCTCCTTTTATAGTTTTTGACTAGCTTTGGCCCTGTTCATACTTAGTGTCCGGCCTAGTTAAAAATTAGGTTCCAGGGCTTATTAGAGGGCTCAAACGAGATCTAAAAAATATGAAAATTGGCAGGTAGATACTTCTAAAGCTCCTCAAGCTCAAGGACTCCTTGGCTTGCACAAAATGGAGCTACAAAAATACGAAATGATATTTACAATGGTTTTTAGTGATGAAAATCACTATTTGTGTAGGGATTTCCTCTATTGATTTGTCATACATACCTTTGAGCTCCCTACTTGTTCTGTCTTCTTGTGTGCTCAACTCCTTGATGTCTGAAAAATTTAGATGGCCTACTTGCCAGATCTTCTCTGGCTGCCATGTCTGCTTGTGCTGTCCCTTCGCTCTGACTCTCTTCGTCTTGTGGCTCCTTCGGTTCCCTGACTGCTGCCAACACCATCCTCATATATGTAAGCACCTAAATAGTTGGTGCGGATGCATTCTACATTTATTTTATATATTCCTTTTAGTAATTCTAGGTAAACTACCTTATTTCGAATGGTAGGTCTCTCCATATTGTATGAGATATCTAGCTAATTGGTTTTCAAACTTAGGTTTGATTCCTCGCCATATAATTTTTTTGATCATGACCTAGCAGTAAGATTGATAGTAGATTTCAAGGATTTTCATATTTGTTGATCCACTTTGCCTCTTTGAATTCTTGATCTTAGGTTCATTAATTTCATTATCTCTGAACCTTTAGCTAACTCTTTTATCTCAATCACTTTTTCTTTTTTTATTTGGTTTAATTCTTATTGTTTCAATGCATCATCAAGAATCACTTAAATAGCTTACGACTAGCTTTTCTTTGCATGTTTATTATTCTTTTTCATTTAGGCTTCCAAATGTCAGAACTTTAGTTACCAATCTTGGACTTGATGTCCACTAATGTATATTGAACTGAAGTTGTTATCATCACCTTGGAATTTTAACTGTAAGCCTACTTCCTTATCCTTAGCTAAAATCAACTAGGGGGTTTTAGGGTTTTCATACCTTAAAACACATTCTTTGTGGTGTGTTCCCACATTGAGCATGTTGACCCGAGCTAGCTTTGATTTAGGAGCATAGAAATGCAATGCAATAGAGACATTCAATACCTTTGGAGGCTATGGGAACTCTAGAGGAAGCTTCAACTACTCTTATGGCTACAATAACAACTCATACAAAAAATACCAAGGTGGATACAAAGGATGGACATACTACAATAATTATACTTGTGATCAAGCCCCAGAAGACTCACTTCTTATGATGAACATAAATATGAAGGAAGGTAAGGCAAATGAGCATGTGTTTTAAATAGATTGAGGATGATCAAATCATGTGGTAGGCAACATAGCTCTACTCTCAGATTGGGAGGACCCAAGGAATAGATTGAGGATGATCAAATCATGTGAAGACTCTAGATGGTAATATGAACCTTTTAATTAGAGTAACCTATGGGCCTACTATTATCAAAAACCTCATTTGTGTAGGTCAAATTTTTGAGAAGGAATTCTACGTTAGAGTCACCAAGAATGGAGATTTTGTTGAAGAACCACATTATGCATTCAAAAAGATAGAAAGAGGAGAGAAATAAGGTAGATTGTTCACTGTTAAACTTCAAGACACCAATAACACTGCATTGCTCAATTATGGCACACAAACACTATCAAAGTTATAGATTTGGCACAAAAAGGTGGCTCACATAGGAGAAAGATCTCTCAAAAAAACCAGTGCGGATCAAAGTGTACTTGGTCTACCAAATATATCAAAGCAACATATGATATATAAATGAAGTGCTTGTCAATTTGTTAAGTCACCAATGCAACCCTTTTCCAAAAAAGGCTACATACATGGAGACCTATTAGAGTCGGTCCACACAGATGTATGGGAACCAAGCAAGCATCCTTCAATCTCAAGCACCCAATCGTCTCTATCTATATCCCATCACCTCTTCATGACAGAGCTAAAAAATAGATTCTGAAACTAGTTTGGGGGACCAAATGAATTCCAAAAATTTTGAAATTAGAAATATATATTTTTCATAGCCTCCTCAATCTCAAGATACCCTTGGCTTGACAAAAAGATTTAATATATCTACAAATAGAGGCTTCTTGTACAATGTGTTAGTGACTAAATCACTAGTTTCAAAGAATTGTATATTATGCAAAGCCTGAATGGTGAGGCCATCTTTTGATGTGCTTCCATTTCTTCTTTGGCTACTTTGTGTGCCACATGTTATTCTAAATGGTTTCCCTTGTTCAACAAGAAAAGTCAATGCTCATTTTCATCCACCTAACAATACAATATTCCTTGATTGACATCATGGTGTATACAACCTACATTAAGATTGAGCTTCTTTGCTTCTCTAATACTTTTCCATGACACGTCCAATGCATGTAGCTCAACTAGATTTTTGACTTGCATTTGTTGTGGGGTTTAGGGGTTCAAATTTTGTGTCTAGCCAAGATGCCTCCTACTTTTCTCCGCAAATACATGATTACCCCTTGGGCCTTGGCATCAGCTGCTTGCAACATTATGTAGTATAGAAAATTTTGTTTTCAAGTTGTTGGAGCTTAGGGCTATCCCTTTTCAAACTATACCCTCGTTGACATATGGGTTCTATAATACTATCCATGTTAGGATTCTAATCCTTGATCTATTGGGTAAGCGGTTCCCATGGGTACTAAGCATGTGTTTACTTGTACTTCCAATTAGTTCCAACTAGTTCCTAGGAGATTAGGTCTCAAGGTTGAACTTCCTTTTATTAGAAAATACTTTTCTATGACACTAGTAGATCTTAGTTGCTAGCTACATATGGCATGAACCAATGGTTCTACCCACTTAGGGAAACTCATACATAAATAAACATTTGTTGAGGATGACATTGTGAATGCCACTAGCTTCATTTCCATTTGCGTCTTTCCTTTCTTCACCATGACCCAAATCCAATACCCCATTAAGTGCATAAACCACTTAACCTGTCTTAGAATTGCACATGATTTATTTACCATGTATAAGAAAACTTGGTGTTCTACGAATCCATGAACCACTTGGATAAGAATTAATATCAAAATTCATTGATAACATAAATCACACCAAGACCCCCTTTCTATCTCTTTCTATTTGTGCTACTAAATTGGTTTGCAGTGCTATTAAGCTACCTACTCACATATACTATATAGAAGTTTTTTTTCTTGTACTCAATGGATTCAGCCAAATACATCCTTGAGCATGATTGGATGCCCCCACATGAATGTGGAACATCTTACGCAGCTATAACTTTTAATATCTGACCTATACTTTTATTAGAAGTTGTGCAAAATGATTTTGCACAATTCATAGAATGTTAAGAGCACATCATTACTCTAAGCACATTCTTCCATAAACAAAAGGTTTTCTCTTCATACTTTTAATGTCAAAGTAGTCTCTTTTGACACAAAATTTAGAGTACATTTCTCTAAGTATTATGGTCACATTTATGCATTATTAGCAAGAATAGGAAGTGTCTTACTATGTTCAAGCAAGAAATTGGCAGATCCAGTGCGAGTTTGTTCGAAGGCCCTATCATCTTTGTACTCTACCATCACCTCCTCATAGTGGTATCTGACCATCATCATGCAAAAGTTACTTTGGTAGGATCACATACAGTAAAATCTATCTATGATTTCCTACATCAACACATTACCGGCAATAAGACTTCACGACTTGAAATTCACTTTAATAATTCTTCTGTTCAAGCACTAACACTAGCAAGAACCAATTCTGAATAGAGTTCACCTCCCTCAAGAAGCAATTGAAGCAAAGTATCACCCACTTTTTCACCAATCCAAAGGATATAGTCAAGGAGGAAGAAGAGTTAACAAATGTGTTGCGAGAATACAAATAAGTATTTGCTTGGACGTACAACAATTTGAAAGGAGTGGATCTTGACATTTGTTTGCCTAGGAACCGATTAAAAAAATTAGAATTTATCTATGATTATGAGCAAAATTGAATGGGTATCTTGCATAGTGGTCATGCCCAAATAGAATGGAAAATTATGTGTATTTATTAACTTGAAGATATTTAATGTTGTTACCACCAGGAATAGCTATCCACATCTATTCAAAGAGCATTTGTTAGTAGTTTTGTAGATAGATTTTCATACCATAATTAAGCAGCTATAGCTTATGAAGATCAACACAACCTGGTTTTTTCCATCAAACGGTGAACTATGCCTTTGGAGTGATGCCACTTGGGCTTACCAATGCATTGGCTACCTTCCAAAGGCTCATCCCTATTTTGAGTTACCTTTTCCATAAGAATCTAGAAGTCTATGTGGATCACTTGTGTGCAAATTTTGCATAAGAAAAAATCATATCCTTGAGTTATAATAAATATTTCAAATGTAGAATACCAACTATTTTATATCCTAAGAAATGTACATTTCTCATGTGATAAGGAAAAATATTTTGCCATACAATTTCCAAAAAGGGAAAAATAATCGATGAATATAATTAAGTGAGAGCATTTACAAAGCTATCTCAACCTAGAATGTTGAGGGAAGTAGAATCATTCATGGGACATTTGTTTGAGTTAGAGGTCTGTGGAGGCACACGAACCTTACAAGGAAGAAGAAGAAGAAGCTTGAAGCACAACACACAATTGAATGTATTACCACTAGAATGTACAAAGATAAGTAGCCCATCAGGGCAATAGGTGTATATACAAGCTGGGGGAAAAAACCTCTTAAAGTGGCAAAAAAGTGCCACGATGGTTCTAGAGTGTTCACACACATCACTACGTAAATATATCAACAAATCCCCCCTGGAAGTGATACGGTGAACAAGGAGTTGGCACTCATGTATAAGGAAATGCCAAGCTATGTGGAATCAATCCACAAAAGGAAGTAAACCCAAAGCTTTACAGAAAGTTTCAAACTTCTCCCTTGGTAGAGCCTTCATAAAAAGGTCTGTAATGTTTTCTTGCATGGGCACATATGCCAAGCTGATCTCCCTAGCAGAGAACCTCTCCCTGACATAATGATAATGCACCTCAATGTGCTTAGTGGGAGCATGGAACACATGCTTCCTCGCAACTGCCAATGCACTCTGACTATCAATGAAGATGGTGGTGGCAGAAGACTGACCAACACCCAAATTAGCCATAAGGCATCTGGGCCACACACACTCAACAGTCACTATGAAAGTTGCCCTATACTCAGCCTCACAACTGGAAGTGGCCATAGTAGGCTGCTTCTTGCTCAACCAAGATATACATGAGCTACCAAGCATGAAGCGAAAGTCATTGGTGGACACACGAGTGACATAGCAACCAGCCCAATCACTGTCACAAAAAGCATGCAAATTTGGCGGTAGTGATCCTCCCTTGGGAAAAAAAAAATCCAAGTAATCGGGTACCACTCAAGTAGAAAAAGATGCAAATAACTGTCTGCCAATGATTGGTTGTTTTAATGTCCAACTGATGTACATTCCAACCATGATGAGCTGCAAGTGCACAAATGCTATGAGCAATAGTCATTCGACAAGTAGGATCAAAGCTTTCATGAAAATCAATGCCTCTTTCCCATGCATAACCCTTTGCAACTGGCAAATAACATCTTCCACAAAAACAACATCACGGCTAACGAGAATGCGTTTACCCTCTAGATTATAGAGATGTTAGCCTTTAATTTCTGAACTGTTCCCAACAAAAATACATTTTACTTCTTTATCACTCAATTTTCTACCATGTTGTCCAGGCACTAATGCATATGCGAGACAATTAAAAACATGCAGATGAGCAACAGATGGCTTGCAACCATGCCAAGCCTCATATGGAGTGATAGACTGTAGCGTTTTAGTAGGACACCTGTTTAGTACATATGTTGCACGCATAATAGCCTTAAGCCAGAACCTATGTGGTAAAGCCTGACTCTTGACCATATACCTCCCCATTTTCATGAGTGACCTATTCTTTTGTTTAGCAACTCCATTGTGTTGAGGTGTATACGGCACTATACATTGATGTTTTATCCCACGTTCAGCCAAAAATGCATTAAAGTCAGAAGACATATATCCCCCCCCCCCCCCTCGATCAGAATGGAGGGTGCCCATTTTACATGTTGACAGATTTTCAGCCAAAACCAACAATTTCTTGAGGCACATAAAAACTTCATTTGCCTTCAATGGAAATACCCATGCATGCCAGGAAAAATCATCTATGAAAGTCAGGAAGTAAAGATAGTTCTTGAAAGAAGGTGTCTGCATTGGACCATAGATATCACTATGTACAAGCTATAATTTTGGAGTAGCCCGAACTGAACCATCTTTTGGAAAGGAAGAATGTTGCATTTTGCCAAAAATACAGCCTTTGTATACATGTTTACTAGGTGCCTCAAGTTTGGGCAAGGAGGACACCATTTCAGATTTCTGCAGGCATAGCAAACTAGCAAAATTTAGATGACCAAAGTGTGCATGCCAAAGCTTTGCATCTAACATAGCCTGAGAATCATGTACTGCACATGCCAAATCATTTATAGATCTTTCATACTCTATGAGCTTATACATCCCAGGACATAAAATGCCAGAAGCAATAATGATGTCACCATTTGACAGATCATGAATTGTACATCTCTCATCAGCAATTTTCACAATGAAGCCAATCTTGGATAATGTAGAAATTGATAAGATATTTTTCTTGATCCTTGGCAAAAACAAACCACCTAACAAAGTGAAAGAACTACCATCAGTACTAGTCAAAATGATCTTACGAACTCCCATAAATGGATAGGAGGAGTTGTTGGCGCATGTAACATTATTCCATATATTCTTTCAAATCCTTGATCTTTGTGAGAAAACTATCCATAGAATCACCTTCATTCATGTGCTCGCTCTCTATTTATTTTTGGAGGTAAGCAACATGAGCCTCATTCCTAGCCTGGTACAATGTCGTAAGTGTATCCCGAGCATCCTTAGCTATTCTACAAGAGTGAATGTGAGGAAAAATGGCATGTTTGATAGACAAAGCTATCAATGCATGTGCTTAAGCATCTTTGCCATCCCAATGAATTTGCCCTAAAGTAGGTGGAACAGAAACTGTAGTACAGACAAGAATCTATAGAATATCATCATCTTCGACACCATCTACATCAGCTCCTGGACCTGTGTTTGCAGTATCTGTATTCGTAGGTGTAACAGAACGTCTTTCAATGCCCTATTCCACAGTCCTTTTGCAACCAATACATGTCGCATCATATAAGCCCATAACGGGTAGTTGGTACCATCCAACTTATCCTCAACAGCCAACATACGGAATACATAACTGCTTTCAACCATGGCGGTGGCTAAAATACCTTGATGCAGAAAATTGAATGTATCTAAAAAAGTTGAACAAAATTGCCGAGGCAAATTCTACTAAACCTATACCAGACTTTGAGACGCTTAAACTGGCGAACCGAAACTGTTATATACCTTTCACAAAAAGATTAAATAGCCTACACAAGCACTATGATAGTGTGTTCAGAGGCCCAAAGGAGTTGAGTGCATGATTTCGCCACCATAGAACGAAGATGTTTTGATCTCTGAAACACCTTGAGTATGCTCACCAAATTCTGTGCGATTTTGAGACTACAACCGAAGAGGTGTAGACAACACCTTAGATGAAGCAGCGACCTGCTCTAACACTAATTGTTGGAGTTAGATGTTTTCGGAAGCACGCAAATAGCAGAAGGAAGAAGAAGAAGCTTGGAGCACAACACACAATACTAAATGTATTACCACTAGAATGTACAAAGATAACTAGCCCATTAGGGCAATAGGCATATATACAAGCCAGGGGAAAAAACCTCCTAAAGAGGGAAAAAAGTGCCCCAGCGGTCCTAGAGTGTTCACACATCACTACCTAAATATATCAACAACATTGTGGGTACCATAGAAACTTCATAAATATGTATGCAATAATAGCTAAGCCAATTTAGAAGCTTCTAACAATTTCAAGTGGAATGAGGAGTGTGAGAAAATGTTCTCTAAACTCAAATAATGTTTGTGCTCAACACCAATCCTAAAGACGCATCAATGGCACAAACCTTTCCATGTCCATGTTGATGCCTCCAGTTTTGTTATTGGATTTGTGCTAGTACATCCCAAAAATGAGGGAAATATGGATTCACAAGCTTACATGAGTAAACACCTGAATGTGGAAAAAAGAAACTAAACTAGGATTGAGTGTAAAGGGTTAGGTTTTGCTTACGGAGTAAATAAAGTTTTACATTATCTAGTAGCCAATAAGTTTAAATTCTTTTGAGACTACCAATCCCCTACTATATATGGTAAATAATCCTTGCAACACACGTAGATCAGTAAGATGGTTTCTCGTACTAATGGAATAGGATTTTGTGGTAGTGGTGATAAAAGCAAATATGGATTTACAAGCCAATCACCTTATGATGTGTCAGATGAACTTCCCGATGTGTATCTATTCAACCAAGAAGTAGTTTTGAATTGGGAAAAGAAAATCATGCCAATCTTGACTTTTGGATTTCTAAACCATGTGGTAAGAAGAAAGGAAAGTGAAGCTATAAGATCCCAAAAATACAGTATATTACCAAGAAGTATCTATCAAATGACCAAGGAATTCTAGCTTGTATGGATCACAAAGAACACCACAACTGGCTACAACTAGCACACATAGGAGCACTTGGACATTATTACTCTAAGCAAAGAACCCTACAAACATTGAAGCATTAAGGATTTTATTGGCCAACACCAAAGTCAAACATGCATACACTTATTAAGTAGTAGCTGACTTGTATTAGCATATCCTTAGTAGAACAATGCAACTTTATATCTTGTCTCCCTGATACTTGACTAGAAAATTTCTTTGCTAGTGTGCTAAAAAATAAGAGCTTTTCCCAACAAAATGACACTCGTGAGACAATGGGGTCTATCTTAAGAAGCTCACAATTAGTCCCTAATAGTAGAAAATCTATACAAATGTGGTAGAGGTGGATATCTATGGCTATGTATACATGAGAATAATTATTTGAGAATTCTAAAAACTACACACAAAATGTTTGTAGGTGGACACTTTGCACATCAGCATGCCATCAAAGCTATTATATTTTCAATTCATTGTTGGCCCACACTTCACATGGATGCTCATACCTATGTGAAATGTTTTGATAACACATGTGAAAGAGATTAGTACCCCATAAGAAAAGATAAGATGCCACTAACACCCATGATGAGAGGATGTGAATTCTCCAAGTTGCGCATAGATTTTGTAGGACCCATCCATCCATTTGCAAAAAAACTCTTTTCATATGTATTACGTCTCTCCTAATCATATTCATGAGTAAGAGTGATTCTTTTGGTGATTGATGGTAAGTGCACTTTTTGTATTCTCTAATTCCTTTATATCTCCATTATACATGTTTAAATGGTTATTGCCTTTGTAGCCATGGTTGCTCTTATAAATACCTTTAAGAGCAACATAATCTCATCTATTATATTCTCTTCCTCTTTGGTTCCTATTGAAAAATTACTTAGTGATATGTTTTGTAAGTCCATAGATGGCACAAGGTGAGGAACCTTGAGATCTCCCCCATGCCTTGTCTACTTCCTCTGCCTATCCTCTTGGACTTGTTCCTCTACCTACAAAGTTTGCTTCTTCATCAGATTCCTTCCCTTTTCTGTTAGTATCTTGAATTGAACCTTTATCAATTTATGGAGTAGAGGACTGATTACCTTTTGTGTATATCCATTCTTCATAAGCTTGAATTCATGGGTGGAGAATTATCAAATGAGCATGTTGTAATATGGTACTTGCATGCCCATGTATATGTTTATAATTGTGATGAATACTCTCACTTATCATCTAATTTGATTCCATTGATAACTTTTTAGACTATTTTTTATTTATCTATGATCCCTCCAATGCTTCCTAGTTGATCAACTATATCCTTAAGATTGGTGAAAAAGTCTGTAATACTTTGCTTCAATTGCTTCTTGAGGGAGGTGAACTCCATTCACAACTGGTTCTTTGTAGTGTTAGTGCTTGAAGAGAAGAATTATTAAAGTGCATTTCCAGTTGAGAAGTCTTATTGCCCATAATGTGTTGGTGTAGGAAATAAGAAATAGATTTTACACTATATGATCGTGCCAAAGAAACTTTTGCATGATGATGGTCTGATACCACTATGAGGAGGTGATGGTAGAGTACAAAGGTGAGAGGGAGTTCGAACAAACTCGCACTCGATCTGCCTATTTCTTTCTTGGACATAGTAAGACACTTCCTATTCTTGCTAATGATGCATAAATGTAACCATAATTCTCGGATATGTGTACTCTAAATTTTGTGTCAAGAGAGACTAATTTCACATGACGAGTATGAAGATAAAACCTTCTGTTTATGGAAGAATATGCTTAGAACAATGATGTGCTCTTAACATTCTATGAATTGAGCAAAATCCTTTTGCACAGCTTCTAATAAAATATAGGTGAGATATTAAAAGTTATAGCTGCATTTAAAGTGCCTATAATGTGATAAATATACTTAAGAAGTCATAGGTGAGATCCCAAAAGATGATAATGCACATACAAAGTCATAGAGATTGATTCATTTGTCAGTACATGAATCTTCAATGATCAAATCCCTAGGTACAAAAGGTGATCAGGATTGTACCATCAAGAACCCTACATTGGTTAGGAGATTCAAACCATAGGTTCACGTCAATTCGTAGAGACTTTGGTAGACTTGAATAGTAGACATTGAGCAACACATAGTTGCTCAAGATGATGATGAAACATTAAGCATGCGTATTAATCTGAAAAGTAAAATGCTTTGGAAGTGTTTGAGGGCTCCCATGACTACATGGTGAGCATAAAAAGCACTATTTATGAGCGTGAAAGATTAATCTCTCTCTACATCCTCTTCAATTAAGAATATTTAGGGTTTTTCCTTATGATTGTAGTTGGTAGGTTTTGATGATTCTAGCGAAGATTCCTATCAACTTTTCAACTCCTTATTTTAAGTGCTCATTTCTAATATGAATCATGGACATTGCATTTAATTCTTTACTTTTAATGTTTAAGAATTTTTACAATAGGTAAAGACAAGTTGAGGGTTTTCCTTAGGCATAAACTAAGGATAAATGAAAGTACATATATTTGATCCCCAAAATCCAAAAACATATTGTGAAGTGTGTCTCTTGAAATTGTTTAAACTTCTCCACAATTTGAGAAAGCTCATGTCCTATCTATTGGTATCCTTGGGCCAATTTAACAATGGGAACCATGAACTATGATTTTAGAACATCTTGTTTTCCATAGACTATATTAAATTGGATGCCACCAAGGGCCATCTTGTAGCTTATCTAATAGACACAAATGACATGATGTAGTTTTTTATCCCAATCTAATCTACCATTCTTCACTAATTTAATGAAGACTTTACATAGGACCTTTCTAGAGCTTTATAATCATCATTGGACTATGAATGGTGGGAAGCCAATTTGAGATGAATGATTATGAATTCACTCGCAAGTTACCATAAAAATCCTTGGAAGGAATAACACCTTATGAATATTGGAATGGAACAAGGACGAAATGTGTATTACTAGGCTATCACCTAAATGAAATGTTTTAAAGGATATAAAGTAATATATTGAATGATTAATTGTAAGCCACGAAGTAGTATTTGAGGATATTAGTGCTTGATTTGCAGATGGTTGCAAGAAATCAATTTTCCGTATGCCTTTGAGGATTAATCTCCAACTCTATCAAGCAAAGCTCCACATATTCTTTGGGAATTCAATGAATAAAAGAATGAATCAAAGACACCTAGAAGGGAGATGAAGCCATGGAACTCAAAAGGTAAAGTCAAACTAAGAGATTTAGTAGAATCTTCTCAAAGAAAAATCAAAAGGTCTAGAAGGGAAAAGAAGAAAAAAGGTATCGATAAGATACCCCACTGGTCACTAAGAATTCTACATATATGGCTCGAGGCATGAATTATAAAGAACCCCCGTCATATGAGGAAGCCAAGAACAAACCAAAATGGAATCATTCCATGAAGGAAGAGATTCTAGAATTACAAGAGTAAAATATTGATGGGCGATAATTCTAACACCCCAAGGCAACAATGGAAGATGTCTCCCCTCCACTAGGCCCACAAGCAATGATATATGCTCACTATTCTGAAGCTTTCTCTCCACATGTACCCATATTTAGATTGAAACTTTGCAAACTTAGACTAGACTCTAGGAGCTACCCAACAAGATTCAAATCATCCCAGGTAGATATTCCAGATAGGAGAACCATCCTCTTCAAAATAGGCTACCTATTCGCAACACTCTCGGCCTATGTGCAGAGATATACATTCACAAAGTTGGCAATTTATCATAAATCACTTAGTCAAGGAACTTGAAACTTTGGCAAAATTTAGTGCACTATATGAGAGACCAAATTATTCTTGAAATAAATGAAAATAAATCAATGAGATATCAAACAATGTTGTTCAATCTGGTACAATCAAATTTGGAAAATCCTAACTACACCTCTAGATAGAGAGGAGCAAAATCATGAGGAAATGAGGTAAGCAAGAATTCACTAGACTAAGTGTGAAACTTGTGGAATGCATACAACAAAAGAAACAAAGGTGGGATGGTGCTTATATAGAGCTTTAGGTTTCCCACAATCTATCTAACTGCCAACTTTGGTGAGTGATTGTTGAGATTTAAAATTGTTTGAGTTTGCTCAAGATTCTAACTTGATTCCAAATCTCAGGGTCCTCTTTTTTTATTGTTCCACTAGCAAGACTCGTGATTGACTCCTTTTGCATGATTGAGACTTGATTTTCAACACTCCCCCTCATGTCTCAATGCCTAGGTCCTTCATTCGAATGCATGCCTTGAAGTGTTGCAGCTTACTCCATCCAAAGCTTTGGTAAACATATTTCTTAGCACACAAATTGTTAATGATCGAATCCCCACATACAAAAGATTATAAGGATGGTACTATCAAGAACCATGAATTGGTTGAGAGATGCAAACCATAGGGTCACTACAATTCTTCGAGAATTCGGTAGATTTGAACAGTAGACAGTGAGCAACACATAGTAGCTCAAGACCATGATGAAACATTAAGCATATGTATTAATATGTAAAGTAAACTGCTTGGAGGTGTTTGTAGGCTCCCACGACTACATGATAAGCATAACAAGCACTATTTATGTGCATGAAAGATTAATCTCTCTCTACATCTTCTTCAATGAAGTATCTTTAAGTTTTTTCTGATGACTGTGATTGGTAGGTATTGATGATTCTACAAAAGATTCCTATCAACTTTTCAACTCCTTATTTTAATTCTTTTTTTCAATTATGAATCATGGACATTGGAAACTTATAGTTGAATTCTTTACGTTTAATGTTTAAGAATTTTTACAATAGGTAAAAACAACTTGAGGGTTTTCCTTAGGCATAAAATAAGGATAAATGTAAGTACATATATTATATCCGCAAAGTCCAAAAACATACTCTCAAGTCTGTCTCTTGAAAGCGTTTTAACTTCTCCAAAATATTAAAAAGCTCATGTCCTATCCATTGGTATCCTTGGGTGGATTTAACAATGGGCACCATGAACTATATTTTTAGAACATCTTGTTTTCTATAGACTATATTAAATTGGATGCCACCAAGGGCCATCTTGTAGCTTATCTAGTAGACACAAGTGACATGATGTAGTTTCTTATCCCAATCTAATCTACCATTCTTCACTAATTTAGTTAAAATTTGATGACATGCTGAGGTGCAAAGTATCCACCTAAAACAATTTTGTGTCTACTTTCTAGAATTCTCAAATAATTGTTCTCATGTATACATAGTCATAGATATCCATCTCTCCCAAATTTGTATGGATTTTCTCCTATTAAAGACTAATTATGAGCTTCTTGAGATAGACCCCATTTTCTTGTGATTATCATTTTTTTGGGAAAATTTCCTATTTTGTAGTTCACTAACAAAGAGGTTGTCTAGTCAAGTATCAGTGAGACTGGATATAAAGTTGCATGTTCTACTGAGGATATGTTAATACAAGTCAGCTACTGCTTAATGTGTGTATGCTTGTTTGACTTTGTTGCTGGCCAATAAAATCCTAAATGCTTCAATGTTCATAAGATTCTTTGCTTAGAGTAATAGTGTCCAAGTGCTCCTACATGTGCTAGTTGTAGCCACTTGTGGTGTTCTTCTTGATCCACACAACAAGCTAGAATTCTTGCATCATATCATAGGTACTTGGTAATATACGATATTTTTGGGATCTTATAACTTCCCTTTCCTTTGTTCTTACCACATGGTTCAGAGATCCAAAAGTCAAGATTGGCATTATTTTCTTTGCCCAATTCGGAACTAGTTCTTTGCTGAATAGATACACATCAAGAAGTTCATCTGACACATCGGGAGGTGGTTGGCATGTAAATGGGTCCTCTCTTTTACCACCACTACCACAAAATCCTATTCAATTAGTAAGAGAATCCATCTTACCAATCTATGTGTGTTGCAAGATTTATTTACCAAGTATTGTAGGTCTTGGTAGTCTGTAAAGAATTTAAACTTATTGGCCAATAGATAATGTAAAAATTTCTTTATTGGTTAAGCAACATCTAACCCTTAGCACTCAATCCTAGTGTAGTTTCTTTTTGCCACATTCAGCAGTCTACTCACATAAGGTATGGGTAAATCCATATTTCCCTCATTTTTTAGTTGTACGAGCACACATCCAATAACAAAATTGCAGGCATCAACATGGACATGGAAAGGCTTGTGCCATTGATGTGTCTTTAGGATTGGTGTTGAACACAAACACTATTTGAGTTCTAAGAACATTTTCTCACACTCCTCATTCCACTTGAAATTGTAATAACCTTCTATAGTGGTTAGCTATTATTGCATTCATATTTATGAAGTGTCTACAGTACCCACAATGTCCCATGAACGATTGTACTTCCTTCATTATTTTGGGTTCAGATAGCTTTGCAATGGCTATCACTTTATATTCCTCGATTGATTTTCCATTTTGAAATTATATGGCCCAAGATTTCTCTTTATCACATGAGAAATACACATTTCTTGGGATTTAGAATCCTTGATACTCTCTACATTTTCAAATATTTATCTTAACTCAAGGATATGATTTTTTCTTATGCAGAATTTGCACATAAGTGATCCATATAAACTTCTGGATTCTTATGGAAACGTTAATTAAAAATAGGACAGATGAGCCTTTGGAAGGTAGCCAAGGTATTAGTAAGCCCAAATGGAATCACTCCAAAGGCATAGTTCCCATTCAATGTCAAAAGCCATGTTTTGTTGATCTTCAGAAGCTATATCTACTTAATTATGGTATGAAAATCTGTCTAGGAAACTACATAGTTATTTACTCGCTACAGTTTCTAACAAATGCTCTCTAAATAGAAGTGGATAGTTATTCGTGGTGGTAACAACATTTGAATTTATTCAAGTTAATAAATACACATAATTTTCCATTATTTTTGGGAATGACAACTATGCAAGATACCCATTCAGTTTTACTCAATCTCATAGATAAATTCTCATTCAATTGGTGAACAAATGTCAAGATCCACTCCTTTCAAATTGTTGTACGTCCAAGAAAATATTTTCTTTATTCTCGCAAGAAGTACATTAACACTTCTTTCTCCTCGACACTAAAGTTGAGTCCTATGTATGTTGTTCTTCTTGATCTGGAATGGTTACCATTATTTTCATGGTCGTTTCTTTAATTTCATAAGCTTCTCCCATTAGAGCATCTTTTTTTGGTATCCTTACTAAACTTTTCCTATCTTTGATTCCATATGTTTTGTAGTTTTAGGTACTTCAAATAATGATTTGTCTTTTTTCTCCACTAGTGGGTTTTCCTTTCATTTATTTTTCTTTTCTTCCATGTTTACTTGAGTGGTTAGGAATATCTTCATTTTACACTCATCTTTTCATGGTATTTCCAATTAAATAGATATAGATTATACATAAATAAAGATATGTCATAACCATTGTGATCATCATAGGAAGTCCATTATTCTTTCTTCACCATTATGTTTGCTAGTTCTATTATTGATTCGTGACCATGAGACTCCAATTCCTCATCTAGAAATGCCATGGGTGCATAGGTTGGGTTTTGTATCCAACTAGTGTTTTGTGAGACTCTTTTTTCCATCACTTCTAGTTGTTTCTCCTCTTCTTTGGCTGCTTTACACATCAATAAATTTGTGTCTTCATGCATCCATGATGGATTGGAAGAGTTGAGGGATTGCATTGACTCTTATACATATTGTTTCTTGTTCATAGAGTTCCACTATAGTGGTGGGGCAGCTCTATGGGTGTATTCTTTTAGCTTGACCTTATATGATACCCCAATGTGTTGGGTTGGTATTCCTATCTTGTAGGATCTATAATCTTCTCATAAAGGGTCTACCTAAGATCATCTCATCATGATGGTTGTTCCCAAATGTGCATATGGAAAATGTGTGTTCAAGGGATTTCTTCACTAACCCTAATGTTCTTTCAATATTTTCCCTCTCCCATTTGAGGTTTCATTATCATGGGTCGTAAGGCCGGTTCACACCCTAGCATCCGTAAGGATGTGGTTCCCATGGAAATGTGTGCACTTTGGAAATGAGACCCTTGTAGGTAATAGAGAGATAGGTTTTTCCTTCATCGCCTTCACTCATCTTGATCTTGTCTATAGGGATCTCTAAGACTTTTCATTTGGATTATCTCTTTGAGTGAGAGATCTCAAGTTTTAAAACTCGATTTGATACATGTATCCATAGCTCTAGTTTCACTTTTAGAAGCTCTTCTAAAGGGAGATGGCACTGTCGTATATTGTTCTTCGCAACCTTCTTATTCCTAGGTATGGCAGAATCTTTGTTCCTTACTAGTATCATAGGGGCTCTTATTTGAAAAGAGTGGGATTCACGTGGATCTATGAATTTTGGTAACTCTTGTAGAAAATTGGACTTAAAATCTTACTCTTATCTTCATTGCATGTTTTCTTGATGTTTGTCTAAAGATGGAATATCTAGGAGGAACGGATCATGTAGATCATTGATCTCTTGAATAGGATGAGGATTCCTTTGCACATAGACCCATTTCTTCTCTTGGATCCCTTGTAAGATCTCCTTAGAATACTTGGTAATGAAATGAGGTATTCCGCTCCATTTTCTCTAATGGTTCTAATAGTCCTTGAAAATGCAACTCTAGTATGACTACATTTCTTTGGTTGAAGAGTCGGATAACCTCTAAAATAGCATCAAATAGTTCTACCATTTTGATGCATCGCTTTGTTCTCTCAACCTCCAAGTCTTCTATTGGGTATCTCTTTTCTTTTCCTTTCTTTTTGCATTGGGTGCTTCCTTAAATCTTGCCTATTATGCTTCGAAGATCGTATCTAACCCTTTAGGAATAGGGTCCACAAGGATTGAAGTTGAACTAGGTATGGATGGTGTAAGGGCTAGGGTTTGAGATGTCAACTCCATATTTTTGGTTTTTATTTCCTTGAGAATACCCTCTAATTTAGCTAATTTTGATGTGAACTTTTGCTTCACTCTTTCCATGTTATGTTTCCATGCTCTAGCTTTATTTTTACTACATTCTTTGGTTTCACTTAACTCTAGCTCTTTTTCTTTCTCCCATTGTTAGCTTGTTGGAAGGCTTGCACTCGGGTGATTGCACGGATTGGAACTAATGTGGTTGGATTTCAAGTTAAGATTTTTTGCACAGGGTGACTTCTGATGCATTGGTTGGGATCTTAGATCACTCACAAATGAGATGTTCCTTTTGACACTTGGAAAAAAACCTTCAATAATTATAGATTGCGATTGTCCCAAAAGTGGAGATGGGAACATTCCCATATGAAGTGATCTCTACTTGCCTCATCTAGGGTCTAGGTTTGGGATTTGTATACATGACATTAGGGTAGTCAAGTTCTTAACTATATTCCTATGGAGGAGCTCCATGTTGATAACTCTTAAGATGCTCTCATGACTTTTTGTAGTAGTCACGTACATTTTCACAATGTGAAGTGTCAAATCAATTTGCATTTGGATGATTTTCTATGATTATAAGAGGTAGTGGTATCAAGGCCCTATCTTTATCTTCTTTTGCTTCAACATAATCAGCTCAAAATAGATTGGCAAGAGATGTTGATAGCTAACCTAAGAAAGTTTTTCACCTAGGTTATGGTTGATAAATCTACTTGTATGCTTTTGGATACTATAATAAGGCTAAGCATGGTACTACCATTGATACGTGTATGGTTGTTGACAGTTTTGCCTAATTTTTGTTATATGGACAATCTTGTGCTACATGATTGGTGTTCCTCTCAATTGTTCAAAAGTATGAGCCTAACACTAGCCCGTTCTAGACTTACATAGGGCATGCATTAGCCATGTGATTAGCTCCATAGTTTTAGCACCAATTGATGGTGATCATCTTCTAATTTTGTATATTTGAAGTTTCCTCTTAGTTTTTTGGCCACTAACTTAGCTAATTCCTCAATAGATGATTAGGTTTTTGACATGGTGCTACTCAATCATCATGATTCCTATAGATTTTTGAGAAGTTCAATGCTTCTCTTGGGTTATCTGCAATGTCTACACTCATTCTCCCATGTTGATATAGGATATTTTGCTCTTAAGTACATGTATAATTGAAGTTTTCCACCCAAGAGTAAATCTAAACACAAAGACAATTGCTTGGCCTATGTATGTAGTTATGGGGTTGGATATATCTCTATGTATTTCTTAAATCTTCATTCTGCTAGTCTTAAAGCCTTTTGGGCAGCTTGCTTAAAGTTGTGGATCAATGATGAGGTGTTGTGTGTGATTCAAATCTTAGAGAATGCAGTGATGAATGCTTTATCAACTCTTAGATCTCTTAGTAGTTTCCTTGGTTGAAGGGCTCAAACCATGTAGGGTCCATAACCTTCAAGGTTAACCGAAATGCCTCATATTGTTGAAATAAGTTGTCCACATTTTCTACCCGTAATACTTAAATTCAACCACATCATCATAAGGATCACTTGTGCAGTTCAAATAATTCTTCACGATTTTTTATACATGCAAGGGCCTCAATGTTTTAAAGTGTTTGCATTTTCTTGATAGGGTAAATTCATCATCTTTTCTTTGTTATGTATGTCCTCTAGTTTGCTCTCTCTTTGGAATACTTATTACTCTTTTGACATACCACTTCCTAGGTTATGCACAAAGCTTACTTTTGGGGATTCCCTTGATTTTCCTTTCTAAGCACCTAAGGTGTTAGCATGTCTTGCACTCATTCGTTTGTGAGAAGCACAAAGATTTTTTGGGGAACTATCTTATAACCCAGCCAAATGTAGGCTTGTTTATAATATTCTTAGACTATGTAATTCTTTTTGAGTCATGAATCCAATAGGTTCCTTTTTTTGGGTTGTTTGGGTCCTTGAACTCATACACTAGGAACTCATTCTTAGTCAAGCATTGGTTAAACTAGACTTTAAAAAAACTCCATGTATGACCTCATTTGCATATAGTTGTGAGGTCATATTGTCTTGGGGTAATCTTAGTTGTAGCTTTGATCCACATTAGCATAGATTTTCTTCTAGGCATACTTAATACCTCCTCTAGATCCTCTTCCTCAAAATCTGTTAGTTCTCACTCAAGGACTAGTAACTACATACATAGTTCCCTTCTTATTTATAAATGATCCATTCTTAAAATTGAGCACTCGATGGTCTATACCATAGGGTTTCTCCGTGTTTCTCAACCAAGCCACTAATCTCCTCAATCTATCCTCATAGATGTGGGAAGGTAATTGATTGTTGTAGCTGTATTCTAGCTATGTTTTATATGGTTCTTTTGGTACTTCTAGGTAAGCTACCTAGTGCTAGCAGTTGGTCTCTCCATACTATATGATATATCCGACTCATTGGTTTTCGAACTTATGATAGCCACCTAATTGTTTTGATCATGACTTATAGTGCAATTGATATTTGCTTCAAAGGATTTTAAGCTCTATCGACCCACTTTGCCTATATGCTTTCTTGATTTCTTGTTCATTAAATTTTTTATCTGTGAATGTTTAACTAATTATTTTATTCCCCTCACTTCTTCTTTGATTATCTATTTATTTCTTCAATTCTTGTCTTTTCACTGCATTGTTAAGAGTCACTTAAGTAGCTCACAACTAGAATTTCTTCACATGTTTATTGTCATTTTTTCTTTAGGTTTCCAAATTTTATAATTTTTTTTACCAATATTGAACTAGATTTGCGTTAATTTATCGTGAACTTGAATTTCATATCATCACCTTAAGCTATATTCTAATTATAGGCTAACATTGACAAAGGGGGTTCAGGGTTTTTCTACCTGTTAGGATGTCATCCCAAACTAGCTTAATCTAGAAGCATAGCGATGGAATGCCCTAGATGTACTTGAAGCCTTTAATAATAAGCTATGCCCTAAAAGTTAAGAAAAAACCACAAATTTGGACCCCAAAAATTCATTTTTTTAAGCAAAAAAATAATCTATGTACTTGTATGTTGTGATAGACTAGTCTATCGCAATAGAGTGCACTATTGTGATAGAGAGGGTCTATCATGATAGAGGGGGTGTATCATGTTTTTTGTTCTATCAAGATAGAGGGGTCTCTACCACGATACATAGGCTCTTTCATTGGGGGGGGGGGGGGGGGGGGTTTGTCCCGATAAGAAAGTTTTCCCCATTGAGGAGGGGCCTGTTGTGATAAACGGGTGCTCCAAGAAGGTTTTTCTATTAGGATACAATGGTCCTGTGGTGATGGATGGGGTCTATAATGATGGAGAAACTCGATCTATATTTTGTTCTATCATGATAAAAGGATCAATCCAAATAGAGGGTGTTCTATTATGATCGAGAGTTTTTTTCATGGGATAGGTCTATCATGATAGAGAATTCTATCATGAGAGATGAGGTGCATCACGATAGAGCCTCTTAGTTAAGTTTTTGATCAATCATGATAGTGCAAAAAAATTCATTTCTTTGCTTCGTCTACACCACTAGGATAGTGCTATGGATATCTACAAGCATGTGTTGTTGCATTTCCAAAAATATAACTTTTTAGGTCCATTGCAATAGACACAGTCTATTGTCTCAAGACATGCAAAATGGTCTCTTGTACTTGTGCAGGTCCCTAGAGCTGATGGTGGTTTAATGTCTGCAAAAAAATAAAAAAGAACATAGAAACCAAGCACACACATGAGCTCTTTCGTTCTTTCTTTCTTTCTTTCTTTCTTTCTCTTGCTCTCTCTCTCTCTCTCTCTCTCTCTCTCTCTCACACACACACACACACACACACAAGCAAGTGAGGGGGTGTGATTGGATGGTGGGTATACGGTTGGGAAAGTGTAATTTCTACAAAGATGGAGATGGTAAAGGGAATGAAGGGGGATGAATGATGGTGGTGGGGATGGAAATGAAGATGAAAGTAATAAAATCAATGAGAAAAAAACTTTACCAAAACTACTTACCTAGGTAACAAAACCCAAATGTCTCTACTCAATGTTCTTACATTCACATGCTTGCACTCCAGTAGTGCTCACCAAAAAGAGTGCCAAATGTTTCCCGGTGTCATATCTAGAATAGTGATGAGTATCAATGTAGAGGAAGATTCGCCTAGTTACTCTCAATCCACAAAGGCATGAGGCTCACATGATGATCCTGAGTGAGTGATGTGTTTAGATGTGAAGGGAGAAGCACACTAGATGCACACACACATACACACAGAGAGCGAAGAGAAGATGAGATGGAACAATGGAGTTCATTTGTGAACAAGATTACAATCTCTTTACTCTCTTTTTACAAGGCTTATCTCCAAAAACGTGACACAAAGAATGAGCTTTCTAGCTCTTTTCATAAATTTGTATCGATGTTTTGTTGAGTTTCAAAACTATTATCGAGCATGGCTAAAATTTAGGTTCTAAAGCTAATTTAGGGGATTAAATGAACTTGAAAAAAAAAATGAAATTCTAAATAAAACTTCTATCTAATCTCTATAGAGATTACATGCATGAAAGCAAATGAAAAGTGTGAGAGACTCAAAATGAGTAGACCAGGAAATGGGTGAACTCATATGGATTAGAAATAAGATTGCCAAGAGCATGGAGTAGGCTCCTCAAGCTTATAACCAAGTACAAATGGGGGAAGAATCACTCCTTATATAGATTTGGGAGGGGCTCTCCAAAGTACATCTCATGTGGGATGATTCCCTTCAAAAGAGAATGAATACAATGGTAGAAGCAAATGGCAAGGTACCCAAATACAAAAGAGATACCATATAAAATGGAAATAAACTACAAATGGAGTGCCTCCTAGAATCAAATTGGAGATGCACTCACGCGGATACAAATATAGATGATGTAGGAGCAATCATGTCATCAACATCCCCTCTACAACTCCATTTTGGAGTGGCTCAATGTTGTAGAGATCCACCAAGCACTACAGCGGAACTACAGGTAAAGCCTTCATGAACATGTCTGCCAGGTTCTCTTGAGAGGTACACTGCTCGAGAGATATCTCCTGAGATATGAGCTTCTTGCCGATGAAGTGGTATCAGATCTTGATGTGCTTTGTTCGAGCATGGAACATTGGATTCCTTGGGATGTTCAAGGCTGACTAACTGTTCATGCAGTTTTTTAACAGAGTAACATGCAAAACACCAATGTCAAATAATAAACGTCGAAACTAGATGGCCTCATATGCTATAAAGTTGGATGCTCCATACTCGGCCTCGGTGGATGATAGAGCAACTGTAGGCTACTTCTTACTTGCCCAAGGGATAGGTCATGATCCAAGCATGAATATGTATCCAGAAGTGGACCATCAAGAATTAGGATCACTAGCCCAATCTGAATTTGAACATCAGATGAGTTGAATGCCCCTTTGTACCAAGACAATGATTTTGGGTGAGGGCAAGGTAGCGAAGTAGTCTCTTAGTAGCATCCCAATGTATCTATCAAGGCTAATGTGCAAACTGACTGAGTATACCAACTGCATGGGCAATATCTGGTCTAGTGTTGGCAAGGTGGAGTAATGATCCAACAAGCTGTCGATAAGTATGCACATCCACAAGTGATGATGAATCCTCTAGTCTGAGATTTATGTTTGGATCAAGTGTTGAGGATAGTGAGCAACATTGGTCCATGTTATGTCAGGAAAGAAGATCAGAGTAGTAAATTCTTTTGTGATAGGAATATGCCTTTTTTGTTAGCCAAATTTCCATACCCAAGAAGTAGTGAAGTAGTCCAAGGTATATCAAAGAGTATTCAAGGTGAAGCTGTCTAATGATGAATTGGATGTATTCTCCATCTGAGCCTGTCAAGATGAAGGCATCTGCATAGAGGATGATGATGGCCACTAGGACTTGTTCTTATAGACGTATAAGTTTGCATCATCACTCCTTCTTTCAAATCCTTTATTCTCGAAGAACTTGTGAAGTTTTTCCTACTAGGCCTTGGGAGCCTGCTTAAGTCCCTAAAGTGCTTTGTGAAGCTTATAGACTTGATCTTTCTTTCCTTTGATCTTGAAATCTTGTGGTTGGTCAACATATACTTCCTCTTGAAGATCTCCATTGAGGTAAGCACTTTTGACATCTAGTTGGTAGATGAGCCACTTGAAATGTGCACTTAGTGCTAGAATGATCCTTATGGTGGTAGACTTTTTAGTAGGGGCAAAGGTTTCTTCATTGTCAATGCCATGTTGTTCCTTACATCCTTTAGCCACAAGTCTTGCTTTGTACTTGTCTAATGTGCCATCTAATTTGTACTTAAGCTTATAGGGCCACTTAACTCCTATGAGTTGATGATTTGTGGGCTTAACAACAAGGGTCCAAGTGTTGTTCTTCTCGATTGCATCTAAATGCACTTGCATAGCTTCTTCAAACTCAGGTTGGCCTTGAGCTTCTTTGTAGTTAGAAGGCTCTCGAATTTGTTCGATGTGATGCATCAATGCATAGTTTACATAATGACTTTGTTCTCGCTATTGATTTTCAAATGAGCGCTTGTGATCTTCTAGGTGGATGTGAAGTACTGGCCTCTGGCGTGTTCTTTGAAAAGAATATGTCCCCTTTTGAAGTGTAGAGGGGTGGCCTGAGACTTGTATTTGGATCTTTGGTTGACTATCTTGAAGCTTCAATAAAGATTACATCTTTTGAAATTGTGATGGACTCGTTATCAAGATCGTACAATCTACATGCTTTTGATTGTTCACTATAGTCGATAAATATATGCTTCTTGGACTTGGACAATAACTTGTTGGGATCTTCTTTTGGTACATGGAAAAATGCTTCACTTCCAAATACTCGAAAGTAACTAACATTACGCTTTCTTCCATATTAAAGTTTCAAAGTATGTCTTGTTGTTAAATGCACTAGTAAATTCTTGATTGAGTATGTGTATGATAGTATGCTCTGCTTCTACCCAAAACCTATAGGGTAAATCTTTCTTGTGAATCATGGTTATTGCCATTTCCATCACACTTCGGATCTTCTATCAACTACTCCATTCTCGGATGGAGTTGTGTTCGGTTGAGTAACTTGTCTTTTTATCCCCTTTTGTTTTAAGAAATTTTCAAATTTGTGATTGATAAATTCACCATCGCCATCAAATCAAATAGTCTTAATTGTTTTTTATGCTTCTTTCTCAACTTGGTTGATCCATTCTTGAAACTTAGAGAAAGTGTGTGCCTTTGACTTCAAAAAATATACCCAAATGTATCGAAAGTGGTCATCTACTAAAAGAAAGAAGTAGAGTGAACCACTAAGAGAAGGGGTATTCATAGGTCCACAAAGATCTATGTGGATGAGGGCTAAAGGGTTCTTAGCTCTTGTGGACACCTCCTTCGGAACAGGAGCCTTTTGTTGCTTGCCTTGGGTGCGACCTTGGCAGACATCATTGACTTACCCTATCTTGGGCACTCTTTTAACTATCTGAGAGGAAGAAATCCTTGGTAAATATGAAGTGTGGCCATAACATTGATGTCATAAACTAGAGATCGATTCCTTAGATAGAAAGGAGGAGAGTTTGTAGAGCCCTTTGTCTTCTATGCCTTGTGCGATAATGTCTTTCATTTGAGGGCCAATCACCTTAACTACAGTGTTATCGAATAACACTTGTTTATCGTGATCAGTGATGACCTTGACTAATAGTAGGTTCATGCAAAAGTTAGGAACAAATAAGAAATTTGATAATGATTTGCACTCCCCTTGGGCATTGGTGATTTGTAGTTTGCCTTTCGCTTTGATGGGTAGGCTCTTGTTGTTGCCTAGGTAAACTTCTCTAGTAAGTTCTTCAATTTTGTTGAAAGGAATCTAGATCGTTACACATGTGGGATGTCGCTCCACTATCAAAGATCCATTCCTGAGAAGAGATGAAAGTTACAAAAGCATTGGGCCCTGTGGAAATGAACAAGTCTTCACTAGAACAGTGAGATCTATGTTGAGATGTTTTTGAGGGGTTCTTTGAACTAGACAGCTTCAATGTATGCTTTTTCTTATAGCAAATTTTTTCGAAGTGTGCTATCTTTCCACACAAATTGCAGCTCAATTTCTTCGATGAAATGTTTGACCCGTGCTTTGGTGCATTCTTAGTATTATGAATAGCATGTTTACCCTTGTGGAAGAGTCCTTTAGCCTTCATGGCTATTTCTTGGGAGAAAGTAGACTTCACTCGTGAGTCATGGAGGAGAAATAGTCGACGGACCTCTTCCCAAGTTAGAACTTGACCTCTGTTATACAAAGTGGTCATGAATGATTCATAGGACCTAGGAAGCTTATTAAGTAATCGTATAGCCATGTCTTCAGTTGAAATTTGTCTTCCACATAGTGCTAACTTGTGTTGATAATCTTCGAACTAGGTGATCACTTTTGTGATGGTGTCTTATGGACGTATAGTGAGATTGTAGAATTTGGCTTCCAGAGTATAAATCTTAGAAGGTGTTTTATCCTTGTATGGATTGCCTAGAATATCTGAAGCTTTGAAGGCTTACATGCAGTGATGTGACCCTTTGTTAATTCATCACCATGCAAGCAGAAGTTGGCCTAATGCTCACTTGTCTTATACATTCCATATATTCCAAGAGCCTAGTCAGGCTCTCATTCTGTACTGTCAATGACCTCATACAATAGGTTTGTATAGAGATATGCCCTAATAGTGTCCATCTATAGGTTATAATTTGTGCCATTTAGCCTCTCATCTTTCCGCATGAATATTGGTTTAAAGGAGGGTAAATATAATTGACTTGCGGACATGGCACTTGAAATCGTTGACATGTTTTCCATTGAAACAAAGTTAATTACCACAATTGCAATAAAAATTGGTTCATAAAATTGAGTTGGGGTGGGGGTGGGTGGGCTTAGAGTAGGCCTACACTTGCACCAAGAATGAAGTAGACACTTTGGAGATTGGGGGGCTTAGAATAGCCCTATACTTGATAATGCGAGAGAGGCACCTTAGAGGAGGGGGCTTAGAATAGCCCTATGCTTGCACAAAAATTGAGACGAGTCAATGCGAGAGAGAGAGAGGGGCTTAGAGTAGCCTGTTGCACATCAGGATAGGTTTACTTGGCTCGGGAACTCAAGAAACTTTGTGGGTGGGCTTAGACTAGCCTCCAACCCACAAAAACACACACAAAAGATCCTTCTTCTTATATGTTGGAGCTATAGAGTTAGGCACGTAGTGCCAATTTGTGTGCCAATATGTTTGAGGTTTCTAAGTAATAAGAAAGGAACACCTTGAAGAGGAGTAGGAAAAATCTTGTCGAAAAAACAAATAATGTCTTTACAATGATCCCTCGGAGGTCACAAATGTAGATGGCCCATTAAAGGTCAAATACCCTTATAATGTAGGCACTTAATTTCTTGGCGGACTATGAAGGGTCTAGATCTAGGTGTGGATCTATCTGCTAAAATTCCTTGGGATTTTAAACATATTAATCTATCTACCAAGTGGAGAAAGTAGACATCAAAAAAATGAAATGCTACACTTGGAGTGCGAATGAGTTCCACATAAAAGACTCATCAGTGGTGGTAACTACAGAAAGCTAATCAACAATTAATGCAAGAGGCTTCATTGACCCACCAAACTAAAGGAAGGACATCATGAATGAATTGAAGGGTGATATAATTTTCCTCTAGTTTAAAAATGAAGGAAAAAATCAAATGCCAAGGTTTTAGACCTCTAACAAGTGGCATAACGCAGGGATTGATAGTCCTTATAACGTAATTGATTAATGCATACACGAGATGCCTTAAATCATAGTTGGGTCTAGAGCTCTTCACAGATGAATGCTGCTCTGATGAGTCGCCTGCTCTTTGTCTGGTGAGAGAGATGCTTTGTGCCAGCAGTACTCACCAAGTCAGAGCATCTGATTCCTCTAATCTCGCTCTCTCGAAGGGTGTAACCGCCAAGTCGGATTGAAGTTGTGGTGCCGAATTGAATGGAACTTCTGACTTAGTGCAGGTGTGTTGTCACCAACAGTAGGTACAATACCTTTGTACGGAGAATTAGCATTCTTTGTCTTGCTTGCGTGCACAGATTATGTCTCTTGCTTACTCTCTCATAGAACTCTGGCAATAGGCATGGGTGATGAGTTACGAAGCAGTGAGCAGCTGCATTGAGGTACGCAGATTCGTCATGGAGCAAATACCATAGAGCTTATTGTACACGTGTTATTCTCTCCCAATTTATCTAGTTCTCTTTCTTGTTTGGTAGTAGTGCAAGTCTTCCAGTTTACTATTAGAACAGAGGATAGAAGGAGCTTACACAGGCTAGCTAATTGCACAGCAGACGGCTTTAAAACAGCCCGTAGATGCAAAGATGAGGCTCGCATAAGATGATGCAATTGGCTTCTTTTAACCTCTCGCTGTGTCTCATTCTCTCTCTTTCTTTATCTCTCTCTCTCTCACACGGTCGTAAGAGAGGTTCCGTCGTTGTGCTGTTGCAAGATGCTTGAGAACTCCAACAGCAGTGCTGCAGGAAGATCACCTAAAGAGGTTGAGTCTCTCTCTCTCTCTCTCTCTCTCTCTCTCTCTCTCTCTCTCTCTCTCTCTCTCTCTCTCTCTCTCTCTCTCTCTCTACTTGATGTTGTAGTGCCGATTGCTTTCAGTGCTTGCTCCTAATGATGAGGATGACGTAGCTCAATCAGTCCGAAGGTGTGATGAACACAATGGCGTGCGATGATGAACATCTATTCTCTATGATTGTAGCACAAGTATACACCGACGCCATGGTCTACTTTGCACAACATAGGGCATGGAAGCATTGTGCACAACATTAGCAAGCCAAAACCTCCCCTTGCTATCCCACAGAGTTATGATTAAATAGCATCACTTGAACAGACCATGTCCCCAGGAAAGCCCGAGTGTCTGAAAACTCCTGCACACATAGTAATCTGCGCTGCGAACAGCAGAGCTTAGTCTTTGGGTGTAGATAGTGGGTGGACAATAGATTATTGTAGACATGATAGAACAAAGTATAACAAGGATGCATGTTCTAAAGTAGCTAGTTAGACAATAATAGAGATGATTAAGCCTAATGAAGTAAAGATAATGATGGGATTATCTAAGATATGAACACATAATACAAGACTTCGGACTAAGGATCTCTTCCAAAGAGTGGGTATAAACACTGCAAATTTGGAGATCCAATAATAAATCTGTAGAATGGCATCAAATTAACATATGATTAGCACAGAGAGGGTGGGAGGGACGGCAAAATGGGGGTAAAGGGTGAACAAACAGATGAAAAACCAGAGTGAGAGGTGGTCTAATGGGCAAAATGAGGCCCAAAGAGCAAATGTTTGATGGAAAAAGCTTCTCTCAATGAGGTGAAAGCACAACCACCAGCACTCCAGCACCACAACCACTAAAATTACCACCAAATACACCACCAAGTCCTCCACCTAATTCTCAGATAGCATTTAGAGAGTACACACATGGAAGCAAAATAAAAAGAAGAGCATGCTCACAAAAGAAAGAGTGTGAGAGACTCAAAGTGAGTAGGACCAAAAGTGGGTAAACTCACAAAGCAGAATGAATACAATGGTAGAAGCAAATGGCAATGTACCCAAATACAAAAGAGATACAATATAAAATGAAAATAAACTAGAAATAAAGTGCCTCGGAGATACAAAATGAAGATGCACTCATGCAAATACAAATATAGATGATGTAGGAGCAATCATTTGATCAACAATCTCGCCAAGTTCAAAGACTTCTGGGCTTGCACAAAGTGGCGCATGTATCTACAAATAAAGGATTCGTATACAATGTGTTAGTGATTAAAGTCATTATTTTCATAGAATTGGATATGCTTGAATAGTGAGCCCTTCTTCTCATCTTCTCTCACGTCATCTGTGGCTAGTTTCTCATTAGGTGCTATTCTACGTGTTTTGTCGTTGCTCAACACCAACATAAATTGCTCATTTTCGTCTACCCAACACTAAAATGTTCTAGCTTGGGTTTTTTCATGGTCTATACAACCTACATTAATTTGAAGCTTCTTCAATTCTCTAATACTTTCTCATGACACGTCGAGCGCGTGTAAAATGCTTTCTTGCATTTCCTTCAGTGTGGGCGATAGGGATTCAAAGTCTGTCTATGGCGTGGATTCCTCCTACTTTTCTCATCAAGAAAGTGATTAGCTTTTGGGCTCGTAAAACATGGCTATCGAGCATCATTTCTTTGCGGCCTTATTTTTTACAAAAACACAGTTGCACCTTTAGGGCTATCCCTTCTCAAGCTTTACCCTTGTGGTCCTTTCAATCTATAATACTAATACTAGCCATTCAATGCTTCAAACCCTTGATTCATTGTACAAGAGAGTCCCATGGGTACCAAGCCTGGGAGTCCCATGGGTACCAAGCCTGTCTTTGCTTGTACTTTCAATTAGTTCTAGCTAATTCCTAGGATATTAGGTCTCAATGCTGAAATTCGTTTTTTTTTTAAATTATATTTTTCATGAAACTTGTACATCTTAGTCGTACGGTGCATTGGTAAGAGCATGAACCAAGGATTCTGCCCACTTAAGGACAACTTCCACATTGAATAGATATTTGTTGAGGATGACATCGTTATGCCGCTAATTTCTTATCCATTTCTTAATCAAAACAAGTGGTCTGCTCTCACATGGGTATTTGATTACTACATCAAGACTTCTATATAGCACTCCATTAACAGCATAAAACGCTTAACTATTCTTCCAATTCCAAATGGTTTATTTTCCAAGTATAGGATTTTTTTCTGGCGTACAAAAGCCTTGAACCTATTCGACAAGAAATAATTTCTAAATTCATTTATACCGTAGACTATTTCAAGATCCCGTCACTCCCTCTTTTTGTTTTTGTTGTTAAGTTGCTTCTAGTTCTATTCAACTTCCCACTCACATATACTCAATGGATTGATCCAAAATACATCTAACTCCAACAATTGGTATCAGAGCAGGTCACCACTTCGTCTAGGGCCTCGTCGACCCTTCTCAAGTTGTAGTCTCAGAATCGCACAAATTTTGGTGAGCATACTCAATGTGTTTCAAAGATCAACAAAGCTTTGCTATGTGGTGTTGAAATCGCGATCTGAGCTCGTTTCAACCTCCGAAAGCACTATCGTAGTGCTTATGTAGGCTATTTCATCTTTTTGTGCCAAAGGTATATACCAGTTTTGGTTAGCCAATATAAGCATCTTGAAGTCTGCTATAAGTTTAGCAGAATTTGGCTAGGCAGTTCTGTTCAACTTTTTGAAATACAATCAAATTTCTACATTAAGGTATTTTAGTCAATGGCCATGGATGAAAGTAATGATGTATTTTGTATGTTGGTTGTTGAGGATAAGTTGGATGGTACCAAATACCCGTTGTGGGCTTATATGATGCGACATGTATTGGTTGCAAAAGGACCGTGGAACATTGTGCAGGGTGTTGAAAAACGTCATATCACACCTTCAATTGTTACAACTCCAGGTATTGAAGCTGATGCAAAAGGTATCGAAGATGATGATATTCAGCATATTCTTGTTCGTGCTACAGTTTCTCCTGCACCTACTGCAGAGCAAATTGGTTGGGATGGCATAGATGCTCATTCACATGCATTGATAGCTTTGTCTGTCAAACGTGCCATTATTCCTCACATACGCTCTTGCAGAATAACTAAGGATGGTTAGGATACACTTACCACATTGTACCAAGCTAGGAATGAGGCTCGTGTTGCTTACCTCCAAAAACAATTGGAGAGTGAGCACATGAATGAAGATGATTCTATGGACAATTTTCTAACAAAGATCAAGACTTGAAGGAATAGTTGATTTCTGCTAATGAGGTTATACTAGATAGCTCACTTGTGCAGATCGTTTTGAATATCTTCCTGATTCATATCAGAGTTTTGCTTCTACTCTTTGGTTGATGATGAAAGGCAATCCAAATTCCTTGTCATTTGAGGAGTTAGTCTTTGTTATGTTGTAGGAAGATGAGTCCAGGCAGAACAGGTCCATTTTGCAAGTTGCAGATCAAGCATTCTTGGCTGAAAAGAAATCAGAAAAGCAAAAATTGTTATGCGAATACTCTAGAGGAAATGATCATATCGTAAAGAACTGTCCAAAACTAGTTGGTAAAGAGGCAAAGAAGAGAGAGGCTAGGATGGTTGTTGCAGAGGCCTCTACACCCAAAATAGAGTCTGCTAATCTTGTGCAGAAAGAAGAATGGGCATTTAGTATTGTTTGCAGTTTTGACCTATCTTCTCATGAGCAGTGCATGTCTGCAATAGACTCAGATGTTTGGTACTTTGACAGTGAGGCGACCAAACATATTATCTTGTAGCATAGTTTCTTCTCTTCACTCAAGCATGCCCCTACAGGGAATACTATTACATGCACCAACAACTCCTCTTATCTTGTTATGGAAGTTGGTAAGATCATTTTGACTACTACTGATAGTAGTTCTTTCACTTTGTCAGATGCTTTATTTGTGTCAGGGATCAAGAAGAACTGGTTATCAGTTTTTGCATTACCCAAGATTGGCTTAGTTGTGAAATTTGTTGATGACAAGTGTACAGTTCATGATCTGTCAAATGGCGATGTGATTATTGCTTCTAGCATTTTATGTCATGGGCTGTATAAGCTCATAGACTATGAAAGATCTATGAATGATTCGGCATGTGCAGTACATGATTCCCAGGCTATGTCAGATGCAAAGCTTTGGCATGCATGCTTTGGTCATCTGAATTTTGCTAGTTTGCTATGCCTTTAGAAATTTGAAATGGTGTCGTCTTCGCAAACTTGAGGCACCTAGAAAACATGTTTATGAAGGCCGTATTTTGGGCAAAATGCAATGTTCCTCATTTCCAAAAGATGGTTCAGTTCGGGCTCCTTAGAAATTGCAGCTTGTACATAGTGATGTCTGTGATCCTATGCAGACACCTTGTTTTGGAAATTATCTTTACTTTGTGACTTTCATTGATTATTTTTCCAAGCATGCATGGGTATATCCATTGGAGGAAAAATCTGAAGTTTTCATGTGCTTCAAAATTTTTTTGGTTTTGGCTGAAAATTGTCAGCATGTAAAATGGGCACCCTCCGTTCTGGTCAAGGGGGGGGATATATGTCTTCTGATTTTAATGCATTTCTGGCTAAACGTGGGATAAAACACAAGTGTAAAGTGCCACATACACCTCAACAGAATGGAGTTGTTGAACGAAAGAACAGGTCACTAATCATGTGTGCAGCATATGTACTTAACAGGTGTCCCACTAAAGCACTGCAGTCTACCACTCCATATGAGGCTTGGCATGATCGCAAGCCATTTGTTGCTCATCTACGTGTTTTTGGTTATCTAGCATATGCATTAGTGCATGAAAACATCGCAGGAAATTGGATGATAAAGCAGTAAAATGTATTTTTGTTGGGTACAGTTCCAAAAGTAAAGGCTATCATCTGTATCATCCACAGCCGTGATGTTGGTTTTGTAGAAGATGATATTCAACCATTGCTTTCATGTACTAAGGAGACATCCGTTAGCTCCAAAGACATGTATGATACTTTTCTGCCTCTTTTTACAGGTGGACAGTCTAGTGTTGGTCCTAATGAGGTAACTTCTCAGCCTTTGCAGGTTTCAGGTGATGATGCGGATCATTCCATTTCTCATGCATATTTACATGATGCACTTGTTGATGAGAGAGATGATATTGAGCAGGCAAAAACTATGCCAAAATGGTTGGTGTAGACTTTGCGTGATAGCAAATTAGATGCACCTCTATCATATCCTACTCGTTCAAGCTCTCATAGTGCCTTGTTTGCATCAGATTGCTATGCTATGGCTACATCTAGTCTCTGTGATGAGAATGAGCCTATTTCATTTGATAAAGCATGAAATTCACAGAATGGATGGCTCTTATGCAATCTGAATATGATGCTATAATGAAGAATGGTACTTGGTCCTTGTGTGACTTGCCTCCTGGCAAGAAGGCCATTGCCACTGTGGGTGTACAAGCTAAAGCATAAGCCTGATGGAACAGTTGACAGGTGTAAGGCTAGGCTTCTTGCAAAGGATTATGCACAAGAAAGAGGCATTGATTTTGATGAGACCTTTGCACCTACATGTCGCATGACTACTGTTCGGAGCATCTGTGCACTTGCAGCCCATCATGGAGGGAATGTACATCAGTAGGACATTAAAACAACATTTCTGAATGGTTACTTGCGTGAAGAAGTGTATGTTTTTCAGGCCCATGGCTTTGTGCAAAAAGGGCATGAAAACCAAGTGTGTAGATTAAAGAAGGCATTATATGAATTTTAGCAAGCTCCACGTGCTTGGTATGAGAAGATACATGTCTATCTGATTGCATATTGTTTTGATAACAATCCAACTGAAAGCACCTTATATGTTAAGCATGCTAATGATGTGCTTCTCATCATTGTTGTCTTTGTTGATGACATGCTAGTCATTGGTCCTATTGAGAAACATATTGCTGATTTTAGGCTTATTTGCATGCCTCATTTGAGATATTTGATTCGGGGCATTTGCATCATTATTTGGGCATTCAGTTTATGCACGTTGATGGTGGAATAGCTTTGTGTCAAACAAAATATATATGACACATTATTGCAGCGTTTTGGCCTTCAAGACTGTAAACCTATTGCCACTCCTATCGAAATAGGTTTAACACTGAGTCTTGATGATGTTGGAGATGCATTTGATGTTGTTCTCTATCAGCAAGATGTTGGATGCTTGATTTACTTATGCATTACTTGGCCAGATATTTAGTTTGTTGTCTCATAGATGAGCAGGTTTATGCATTGCCTAGGAGTCAAGCATAGGCAGGCGGTTAAGCGCATCTTTCGCTACTTGAGTGGTACTCGGCTAGTTGGGTTGTTTTATCCCAAGGGGGGATCACTACCGCCAGATTTGCATGCTTTTTCTAACTCTTATTGGGATGGCTGCTATGACACTCATGTGTCCACTAGTGGCTTTTGCTTCATGCTTGGCAGCTCATGTATATCTTGGTTTAGCAAGAAGAAGCCTATTGTGGCCACTTCCAGTTGTGAGGCTGAGTATAGGGCAGCTCTCACAGCAACTGTTGAGTGTGTGTGGCTCAGATGCCTTATGGCTGATTTGGGTGTTGGTCAGTCTTTTGCCACCACCATGAGGTGCATTATCATTATGTCAGGGAGAGGTTCTCTGCTAGGGAGATCAGCTTGGCATATGTGCCCACGCAGGAGAACATTGCACACCTTTTCATGAAGGCTCTGCCTAGGGAGAAGTTTGAAGCTTTCCACAAAGCTTTGGGCTTACTTCGGATTTGTTGATATATCTAGGTAGTGATGTGTGTGAACACTCTAGGACCTCTGGGGCACTTTTTTCCCTCTTTAGGAGGTTTTTTCCCCCGGCTTGTATCTATGCCTATTGCCCTAATGGACTACTTATCTTTGTACATTCTCTAGTAATACATTTAGTATTGTGTGTTGTGATCCAAGCTTCTTCTTCTTCCTTGTGCTATTCGGGTGCTTCCGTGGATGTCTAACTCCAGTAGTTTTCAACCCATTTGTAAGCCCAAATGGTGTCGATCTAAAAGAAAAGATACCACTTTGCATTCTGAATGTAGTTTTGTGTTGGTCTTTTAGGCGCCATTAATAAGTATTCTATCAAGAGACTCTATCAAGAACACTTTAAACTTCTTTTGAAGCGACCTACTCAAGTAAGTGATTAGCTATTTGTAGAGGGTATTTATCTCTTATTGTTGCTTCATTGACTTTGTTTGAGATCTATAAACACGCTTAGTTTAGCATTCCTTTTGGGTATCACAATGGTTTACACCCACTTAAAATGTTTAGTTTTGTAGATGAACCCGACATCCAATAGTTCATCAATTTCTTCTTTGGAATAGGTTTCATTGTATGTATATCCTTACATTCTCATCAACTTCGCTTTACTTATCATGGGAATTCTATGTGAGCAAATTTTAGGATCTATGCCTTTCAAATCCTTATAAGTCCAGGTGGAATGTCTTGATACTCTTCTAAGGTCAAACATTATCTCTCTCCATGCAGAAGTCTTCTCTTTTGTTTTTGTGATTCACTACTACTTTTTTAATAGTTTCTATATTATCATATGATAGACCAGGCATTGGTTCTCTCCCACATATTTCAATTTTGAGTTTTTGCTCTATAGATGTATATCTGTTAAAATTCTTAGGGTCTTAGAATAAGAATTATTTTCCTCCACTTACTATTTTGATGCATTAGACTTCAACTCTTCTATCTAATACACTTTGTTGATGTAGGTAAGGGATTTTGGGTGATGTTTATGTTGGTAAGCCATATTTTAGTTAGATAATCTCCATCAAACTTAGATAGGGTGTATGTGCTATATGGATTGGTCCTTTACACCCCATGATTTGTTGTCTAATCTCTTTCCTTATCATCACATTCCCTCATTCTTCCTTGACATGGAAAAACATGGCTAAGATGAACAGAGTGTAACCATCTTCATCCACAAACATATTTAAAGTTTGTTTTGTGAATGCATCGAGTGTGGCTGAGATGTGCACCAAAACCAAAGGTTGAAAATCCTTGTCTAAAGTTTCATGGGCATATACATAGGTCTTCCAATGGAGGTCAAATTGGCATTTATTCTAGTCTAGGGTTTCATTCTTTCTTCTTAATAATCATTCCTTATTTGATATTTTACATGTCTATAGATGTGTATCTTCCATATTCAGACTTCCTAGTGCATGCTTCATTTGCATAAATTCCACTCCACTAGAGTGGTGCCACATCTCTAGGAGAATTTGAAACCAATTGTATTCATGTGGTTGTGCCTTTATGTTTTAGATACACTACCTTACCACCCTATTCGTGGACCAACTTCAATTTCCTTAGACAATTCCTTCTTAAAACTAATTCATAGTTATTCATATTTGCAAAGTCACATATGTAAGTGTGTATTTGAATTCGCCATATCGTCCCAACAAATTTCACCTTAAATGACTCTTAGAGTACTCTACTTCTTCTTAACATGGACAAATGGTGGAGAAAGTTAATCATCTATTATCAAAGTTTAGTATAATTCTTTTAGTTACAATGGATTATCTACTCAAATTCTAGATGATCATATCATATTTAAAATTCTAACAAAAGCTTTCGGTCTCTACGATAGAAAAATGTTTTTATGGACGTTTTTCTTTCCACTCTCGAAGGATTGGAATACAACAAGTACTCGCGATTTGATGAGGCACACTTTATCACTTGAAATGAATGGAAGCCTATTTTCACAAACCTTCCCACAATCAAGAAATCTAGAGAAGGAATGGGACCAGTACAAAACTTAAAGGTATGATCAAATGAGCTTTCTTTGAGCTTCCCACATGGGTAAGATCCTTAACCACTAATTTCCTACCAGAGATCCTCATCAACAACCATTGCAATCGCACATCAGGTGACCACCATTTTCACAATATGTTCCTTTGCATTACGATTCCAACATGCCCCTAATATGAAACAAATTTTTGCCACCTTTGCACATCCTTAACATGCACCTAATCTAATATTCAATATGACTACAATACATGAAAACACCATAGAACTAATGGATATGTCCCCACACATAATATTCTCGCATCCTCTATGCCTAATTCGAACCCTCCGCTATCCCCAATTCCCCCTCCACCACCACTCATGAGCATAACAACTTCCCCAACCCCATTTCCCATTCCCCTGGCATTCCAAACTCAATACCCTCTATCCATTCATATCAGTCTAGTCTTTTTGACAAGAAGCATCAAGAATACCTTCTCATGAGTACTTTGCTGCATGAATCAAGTACGTGAGGAGTATTCATCATTAGGATAGTTAAATGAAATCATACAAGCACGTTCCATCACTCCAAATGGAGGACAACATCTTAATGGTAGAATGCATCCTTTAATGCATGATACACAATGCTAAAGGATGTGCTATAATGATAGAATCACAATGAGAAAGTCAAGAAAAGGATGGAGTTCACTTATTAGAAGAAAACCTCTGCATGGGACTGTTACGTAGCTTTCCTACTGTTATAAGAGGAAAATATTAGGCTATGATGTCCAAGTGCAGAAAACTTGGACGTAGTACTGGAGATGACATGTACAACTCTCGTGACTCCTTTGAGACTTCAAGTAGTCACTTCTTATTCTATTGAAATCATCTTGAAAGATTACATGAATTTGTTAGAAGACCATGAAAAAATATTTTTAGTTCCCCCTCATGGACAAGCAAAAACTCTTCGATCACTAGATAGCTCATCCATAATCCTTATCCCTTAGATGAAATGCCAAATAGAATAATTGTGGAAATAGGTAGCTCACATGTCAACAAAACTACAAGAAAATTAATTGACTTTTAAGATGACAGAAGATGAATGCTAAGCATCCCCTCGAGAGCTCCCTAAGAAGAGAAAATGGTCTAGATCCCATTCGATCCTGTATATGAGGAAGAATAAAAACCACAACTCAACATTGGTGGATGAGGTGCATCAACCTTCTCTAGCACTTTTTGAGAAGAAGATCTTAAAGTTAGAATAATTCAAACAAATTGTACCCAAATGCAACGAGTACAATATAGAGATAGAGTGGATCATGGGGAAATTACCCACTATTGTGATAGAATTTGATCCAAGGGATCTACCAATAGTAACAAAAGGAGTCACCATATTTGTAGTTGCTATTCAGCCATTGCTTTCATGTAGCAAGGAGACATCTGTTAGCTCCGAAGACATGTATGATACTTTGCTGCCTCTTTTTATAGGTGGATAGTCTAGTGCTTGTCCTAGTGAGGCAACCTCTCAGCCTTTGCAGGTTTCATGTGATGATGCAAATCATCCCATTTCTGATGCAGATTTACATAATGCACTTGTTGATGAGAGAGTTGATATTGAGGAGGCAAAAACTATGCCAAAATGGCTGGTGGAGACTTTGCGTGATAGCAAATTAGATGCACCTCAATCATATCGTACTTGTTCAGGCTCTCATAGTGCCTCTTTTGCATCAGATTGCTATGTTATGGCTGCATCTAGTCTCTGTGATGAGACTGAGCCTATTTCATTTGATGAAGGACAAAATTCAGAAAATTGGATGGCTGCTATGCAATTTGAATATGATGCTATAATGAAGAATGGTACTTGGACTTTATGTGACTTGCCTCCTCTCAAGAAGGACATTGGCACTAAATGGGTTTACAAGCTGAAGTGTAATCTTGATGAAACAATTGATAGCTATAAGGCTAGGCTTGTTGCAAAGGGTTATGCGCAAGAAAGAGGCAATGATTTTGATGAGACCTTTGCACCTACATGTAGTATGAATATTGTTCGGAGCATCTGTGCACTTGCAACCCATCATGGTTGGAATGTACATCCGTTGGACATTAAAACTGCATTTCTGAATGGTGACTTGCATGAAGAAGTGTATGTTTTTCATCCCCGTGGCTTTGTGCAGAAAGGGCATGAAAACCAGGTGTGCAAGTTAAAGAAGGCATTATATGGTTTAAAGCAAGCACCACGTGCTTGGTATGAGAAAATGCATGCCTATTTGATTGCACATGGTTTTGAGATCAGTCCAACTGAAAGCACCTTATATGTTAAGCGTGCTAATGATGTGCTTCTGATCATTGTTATCTATGTTGATAACATGCTGCTCACTGGTCCTATTGAGAAGCATAAGGGTGATTTGCATGCCTCATTCAAGATGTCTAATTTGGGGCATTTGCATCACTATTTGGGCATTCAATTTATGCAAGTTGATGGTGGAATGGCTTTATGTCAAATGAAATATATTGACACATTATTGCAGCGTTTTGGCCTTGAAAACTGTAAGTCTATTACCACTCCTATGGAGACAGGTTTACAATTGAGTCTTCATGATGCTGGATATGCATTTGATGTTGTTCTCTATCAACAGGCTATTGAATGCATTGCCCAGGAGTTTGATGCTTGATTTACTTATGCATTTGATGCTTGATTTACTTATGCATTACTCGGCTAGATATTTGGTTTGCTCTCTCACAGATGATCAGGTTTATGCATTGCCGAGGAGTCAAGCATTGGCAGGTGGTTAAGTGCATCTTTCGCTACTTGAGTGGTACTCGGGTACTTCGGTTGTTTTATCCCAAGGGTGGATCACTACCGCGAGATTTGCATGCTTTTTTTGACTTTGATTGGGCTGGTTGCTATGACACTTGTGTGTCCACTAGTGGCTTTTCCTTCATGCTTGGTAGCTCATGTATATCTTGGTTGAGCAAGAAGCAGCCTACTGTGGCCACTTTTATCTGTGAGGTTGAGTATAGGGCAGCTTTCAGAGTGATTGTTGAGTGTGTGTGGCTCAGAAACCTTACGGCTAATTTGGGTGTTGGTCAATCTTCTACCACCACCATCTTCACTGACACTCAGAGCGCATTGGCAATTGCGAGGAACCCAGTGTTCCATGCTCGCACTAAGCACATTGAGGTGCATTATCATTATGTCAAGGAGAGGTTCTCTAGTGGGGAGATCAGCTTGGCATATGTGCCCATGCAGGAGAACATTGCAGACCTTTTCATAAAGGCTATACCTAGGGAGAAGTTTGAAGCTTTCCGCAAAGCTTTGGGCTTACGTCCTTTTGTGGAGTGATTTCCACATAGCTTGGCACTTCCTTATACATGAGTGCCAGCTACTCGTTCACCACATCACTCCGAGGGGGGATTTGTTGATATATTTATGTAGTGATGTGTGTGAATGCTCTAGGACCACCGAGGCACTTTTTTACCTCTTTAGGAGGTTTCTCCCCGGCCCCCTTGTATATATGCCTATTGCCCTAAAGGGCTACTTATCTTTGTACATTCTCTACTAATACATTCAGTATTGTGTGTTGTGCTCCAAGCTTCTTCTCCTTCCTTGTATTGTTCGCATGCTTCCGTAGACGTCTAACTCTAACAGCATCATCTATCCAACCTACCAAACCACCTTCCCTACAAAATTCAGCCATGGATGCCTAATAGAAGCGACCATGAATCACCTGCTGGAATTGTGGTAAACCTAGACATACAAAAATGAAGTGCCAATTGTGATCTCTTAACATGAAACTAGTTGGAACTCAATTACATAACATGGAGGCCCATAATAAAGAAAGTCCTCCTCTTTGGACAATGGAATCATTGGAGAACGACTTAAGTACCTTGAGTAACGATATCTCTATTCATTCTATACTTTGCATGTAGGGTACTATAAACAATGAACTCTTTAAAACTTTACATGACAATGGTAGTTCACATGACTTCATTTCACATTTATTAGTACAAGAACTCAAATTAAAAATGTTTCCTTCCTTGTAAAAGTAAAAGCTACATTTCAAGGTAATCGTTATAATGTAACATGAGAAGTGCAAGATGTTACGATTAGCAAAGGCCCATATGTTGATTCACGAACATTTTTAATTGCACCTTTGCAATCTTACGATGTTATACTAGGTATGACTTTTCATCATCATTATAACCCACACATTGACTACCATACATATACCTTCAACTTTGAATTTAAAGGTCAAATCATTACTTTGTCTGCACGACATGATTTCCAGCCATTTCCCTTGATTACTCATACTCAAGTAAAACGTGCATTTAGGAAAGGACTCAATTCATGCATTGTTTTTATCAATTTCATCAATGATTATAATCATGCACTTCTTGATGCACATAAACCCATCATGACTACTTATAAGGATTATTTTATGTTTGAGTATCCCTCTGAACTACCACCATCTCGAGGATCCTTTGACCATAGCATAGACTTAATCCCTGGTAGTTCTCCTCCTCATAAAGCACTTTATAGACATGGCCCACTACACCAAAAGGAAATAGAAAACCAAGTAAAAGACCTACTATATAAAGGACTTATAAGGCCTAGTTCTTCCCCATTTGGAGCACCAGTTCTCTTAGTAGAGAAGAAGAATAAAACTTATCGAATGTGCATTGATTATAGATCCCTTAACAAGATCACAATAAAGAACAGATACCCTATTCCTCGAATAGATGACCTTTTAGATAAATTACGAGGAGCTCATGTCTTTAGTAAAATTGATCTAAAATCAGGATACCATCAGGTTTGTATGATGCAAAGTGATATTTTTTAGATTGCATTTAGAACTCAAACAAGCCATTATGAATTTACGGTAATGCCCTTTGGACTTAATAATGCCCATGCTACATTTGCATGAATGATGAACAACATTTTTTCTTGATTACCAAACTTTTTTTCTTGTATTTTTTGATGATATACTTGTTTACAGTAAGAATGATAGTGAGCATGAGAAGCATCTTAAAACAGTTTTTCACTTACTATGAGAGAACACACTTTACGCTAATCCTGAAAAGAGTTACTTCTTTCAACGTAAGCTAGAATATCGAGGACATATTATTTCAATTGAAGGTGTGCATGTGGATCCAAAAAAGATTAAAGTTATAGTGGAATGGCCTACACCACAATCAGCCAATGATGTTCATTCTTTTCTTGGGTTGGCTAGCTTCTATAGGAAGTTTGTTCAAAATTTTTCTTATTTAGCATTGCTTCTTACCTTGTTATTGAAGAAGAAAATAAAATTTGCATGGGGACTTACCCAACAACAATCATTTGAAAAACTCAAACATGCACTTTCACATGCACTTGTTTTACAATTACCTGATATTTCACAACCCTTTCATGTTGTTACTGACGCTAGCGGTTCAGGGATAGGTGTTGTTTTAATGCAAAATGATCATCCCATTGCATTTGAGCGTAGGAAGGTGAAGTCCTTAGAAAAGAATTATAGTACATATGATAAAGAATTGTTAGCAGTTGTGCATGCTTGGCGAATTCGGGAACACTATCTTAGGGTCTCTGTGGACTTTATCAAAACCAATCAACAGGCTACTAAGCATTTATTAAATCAGCCCTTAATCTCTGATTGACATCTTAAATGGGCATCATTCATTCAAAATTTCCAACCCATAATCCAATATAAAACTGGTAAAGCTAATGTGAAGTTGATGCTCTTAGCCGATTTGCTTCACATTTTGTTGTCTTGCATAATATTTTTGCCATCCAAGTACATTCTTTTCAAGAAATGATTTCCACTTATGCATCTGATTTGTATTTCTCATGTACATGACATGAATTCAACAATGGTGCATCATTATCTTATGAACATTATACATTTCATAATGGTTTTCTTTATTTTGAACATAGATTACACATAGCCCAAGCTTTTAAAGATTTTGTCATCAAAGAAATGCATGAACCATCTTACATGGGTCATAGAGGCATACAAAGCACCATTTTTGCTTGCAAAGATTTCTTCTTCTGGCCACACATGGAAAACAGTATTGCACATTATGTTTCTCAATGCATTGTATGTCAGCGTGTAAAATGTCATCATGGTAAACCATTTGGATTATTAATGCCACTTCCCATTCTGAATGAACCATGGGAACAAATTTCTATGGATTTTATAAACTTTCTCTGCACCTCAAGCTGCAAAATTATTCATTAAATGCATTTTCCCACATCATGGATTTCCTAAAGTAATGTTATGTGATCATGATGTTAGATTTTGTAATCATTTTTGGGTTGCCTTATTTCAACATTTTAGTTCTAAAATAGATTTTAGCTTTTCATTTCATCCCGAAAGTAATGGACAAAGTGAGACTACAAATAGTACTATTCTTGATTTATTGTGTTGTTATTCATTAGATAATCCCACTAATTGGGATGAAAATTTGCCATTCCTTCAATTTTCTTACAATAACACCGCACACACCACTACTGGTCGTGCACCTTTTGAAATTGTTTATGGCAAAAAGCTTCCCACTCCCATGTCACTCACCCAAACCGACATTCTGATGGCTGATTCTATTGCTCAAGATCACATTTCTATACTTCACGATGTTCACAAGCAGATTAGAAAAATTTAAGAGCGATATACACGTAATATCAATACAAAATGATTAGCTACGGAATTCAAGGAAAATGATCTTGTGTGGTTTCGTATCATTAAAAGACGTCTCAAAAATATTTTGCAGCATCCTAAAATTAAACTTGCACCACGCTATTATGGACCATTTTGCATTATACAAAAAATCAATGATAATTCATTTAGATTAGATATACCATCTCATTGGAATATACATAACTCTTTTCATATTAGTTTATTTAAACCATTGAAAGGAACTTTACCACTCACTCCACTTCTTGATGACCCTCCTTTAATTGAAGAAAAAATTGAAATCTTGGTTCTTGAGAAAATAATTGATCATGATGTCACTACTACACACACAGGTACTTAATATCATCGATATTTAGTTAATTACAGAAATCACTCTATTGAAGAATATAAATGGATACATAAAACACAATTAACACCTCATATGATGACCACTTAATTTTTGCATATCATACACAGGAACATTAATGTACTTCCTCCATGAACATTTCCATGCATGTTTTCTTTTAACATGGAACATGCTTATTTTCATTCAGTGATGGAACATGTGACTCGCCATCCTTCTTTATTTTTATTTTATCAACTGAGGTCAGTTGCTTTTTTAATTGAGGGGCATGTTATAAATTATGGAATATGTTGAATAAGGCATTGTGGGAGTTTTCATTTATTAATGTATTAATGTGTTTTGGTGGTTTTGATATAGCAGTTGAAGGTTCATGGGGGCGTGAAAGGCGTGAAAGGCGTGAAAGGGTAGACATCAATAATCCAACTTTAGGGCAGGCATCAATAAATCCGATTTATAGTTTGTAAATAAACCCCTGTAGAAGGTTCTATTGTTAGAAATAGTTAGAAAAATAGTGGTTAGAATAAGGGTCATTGTAGACTACAATTTCTTATATTAAAAGCAATGGCTTTCTACAAAAGTCACCAACTTTTACTTTCACGCATGCTTTTCAAAGCAGCTCTCATGTAGCCACTCTTTTCGACATAATCAAAAATTCCTATAAATACATGCATTCTGTGGACTGTCAAAACAGAGTGCATGGGAGGAGATTTCACCCAATACTGCATTCTATCTCGTCTCATGGCGAGTCTTTTTTTTCTGTGTTTTTTGCATCTGTAACCTCTGTGTGCATGTGAGAAAGATCGTGATAACACCTTCATAGCCTCATTGATATATATATATATATATATATATATATATATATATATATATATATATATATATATATATATATATATATATATATATATATATATATATATATATATATATATATATATATATGTATATATATGTATATATATATGTGTATATATATATATATATAGAGAGAGAGAGAGAGGAAGCTCTAATCGGTATGCAACATCACTAAGCTTCATAACTATCTTCCAAGGTCCACAAAATCTGGGTAAAATCTTAGTGCACTTCCCTATGGATAGTGAAATAGATCTAGCAGGCATTTGAAGAAAAACTCTATCTTGTTCCTCAATGAATCTAGGAGATCTCTTATTGTCAGCATACTCTTTTGCCCTATCAGTTGCTTGCTGCATCTTGGCCTTAGCTATATCTGAATTTTCTTGGAGGTTCTCTAAGAACTCCAAAGCACTAGGACATTTCCTTAGCATTCTTGTGGTACTGGGAATAGTGGCATTCATGCCATAGTTCATCTCAAAAGGAGACATTCCTATCACTTTATGAGGTCTATTGTGATAAGAAAACTCTACTAGTGGCAAGTAATTATCCCAATTTCTCTTCCTCTTAGACATATATGCCCTCAGCATGTCCTCTAGACTCTAGTTGACCACCTCGGTCTGACCATCTATCTATGGACGATCACCACTACTCATTTTCAACGACACCTTCAATTTGTCAAATACAAACTTTGAGAAGTGTCCTATGAATCTAACAACCCTATCTCAAACTATGGATGTCCATGACCCATGGAGTTTGAAGACATTCTGGATAACCAACTCTCCTACTTGTGGAGATTCTATCATCTCTTTTGTGGGTATGAAATGAGTCATCTTGCTCAATCTATCTACCACAATTAGGATAGTATCCTCCTTCCTTTGGGTCCATTGTAACCCCACTATGAAGTCCATGGATACATTGTCCTAATTATGATCTAGAATATGTAACGCATGTAAAAGACCTATTGTCTTTATCCTTTTTGCCTTGTTGACTTGACACATAAAGCAATATTGAACATAAGTGTGGCCATCTCTAGCTAATCGAGGCCACCAAAATGTTCTTCTAACAAGTTGAATTGTCTTGTCAATACGAGGATGTCCTACGCAAGGAATATCATGGTTATCATGCATGGCTTTTCTTCTAAAAATTGTAGGAACCTAGTATATAAACCTTTCCTTTGCATTTAACTATTCCATTCTGCTTTGACAAATTGGAATACGGACGTGAATTGTTTGCTTTACTAGGGGAACAAATAGCTAGAACTATCTCATCGTCTATCATAGAGTCATCATTGATGGCTCTAATAATCTATAATAAATGTGGATCTTCCACTTTTGCTTCCCTTTCTTGAAGCAATGAGCTTTCTAGAATTATAAAGCTCATATAATAAACTATTCGTGATAATGCATTAGCTACTACATTCTCTTTGTGTCTTCTATATAGGATTTACATGTGCAATTCCTGCATGAGTTCAGCCCAACGAGCCTGTCTGCCTCATAGATTTGGTTGACTACAAAAGTACTTAAGTATATGGTGCTCTGTGTAAACATTAAAGTCTGCACCATAAATATAGTGTGTCTAGACTTTAAGAGCATGCACCACTACATACAACTCTTGTTCATGCACTAGCAAATTGCATTGCACACTACTCAACTTTTTGCTTTCAAAAGATGTTGGCTTGCCATCTTGGCTCAAGACTGTCCCTATGGCTATGCCACTAGAATCTGTCTCCAACTCAAATGGTTTTTGTGGATCTACCACTTTTAGTATAGGATCCTCTAAAACAACTTGTTTCAGTGTATCAAAAATTTCTTATTGCTCTTGCTTCCATGCAAATGACACTTTACCTTGCAAGTTCATCATAGGTGATGTTATCGATGAATAAGAAGAGATAAATTTCTGATACAAATCAGGAAGTCCTAGAAATGATCATAACTACTCCTCATCCTGAGGAGTAGGCCAAGCTAGAATAACTGAGACCTTCTTGGGATCCATCTAGATCCCATCAGCCGATACCACATGTACTAAATACTCTATCTCTGGAAGAAACAATTGATTCTTTCTAGATTTACAAACAACTTATTTTCTTTAAATTTATTTAATACCAACCACAAATGACTTTCATGCTCATGTACAGACTTACTATACCCTAATATGATGGTAGCCACTTTTCAAACCTATTTTACTATATACAACAACTCCACCTAGAGCATCTAAAATATCATCTATCCTGGGCATGGGATATTTGTGCTTGATGGTAATCTTATTGAGTGCCCTATATTTGATGCACATCCTATGAGATCTATCTTTCTTCTTCACGAGAAGAACTGGTGCTACAATGGGCAAATAGTTGGGTCTCATTAGCCCTTTCTGCAAATACTCATCCATGACCTTGGAGACTTCATTATCCTCTTGCAAACTCATTCTGGTGCTTGAGCAATTGGACTCACTCCTAGTACCAATTCAATTTGATGCTCAATGTTCCTACAAGGAGGTAAACCCGAAGGTAATTCTTTCAAAAATAACTCTTGGAATTTTGCACTTACTTTATCTAAAAGTACTTGAGAATTCCAATTAGAATTTGCATGAATCCATCACACACGTGATGAATACACAAAATAAAGAAAATAAATAAACTTAAAATTGAACTTGAGCAACTTGGTAGTGGTTACCAATCGTGTCTCTTGGAGATCTAGGTCTCTACGGATTAGTAGTCGCCTCCCCTCATGCTCAAATTAGTACACATGTGAAGCAACGTCTATGCCTGGTCATTTCCTAGCATGCCACTTTTTACTTACGAGTACATCCAAACGTGTCAAACTATCTCCAAATCCAATCTATCCTCATAGGACTTGATCGGAATGGGCAAACCTACCACTCATCAGTCCCATGTCTAGGTTCCCTTCCCATTGGCTAACTCTATTGTGTAGGCATACGCTAACTGCATAGTCTCTAAGTATATCCTCTTGACTAATCGTGAACGAATAACATTGTGAGTGGATCTCGTGTTAAAGAGTACCTAGACAAGCTATCGTTCCAAGAATCCTCTCACAACAATGAGCTCTATGTCTAGAACTAGTATCCTTTCTATGCCACTAGCAAAAGTGCAGTGTCTGGCATAGTAGGAAATGTCTTCATGACCATCTTGGCCACTATGGGAGATGATATCTGAGATAGGGATTCACCAAAATTCTCATCTCCATCACTCCTTATCTGTGTAGGATTGATGACTATGGTGGCTACTATTTTCTTCTTCTTAGGACAATCCTTGAAGAGGTGCTATCCTAGAGATCCATAGCACAATCCTTCTTTCATTGGCTTCTCTTTCTATGAGCAATGAGGATAGAATTATTATATGCCCTCTCAGCTAGAGCATACACTTTCCTTTTTCCTCCTGAAATTGTCTTTGATCACGTGCACTTGCTTAGCCTCTTTTTGAGGTTGTGCACTGATCATGCCAAGAGTGGATGATGAAGAGGGCGACTCATCTTAGTTCATAAGGACCTCTGACCCTAGGAGCCTATGCCCGTATGGCCATCCTCATAAAGTAAAGTCATCTCCATGGCCTGTACAAAGGCGGGACACCTCTCTTTCCTCACTAAAGGTCTAATAGTTTCTCTAAGTCTTTAGACAAACTTATGGACCTATAAAAACTCTGGCATAGTATCAGTTCCTTGAGAAGTACCTCCCTATACTTATCCAAGTACTCTTGAAAAATTTTGTTTTTTTTGGCTGATGAAAAACCAAGTGTATAGCACTCTAGACCTCTCATCAAGTGATAGAAAGTTATTGTAGAACAAGACTTTAAATTTTTCGAAAGTGTTGGGATCTTTCTTTTCTTGTTCTATCTTACACCACCACCTATGGAGGACATCCATGAGATTATAGGTGTCCTGCTGAATTTTATGCCTATTGTCCATGATATGGCATAAAGGGAAGCACTGCTTCCACTTGTTAAGCCATTCCTCAATAGCATCAACAATCCTAGGACTATTCGAGCCATGATATCTAGGTGGCTTAAGGTCCTAAAGTTTCCATGGGGCCTCTCTGACTAGTATGCTCTCTCTAGGAAACTCTCGACTTTGATGCCCACCTCGAGCATCTACCTCCATTCCTCGCAAATAGGTCTCAAGCATCACTTCCTCTTTCTTGGTGCCATACACGTGCTCCAATATGTCGTGAATTGTGCTCTCTAAGTGTGATATCCTAACACTCATAGTCTCTATAAGTTTTGAGGTGCATTGAGCCATGAGTGTATTAGTCGTAATTGGTGAAGAGGATCCTGATTCCATGCTAGGATAAGGTGTAAGTCTTTTTTTATGGTTCTATGGTTTTATGCTAATTTATGTACACCTAAGATCAAAGTGGTAGCAAAAAGGACCTAATCACAAGCCTTTGCATAAAGGAATTAAAAAAAAAACTTTTAGTATGCCCTGCTTACTTTTTATGCATATGCATGCTAAATTTTAAAATTTTTGATAGCATTTCAACAAGAAAATGAAAATGATAAAAAATAAAACTAAGTGGACTACATGCACTTCTCTAAACCAAACAGTGCTGGCAGAAACAATATATACACAGTAAAACCAAATAGCACTACACACCCTTGCAAAAGTCCTCATGCTTACGGCACAATATAAATAATAAGAACACCGCAACTTCTTCTATTCCCTTGGCTATACTTACAAAATCAAGTACTAACATACTACTTTCATGCAAAACACAACAATGAATAAGCTTCTCAATAATCATACACTATGTATGATATGCATTATGCTTGCTCTACAATGCATAACAATGCATGAAAAGAGTAATCATGCGTCAAAATTGACTAGAAAACTTATCTTGGAGTCCAAAGATTTGATATGCATGTGTGCTAAGGTGCTTGAAATGATTGACGCACATTCCTCTTCAATCTCCAATAGTATTCTGATGATTACCACGTCAGAAAAGAGCTCAAATGAGGGTCTTTGTTGTCAAACAGCCAAGTTTTCCATTACCCTTGAATACTTTAGGATATCCCCAAGCTTGGACCTTGGCTAAGGTTGGCCCGTGTCTCACACACACATGGAGTGGTCTCTCTAGAACAATGTCTCACATTAAAGTCCCCACAAAGAATTATGTTGAGGGTGTAGAGACTCTAATGATTCCCAAGTGACAATTCTTTCTGAATCGATATTGGGAGCATACATGGCGATTATGCTGAACTGCAGAGGACCTCAAAGGAAGCAACATTCTGGTAGTGTTTCTAATCCAACACAGAATCCACGAGCCTATCATACCAATTGCTATTAATATTGATTACCTTGCACTCATTTCCCCTAGGGTGCATGGTGGAGAGCCAAACATGAGACGACAAATTACATTTCAGTCTCTATTGATGGTCCTCCTCCTCAATTTTGATCTCTTGCAAACAAACGGAGTTCCGCTTTAGGCTTTTATTGCAGATACACTAGCTAAGAATAGACACTCTTGAGGGGTGAGAAAACCCTCTAACATTGAAAGAAACGATTAAATTAATATCATTATCTGAGAGGTTAATTTCTTTGCAAGGAGAATACTTGTCCCTCTTTTTTTTGTTTTTTCTCATCATCTTTTTTTGTCGAGATGGAGGGGTCTTGACATGGGAGTTTACACTTAAGGGGTCTTTTCCATGGAAATTGAGCAGGTTGTTTTCCTTTTTTGAGACATCTTCTTTGGTGAAAGAACTTGGAGAAGCTTGTAGGAGGTAGAAAAGTGAGTTTCGAAGCGATGAAGTTTGGTCCAAACTGGCACAAGACCAGCCATTGAACTTATGGAGACTCAAATAGACCTTATAGGCATGCAATAAGTGCAAAAAAATGCACGATGTACTTTGGAGCATCAAGGAGAAGGAGTCGATACAAAACAGATAGGTTCACGCGTAGACTAGCTGAAAAAACTTACTATCTATGGAAGAGACAATGACTTCAAATGTTCATACCGACCAGCGTGATTACAACTAGAAAAAATCATTTTATGGGAGTGATACACAAAGGATTGAGTGTATATAATGCACAAAAGCATAAGGCATAAGCAGAATATGCTATAGGAATGAATTAGACACTCGACGGTGGTACCTCCTATTTTTCAGGAATACGCATAGATTGACCTCGAGACAAAAAGATATTTCCCGATCTAGGAAAATTAAAGATCTAGTTTGATCTACTTTTAGGTGATTGATTGCTTGATTGAATGCAACTCAATCACCATAAATTCATGGGATTTGGGCTCTATCTTTCTACTTTTACATGTGTAAAGCTCAAAGCTTTTACAATGGTAAAAGATCCATGAAAAATCTTTTTTAAAAAAATACAATAAGTGAGCATAAGAAAAAGAACTCTCCAACTGATATTCTTTCGATGCGATAGCCTTTGATGTAGATCAAATCCATCTCACGCATAGTGTAATATTGATGTTCCAACAGCTCCCCCTCAAGCTAAAGTATGCTTGAGTCTTCATTCTCTGATAGGTTGAATACCTACCATAGCTTTGAATCTCCAAAGCTTTATTCCATCAAGTGCCTTCGTCATCATATCTGCTTCTTGCTTTTCAGCTGGAACAAAAGAAATGTCAATCTTGTTTGCCATGAGCTCCTCCCTGATGAAGTGGTAATGCACCTCTATGTGTTTGGTTCTTGCATGGAAAAATAGGGTTAACCACTAGATGCATGGAACTTACATTATCTCCACATATGTGAGGTTTGGATCTTACAAGTCCCCAATCTGTATACAATGCCTTTAACCATATTGCCTCTTGAGTTGTTATGGTCAAGCCTTTGTACTCTACTTCAGTGGAGGATAAAGCAACTGTAGGTTGCTTCTTCAAACTCCATGAAACTATCTTGGAACCTGCAAATGCTAAGTAACTAGAAGTACTTCTTCTATCATCCTTAGCTCCTGCCCTATTTGCATCTGAATAGATTTTGATATCCAAGTCTGAAGAGTAAGGATAGAATATACCTTTATTGATTGTACCTTTGAGATACTTAAATACTCTCTTAGGTGCATCCATGTGTGGTCTTCTATGCGAGTGCATGAACTGACTAAGCACTCCCACACTATATAAGATAGCTGCCCTTGTATGAGTACCATATATCAAGCTACCTACCAAGCTTTGATATTCTTTTATCTCTTCAATTTTCTCACCTTCATAAACATTAAGTTTATGATTCATCTCCAAAGGTGTACCTATAGGTTTTATGTTATCCATTTTGAACTTGAGAAGAATATCTTGAATGTATCTTCTCTCAGTCAAATACATTCCTTCATCTGTGTAAATCACGTGCATACCTAGGAAATATGTGAGCTCACCTAAGTCACTGATTTTGAAGTACTCTTGCATGTGCCTCTTGATCTTTTGAATGCCATTTAGATCATCACTTGTCACTAATATCATCTACATATACACATAGATAGATAACCTCATTGTGATCCCTTTTGATGAATACAGAAGGATCTCAGCTACTAGGTTTGAGTCCTTGATCTTGAAGATATGTAACCAACCTGTAATTCCAAGCTCTAGGAGCTTGTTTCAATCCATACAATGCTTTCTTAAGTCTGCAAACATAAGATGGATGATTATGGTTTTCAAAACCTGGTGGTTGTGACATGTATATCTCTTCACTTATCCAACCATTTAGAAATGCATTTTTTCCATCAAGTTGGAGGAGTCTCCAATCCCTTCCAACAGCTACACTTATCAATGTTCTGATTGTAGTCATCTTTTGCAATAGGTGAGAATGTTTCCTCATAGTCTATACCATGCATTTGTGAGCATCCTTTGGCAAATAATCTCGCCTTGTACTTGCAAACTGATCCATCTGAATTTCTTGTAACTTTATATACCCATCTGCAACCAATTATCTTTTACTTCTGCGACATTGGAACCAAATCGCAAGTGTCCATCTCCTTCAATGCATCTATTTCTTCTTTTGGCAATTAGGGTTTCCCTTTCCCTCTTCATAGGTTGAGGGTTCCTCTGAAATAGAGTCTTTATCCAAGTGGCTTGAATGCTTTGTAAAAAATGTGGAATCAGATCCATACCTTTCGGGTTGTTTCTTCTCTCTTGCTGATCTTCTAGGTGCTTGTTTGGAGCATTCTCCAACCTCGTGCATCTTTGTTTTTCCTCTTGACTTCCATAGCTTATAATCCTTTTCCCTTTCATCTTGGTCATCGTTTGTATCACTTCTTGGATCCTGGACCTGTGTATCATGTTTGCTTCCTAATTGATGAGAATTAGAACCAAGATCATATGGTAGAGTTACCTTTCGTTTGTCTCCATCATACCAAGACCTGTATTCTTCAAACACAACATCTCTACTTGTAGTGAATTTCTTGGTTGAAGGATTATAAAACCTATGACCCATCTGAGTTGAATCGTATCCAATAAACATTGCCTTTGTTGCCCTCTCATCTAGCTTACCTCTTATTTGTGATGGTACATAAACATAAGCTAAACAACCAAAAACCTTGCAATATCCAAGACTAGGTTTTCTTCCATTCCATGCTTCAAAAGGAGTCATACCTTGAAGTGATTTGGATGGTAGTCTATTGATAAAGTACACAGCAGTTGAAATAGCCTATGCCCATAGATAATATGGCAACTTCTTCTCTTCACGCATTGTTCTTGCTAATCCAACCAATGTCTTGTTTCTCCTCTCAGCGATTCCATTTAGTTGAGGAGAGTACCTGATAGTAACTTCCCTTTTGATACCTTTATCGTGCAAGAACTCATCAAAATCTTTGGAGAAGTATTCTCCCCCTCCATCAGATCTGAGCTTCTTGAGTGATCTACCTGTATGATTCTCCACATGTGCTAGATACTTTTTGAAGCAATCAAACACTTCATTCTTACTCTTGATAAAGTATAGAGTAGTCCATCTACTATGGTCATTGATAAATGAGACATAATACCTTGATCCTGTCAAATTAAGGTTCTTGACTTGGTCCCCATACATCTGTATATACTAAGTCCAATACATTGTTGTGGATGTAGCCTTTGTGATTGAATGGTTGTCTTTGTGCCTTCCCAATCTGACATGCATCACACCTGTTGATCATGTGTTGGTTTGGTATGTTTGGTAGTCCTAGAACACTTTGCTCCCTACATATATCCTTCAAGGTTCTTTCATTCACATGAGCAAGTCTCTTATGCCACACTTCAACCTCACTTAGGGTTTGAGACCTAAAAGTGAATAGAGCTATGTTCCTTGTTTCTCCACCTTCAAAAGTAAAGATCCTACCATGCTTCTCACCTCTGGCTATCTTCTTGAAGCTTTGACATGGATCTTCCACAAAAGCTCCACGTTGGGTGAACCTAACTTGCAATCCTTTTTCAACTATTTGGTCTACACTTATTAGGTTTTTAGTGATAGTGGATACATAGAAAACCTTACTCAAAATGTTTTTCCTTCCATTGGAAGCTTTGGCATTACCAATCTTCTCCACATTGTGCTTTGTGTCATCTCCTGTTTGCACTTCATGTCTATGCTTTGGACTTTTCAAATCAGATAGAAGAGCAACATTGCCTGCAATATGATTCGAACATCCTAAATCTATGTAGAACAAATGATCATCTTCTTTACCTTCTTTGTGGCTTAGATTCATAAGAAGTAATGAGTCCTCATGTGGTTGATCTTCTGAATAATTCTTGAAGTCCCTTTTATTATAGCCTCCATTGTTATTGTTGAAGTTGTGTCCACCTCTGCCTCTATTGCTGCCATATCCACCTCTTCCACTTCCTTTCTGGGTCTTCCCATTGAACCAACAATTCTGAGTGGTGTGGTTGGTCTTATAACATATGGAACAAGGTTGAACATTCTCATCTTTGGCTTTGTCTTGCTTTGGTCCTTTCTTCGTCCCTATCCACTTACTCTGGCTTGCGAAGTTGGCTTGGGAAGTCTCTTCTTCATCTTCTTCCTTCTTCTTGCCTTTCTGCGTCTTATTCTTCTTATCTGCATATAGAGCACTAGTTGAATTACCATGATAGGAGTTACCTTCCTTTATGCTATTGTTGGCTTCTTGATTGAAGAGTTGTCCAGAAAGATGTTGAAGTGTGGAGTACACATCCATGATGAGATCATAAGCCATCGTGAAGGATTTCCATTGCTTATCACTTAGAATCCCATTGAGAATTTGCCTCATGATAGCCTCTTCTTCAATCAGCTCTCCAATGGATGGTAATTGATTTGCAACCTCCTTGACTTTGGTAACAAACTCTGTGATGGTTTGTTTAGGTGTCTTCTTCATTTGGTTGAACTCGTTCCAAAGATGATTCTTTCTTGTTTTGCTACTAACACAAAAGAAAGTCTCGAGGGCATCCCAAGTCCCTTGAGATGTTTTGCATCCTCTAATATGTGGTAATAGAAAGTAAGAGATAGTATGTACGATCTTGCTTGAGCATCCCTTGCGCACCAAAAAGTGAACTTATCTGTCTCCTCTTGTGTAGGTCCTCCTTTAGATCTTGCAATAGGCATAGCTTCATCACCTACTATAATTCCATAAAGTTTTCTACCTTGCAAATAGGCCTCCATTCCGATTTGCCAAGCGGCAAACTTGTGTCAATCAATCTTCTTGATCATTGAGGGAAAGTCGTCACCCATCTTGATCTAGCTCTGATACCAATGAAAGAACTTGGAGAAGCTTGTAGGAGGTAGAAAAGTGAGTTTCGAAGCGATGAAGTTTGGTCCAGCCAATCGACACAAGACCAGCCCTTGAACATATGGAGACTCAATTACACCTTATATGCATGTGATAAGTGCAAAGAAATGCACTATGTACTTTGGAGCATCAAGGAGAAGGAGTCGATACAAAATCGATAGGTTTGTGCATCGACTAGCTCAAAAAACTTACTATGTATGGAAGAGACAATGAACTTCAAATGCTCATAGCGATCAGCGTGATTACAATAAGAAAAAATCCTTTTATGGGAGTGATACAAATAGGGCTGAGTTTATATAATGCACAAAAGTATAAGGAATAAGCAAAATATGCTATACGAATGAGTCAGACACTCAACGGTGGTCCATCCTATTTTTTAGGAATACATAGAGATTGATCCCGAGATAGAAAAACTAAGATTTCTCCCAATCTACCAAACCAAATGTTATGAAAATTTATAGGCACAAACTAGACTCTAATATCTTTCCAATAAGCAATCTTACATGCAATGTAAAGCTCTGTAGAGAGAACAGCATCCTCTACAAGATTACTGTTGGCAAAGAAGATGATGCAAAAAAATAGAGTAAGACAATGATGGTCACAAGTGTATGTATATTGCTTCCATGTATTGTACAAGTGGTTTCACGTCTTTATATAGACTCTAGAAGTGCTTCATGAGTTTTACAAGTGGATTTTGAATTCAAATGAAGATGGGAATAGTTGTTGGAGGGAACCAATTCACTTTCCTACAATCTAGGGAAAGTGAAGATCTAGTTTGATCTACTTTTAGGTGATTGATTGCTTGATTGAATGCAACTCAACCACCACAAATTCGTGGGATTTGGGCTCTATCTTTCTAGATTTACATGTATAAAAAGCTCAAAGCTTTTACAATGGTAAAGGATCCATGAAAAATCTTTTTAACAAAAATACAATAAGTGAGCATAAGAAAAAGAACTCTCCAACTGATATGCTTTGATGTAGATCAAATCCACCTCAAGCATAGTGTAAGCTTGATGTTCAAGCATTTGGAAGCGAGTCTGGTATTAGGAATTTTTGATCCAATGATCGAGACTTCACTATCATCATTGTTGGTGGTGAATCCATCCTCTTTGGTAGTGCTCTATCCTTGTTGGTTGTCTTACTTGCAAGTGGAATCCTCTAGAGTTTTCCCGTCATTGCAAAACTCATATTGTGTAACCAACTCATTGACCTCCTTCTCCAAGTTGCAGGAAAAAATTGTTTGTGAAGTAGGGTGAGAGGGACTCTTCTCAATAGTATGCTTATGGCTTCTTCTCCTTCTTCGTCTAACTTCCATGGAGCATTTTCGATTCCTCTCCATGACTTGTGTTTTGTTCCCTTTCTCATCATCTAGAGGATGATCTTCTGACATGCTCTGGGCTAGTATAGCTTCTTTTTCCCTGTTACATTAAATTTTTCCAAATTTTCCTTGTTCTTAATGGATTTTTGTCTCAAAGAACATTCTCTTAATCTATGGCCCTAAACACCACAATGAAAGCAAGCATTTGGTAGGTTCTTGTATATAGTCTCTTACTCCATGGTTTTCTCTTTTCCAATGTCTATGAAAATTTTGGAGGGGATAACTTTGTTTACATCTATTTTGACACAAATTTATGGGTGAAATCTTGCATTGAAGGAGTATTCACTATCATAGATGAATCCGTCAATGTCTTCTCTCAAGGCAAGAGTTTGATAGATGGGTGATACAATTTTCCTTATGAATTCATATAGGAAAAAGGGTAGGTTTGGGAGCTCAATCTAGAGTGGATAGCATAGTGGTTTTGACCTATTTGGAACGAATTTAGGAAAGCATTTCGAAAGGCACAAGGTAGTACTCCATACCTAGGAAGTGCCAATTTTCAAATCTTAGAAGGCCATATCATCATTCGTAGTTAGTCTGCAAGAACTCACACTTACTCACAACCAAGCTATGAGGGAACCACTTCTTACATAACCATTGTCATAAGGACTCAAGATGGCACTTAGGACCAAACAATTGACCGATGAAACAAGTTCTATTTGGCTCATATTGCTTAGCCATAATATGCTACCTTCGAAGGGAGAGGACATGGGCACCAATGAGTGAGAGATCACGGCCATGAAAAGCAAAGCAATCGACGAACAAAGAAACCCCAAGTCAGGCAAGTGAGCCCAAAAGTTCTTAACCATCCAACATTGACCATGTAATCCATCTTTGAAATTCCATGTTGTGTTTGAAAGCAAGTGATGTTATATCTACATTCAGTGCGCAAATATCTCAAGGCTACAAAGATCTACTCTCAAAGAGATAGAGAGAGGGTTGGATAACTACTAGCACAAAGATTTTTGACCCATGAATTGAACGACTCAACAATTACTCCTTAACTCCTCTTTTTTTTATTTTTTTCCATCAACTCATTTTTTAGTAAATTTTTCTCTCTTCTCTTTTTTTTTTCTTTTTCTTTTTTTCCTTTTTTTTTACACCGCCAACAAAAGGAACTTCTAACACTTAACTCCGTTGACTAGAAAAACTCCCAAAAAAAAAGAGAAAAAAAAAACAAAACTAAACAAAAACAAAATAACGCAATAAAAGCAAAAGAAAATCAAAACAACAAAAGAAACGACAAGTAGAGACGCTACAAAAACAAAACTAAAGATTCTTCCCTTTTTTTTTTTATAAAAGGAAGTTGGGCCTTAGTCTATCTCCCGGACTTTAATTAAAATAAAGAAGAAAAGTTACAAGTGAATGGGACTAGTGCCAATGGGACCCCCCAAATCCCACAATGTAGGGGAGGAGTTGGCAAGCTAGAAGGCATTACAAATGAGGCGGATAAATCTATCATCTCCCTCATGTGGGACCCATTTGGGTTTCAACTTGTTGTTTTCGAAGAGATAAATACAATGATGTCTAAAGGGTGGAGATCTCTTCTCATGGGAGATTCTTTTACCTAGAAGAAACAAGGATTTCTCGATCGACCATTCCGTAGGAGTTTGGCCAAAATTGACAGCACATCGCTCCCTCCAAATCTTCCAAAGAGTCCCACCCCTGATGGCATTCAACAGCTTCGATGAGCAGTCGATCGCCTCACCCAACAGCGCCTGTTGCCAATTGATTTGGTACGTGAATCTCAAAACCCATGTCACGTGATGTCAAATAACACAGGACTTGGGGCAATCGAAGAACAGGTGTGCTAAATCTTTGATGCATTGCTAGAAATGCTTGCACCATGGCGGCACACCATAAATTTTGTTAGCCCTTGCATTGGACCAGATTTCCTTGTGCAAGATCTGCCATATGAGAACCGACTTTTTGATCTCAATTAGGGGGTGTCACATAGACATGAACTTTAGTTCCCATCGTAGTTTGGTCCAAAAAAGGCACCACCTCTTGTTAAGGGTGTGATGAACATCTAAGTTCTCTTTGAAGTTGGGGATTCTAGACATTGCTTACCATTGCTCTATTTGAGGCCTTGCAGGCAAGGAGGATCCTGTCCACAAAGAAGGCGGGTAGTTGAGCAGTCCCACGCTAAACACCTGCCTTGAAGAAGAGTCTATTCCTCGAGGGAAACTCTATGTCTTGGGTCTAAGTCTTCAAACCTAATCCACTGGCTCGTCTATTGTTTCCAGAGCTGTTTCCACTTTTTGAACCCCTTGTTCCATAACCGCTTTGCAGTTTGTAGGTTCCAAGGCTCCACCCCCCTAATGCCTCTGATTGGGAACCAGATAGATTCATTTTGTCTTATCCCAGCTGCCCACTTCCTTTCATCACTGATTCTGATGAATTGTTTGGCCTTGTTCCAACTCTTCCATAAAGAACACAAGAGGCTAGAGCCTTTAGGGGACACTGGGAGGGGGGAGAACAAAAGCGTGAGAATCCCTATGCCCTTCCAACCAACATGGTCAACCAAGGTAAGGTCTTCCATGATTCTAAAGATCAATTTAGCCCAAGAGGACTCACTATTGCTCCAAGCCTTGATAAGCAACTTTGCCGCCAGCTTGTCAGCCAACCCAACGATATCCAAAATACCCAAGCCCCCTGAGTCTTTTGAGCTAATGCAAGTTTTCCGTTTGATTTTGGGAATCCCCCTCCTGTTGGGGTCCCCAGTCCAAAGGAAGTTTCTACAGATTCTTTCCACTTTGGCCAACTCTTTCTCCTTAGGTCTCCAACACGAGATAAAGTAAATAATCGTTGAAAGCATAAATGTGTTAACAACCATAGCACGCCCTCCCAAATAGACTTGCATACCTTTCCAATGATTTAGTTTGCTATCCAGCTTGGCTAGCACCCAGTTCCATCGTTGGTCTATTGTGATGTCGAAGCCCATCGGAATGCTGAGGAGACGGAAGACCTGACCTCTAGGGATAACTTGACACCCCTGGTCTAACAACAATTGGGGTGGAGGTCCGCGGATTGCTCTGAAAGCAATTTTAGCATGGTTTATTTTTGAACCTGACGCTACACAAAAGGTGTGGAGGCAACTCTAGAACACCTCAATGCTGTTAATATCGTTATGTACAAAAGCATTCATGCCATCCACAAAGAGTCTAGAAATCATTTGGTCGTGATTTAGAGGTAGGGAAAGACCCTTGAGATTGCCAGAGTCTATGTGATGCTTTAATAGGTGACTAAGGCCGTTCGAGGCGATAGCGAAGAGTAGTGGAGCTAGAGGGTAGCCTTGCCTGATAGATCTTTTTAAACGTATGGGCTCAGAGAGCTTACCGTTGAGATTTATTCTAGTTGAAGCGTTCCCGAGAAAAGTCGAAACCATCTTAGTGAACTTTTGGGTGCATCCAAGGTCTTTCACTGATTGAAGAATAAAGTCCCATTCCAATCTGTCATACACTTTGTCGAAGTCGATCTTAATGAATTTAGATTTTGTTCAGACTCCTCAGCAAATGCAAGGCCTTCCCAAATATCGACAATTGCTTCGAGTATAGACCTAGCTTTGATAAAACCTTTCTGGTCCTCACAAAGCCATGGTATCTAGTTTGGAGCATGGTAATCCGCCGCGAGTTTTCAATTTTGTTCATATCTCCCCTTTTGTGAATTAACTTGATGACACCATTGTTAAGACATTCAGGGAGGGTGCCGAAGGAGAGAGCCTCTTGCCACATGAGATGCAGTGGGGTGGCCACCATGCTTGAAGGACTTGAAAAACTCATTGGTGAGACCATCAGGACCCGGACGTTTCCCATTGGGAAGAGCATCAATAACCTCAATAATTTCGTTCTCGAAAATGTTAGCATCCAACAGAGAATTCATGTTATGTGGGATTCTAGATTGAGCAACCCTTGAGATGGTTGCCATGGAGTCACGGGAAAGAGGAGTCGAGACCCCGAGAAGATGGGTAAAGTGCTCAATGATTATAGATCTATTCTCAACTTTTGTGCTACATTCGATCCCATTGTTATCGACCAAGAAGGGGATAGATTCCCTAGCTTGTTTCTTTTTGAGGATGTTGCACATCTCTTTCGACGGTTTGTCGACCTTCCCCGCCCACCAATCTTTGAAGAATATTTGAAGATTTTTCCTTTGAACCTCCTCCTCGAGTCTTAGTCTTTCCCTGATTTTCAAAAGACCTTGTTGGCATTGCAAGTTACCTTTGTTCACTTCTTCTTCAAGACTAAGAGCCTCTGGTACACCGTTTCTCTTCTTTTTTTCCTGATATCTCTTATAGCCTTATGAACCCTGATTAGAATTTGTTGAGTCCTTTTCACCGTGTTTCTCTAATACTTAGCCGGTTCATTACAGTTAGCAAAGGCTTCCACCCACAGTGCGGAAATTTCCTGGTGGACAGAGGTGAGGGAAAACGACGTCTGACAAGCATGAAACTATGGAGCTTTCCGGAGCATGGGAATCAGTTTGAAAGAAAGAGTAATTGGATAGTGGTCCGAGATAGTCAGATCCATGTGTTGGGAAATCAAAGGAATACCGCACTGGAGGATGGTGTTTTGGTCAATATAACATCTATCAAGTCTTGCTTTCCTCATAGAGTCCCTCAATTGGAGATTTGACCAGGAGAACCCCTTCATACCTTTCACCTTGACCAGGTCGAGATGGAGCTTGATTTTATCCCATATCTCTTTCTCTTGACCGTCAATAATTTTCCACTTGTTTTTCCAACGCTCCTCAGGATTCTCCACCATGTTGAAGTCCCCACAAATCAGAACATTGTGTGAGAGGGAGTCGAGGGAAGCCCACGTATCGATTCGGTCTGCTTCACCATTAGGGGCATAAATTGAGACCACAGTGAACTGACAAGGGAACCCGATAGAGGCAGTAATCCAACAATGATTCCGATCTTCACATGTCAAGTCAATCTGCCGGACTAGGAGTGACTAATACCAATCGCAGCGCCCCCGCCCCTCTAGGGTGCGAAGTGGAGAACCAAAGGTGGTTCATAGAAATGCATTTGAGCCATTTCTGGAGATCCTCTACATCAATTTTAATCTCTTATAAGCAGATAAAGTTAGGGGTTGAGGCAATTGTCTTTGAACCACTAGCAATAAATCGCCGCTCTTGAGTAGTGAAGTCTTCCTCTTTACTCGTGGTGTAACCTTCTTGGTTGTCTTCTATACTGGTAGAGCATCCAAGGGTATTATTAACAGGGTCTTCATCAAAATTGTTGTCCCCTAGGAAGTCGACCTCATTAATCGCCTTTTCTAGGTTACAGTACATATTATTTGAAGGAGCAATTGTCATAATGTTCCTTGCTATTGACCTTCGAGGGATAACTTTCCTCCTACGTCTTACTTCAGTGAATCCTTTTGAATCCATCTCTGCAACATGAGTTCCCACTTCTTCCTCCATCTGAGGGGGATGACCACGAGTGTCAACTTGGAGAGAAGGGTTTGGGGTCCCATTTGGTTTAAGCTTGTTTTTCTTGGTACTTTGCTTCAAGGGGCAATCTTTGATTCTATGACCTTGGCGTCCGCAACGGAAGCACGCATTTGGAAAATTCTTGTAAGTAACCTCCTGTACCCAAATCTTACCATCTCCACAGTTTATGGAGATCTTCGAGGGAAGGACCTGGTTCAAGTCTGTTTCAATGCAAATTTGTGGATGCCATTGCACATTTTAAGAATGTTAAGCTCCATTGTAGATTAATCTCCCGACGTCCTCTCTTGAGGCCATCGGGCGACCGATCGGTGAAACAATTTCTCGAAGAAATCCATACAGAAAATACGACAGATATGGGAGCTCCACCCATAGCAGGTAACGAAGAGGCTTTGATGTGTTCAGAACAAAGTCTAGGGTCCACTTAAATAGACATAAGGTGGACCAGCTCACTTGCCAGGAGCCAGCTTGCAGGGCCTAGAAGGCCATCTCTTCATTCTCAAACACTAGAAGCAGATGATTCGCCGACAAGAATTGATATTTGCACACAATTAAACCACACGGAAACCACTCCTTGCGCAACCAAATTCTCATATTTTCTAAGGGGGGGGGCTAGGGCCAAAAACTTGAACAATCAAACAAGTTTTCGTCAGCTCTTCTTGTTTTGCCACCACAGACTCTTTGCACAAAGATACTACCGAAGGGGCGACGTCCAATGGAACAGAATCCATCTCAAAGGGGCACTGGGACTAGGGGGAGCCACATTGCTCAGGACCAATGAGGGCAAAACGATCGACATTGAGGCGAGAACAACCAAAAGCTAACCGAATTGAATTCAAGATTTCAAAAAAAGATGATGAAAACCACTTAGGACTAGTCTAGCTTCAAACCACGCTATTCAATATTTCAAAAAAAAAACGACAAGAACCACCCCTAAAAAACCAAAACACTTCGAGACAACCCTTCTAAAAAACCTTAAAGCAAAGCAACAATAAAAATAGATCTCTTTTTTATTATTAAGGCAAACAAAACAGACTAACGCGCGAAAGAACTTTCTATAAACCAAAAATAATTTTCCCCTCTCGCGAAGAAACAAGGGCTAAGCGGCCACGTCGATAGAATGGTCACTTACAAGCTAGATTTCTGGAGATTTGAAGTTATCGAATAGTGATCCATCGGCGCGACTGGCAGGGCGTGCTATCGATGGGTGCAATACTTCACGATTGACGGGAGGCGGCACAGTGAATGGGTGTGTTATCCATCGCAATTGACAAAGAACGAGACTGACGATCAACGATTGACAAGTTCTATGTTCATCGTTAGCTCCGCGATGGACTGGCAGGAGTTTCGCCCGTCGACATCTTCTGCTACAGACCGGCTTAAGCTGCACCCTTTGCACTAGTACATCCACAAAAGACTGTGCTCTCCTCACCGACAGACGCTAGCTCCTCCGACCTTTCCTGCTGCCGAGCTTTTGCAAATTGAACTTACGAGCATTGAGAGCGTTGTGATCAGCGTCCTTATGAGATGCATCTGCTCTCCTTGAACGCTTCAACGTCCATCCAGCGGTGGCGAATCAAGCGTAATAGGTACCCACCACCGAGTGCTGATTCTTCCTTTTTTACTGCCACACCTTTTTCTTACTTATTAATTATTTTTCCTACTTTTAATTATTTCTCTCTTTTTCTTCCGTACCTCTTTCTCACTCTCCCTTTTTTTTTTACTTCGACCAATGGGCGCAGCTCAAACGGACGCATAGACCATGAATGCCAACCAAAATAAAGCCATTAATTTAGCTGGTCTGACGACTCTGACCACGGCCTCTCAAAGCTTTTCTTTTATTAAATACTCATGCTCCATAAAAAGCCTCAAAACTAGGGGCGCCGTGCGAATGGCGGTACACTGGAAAACAATCTTGAGGAGATGCCGTCCTCTGTGCCACGAAAATCGCGACAGACCCACAAGCCTCTTGTGAAAGCCTCATATGCCTCTCTTTTTTTTTTTTTTTAAATGGAGGTTCAGCCGAAGCCTACTCCCCGGACTTTAACTTTGAAATTGCAACTGTACAAGTGAATGGGCATAGCACCCGCGGGACCCCCCATATCCCACAAAGCAGGGGTTAGACAAAGTTACAACTGAAAGAGACATGGTTACAACTGGGTTTAACTAGCCTAAGCCATAATATGTCCAGCCCAGGACTTGAACCCTAGACCTCCGCCTCAAGAGGCCAAAGCTCAACCAACTGTCCTACGGGACGTGGACTCATATGCCTCTCTTTCTAAAGCCTCTTGTGTAAACATAATTGTAGATTTTTTTTTTGTCCATGACATGGTATTTGTTCAAGTTTTGTGGATTCTTACATACTCTTGATTTGGCATTATCGTCTTTGTTCTCTTCTATTGTTTGATTTGAATCCCTTATGTCATTTTCCTTCTTCAAGTGAGATACTTAACACTCTTCCTTTTCTATCTTGGGTACGTATAAGAAAGTTTTATAAGGTCTATAATTCTTCTTGAGTGCCAAATGGGGTTTTCATGAGGATGGAGCTATAGTTTGAGATTGATTCCATTCTCGAGTGTGTTGCCCATGTAACCTCCTCTCCTATTGTAACCATGAACAAATAATATTTATCCGCATCAGAACACTCTATCCATGTGTTTTTCATGTACTCACACATCGGACGTAACCAAGATATTCATCCAAATTATATGGATCAAATTCTTACTCATTAAAGATTCTTGACATATATGTAAGGTCTCCAATATGGCCCATGAGGATTTGAATGACACATAGTAGTGTTTTAGTCAAAGTTGTTTTATTGATTGTCTAATTCCTTTGGTTTCAACCTATGGGCTAGTTCATTCAAAAATGGAGGTTCGGTTTCAACCTATGGGCTAGTTTATTAAAAAAACGGAGGTTCTCCATTATTGTTGTGTGAGGTACTTCTCCTATTGTCTTCTCTCTTCTAAGTTTTGGTGCCCTCTTTTGCTCCATCTTGGACTCATACGCTCTTATGTACTTTGGAAGCATATGCAAGCTTATTATCTTCTCAATAGGTTTACTAAGAGTTTGTGGACTTGTCCCATCTTTTCTTACCCCTATTTTAGAGATATGTGGCGCTTGATGATCATTACTCCATCTATTTTCTTGAAATATCTCCCAAAGCTCCTATGGAAAGGTTTTTCCACATCAATTTCTTGTTTTTTCTCATGTTCCACATCTGTCCTTGTTTCTATTGGTTAATTGAGAGTATTTTATTTTTTATCTATAACATCTTGAGGTAGGTCCCAATGTTCTGATATAATTCTTGGAGTTGAAACTCTACAATTCTTACTCTAGAGTTCTAATGTTTCACAACTAGTGTAGGTACGGTTTCTTGCATACCCTAACCTACTTCCCCAATTTTCATGGATATTGATAGTCTTGATCATTCCAAGCATCCCTTTATGTATCAATTTCCACGGTGCTCCTAGCTACGTCTTATAATCAATCCTTCTCGATTAGTCACCTACTATATGGCATTTTCTAATTCACTCAGGGGAGAAGCTATATGTCAAATATTTGGAAAGAATGATGGACTACCAACTTTGAAGACCATCCGAAAGATTGATCCATTAATAAAACCATCAGCCTCTGAGGGAGATTTCTTTATATTTGTAGAAAGTGCCCTCCCTTCAAATGCCATAGGGTGTTTACTTTGGTGGACAGTAAGTTCCATAGAAAATGGGCCTTAAAGAGTGGGATAAGCACATTAGGGAAAAACTGAACCCTACATGGGCCTACTAGGTTAAGGAGTGATTAGTCATGGGCCAATAAGAATAGGGTGGTGGCCACAATTGACTTCCTTAATCACATAGGCTAGGCATAGGCTTCCCTTGTTATTGTGTGGTCAAAGAGCCAAAAACTATCTAGAATTTTTGGTTTTATTTAGAGGATGGTTTTGAAAACCTCAAAATTCATTTAGAGCCATTGGATCTATCAAAGATCTAAGGGCCAAGGTCAATGCAAAAATTCAAGGCATCTACAAATTCAGACCCTTGGATTAGCTTGAGATTGAATGGACGAGATCAATGCAATCATTACAAAAGGCACCTTTTGGACATAGCCATTGGATTTGTTCCTCAGTTAGACGGATCAATTTGAATGCCAACCAATTTGAGTGCTTGCATTCATGGCCATTGGATCTAGACAAGATCTGATGGCTTGGATTGAACCCATCCATGAAAAATGCACTTCTTAAAGGGAACCACTAGATGAGCCTTAGATCTGATGGCTAAATTGCATCCCAAAAAAAGAGCTCAACCCCGTTTGTGCACATCCATTAGATCCTGGATGATCTAATAGCCATGATTTTTGTAGAGAGTGAGCACACTTTTGTCCCCACTTGCATGAATTGTCTTGGATTCTCTTTCTAGCTTCAAGTGGAATTTAAAATAATCCATTGATTTGATCAATCTAAAGGCTCACAGATGCACACATATGAGAGAACAGATAGCATATTTCAGCTTCATTATTTTATTTCACAATACCACTAGTGGTTTCATGTGGCTCCTTAAACTCATGGATTAAGCTTTTTAATCCCTTAAAATTAGGGATCCTTACAAGGCCCATGTAGGAATCACTCTCTCCCTTAATGAGGTTATTACCCTTCTTTATAATTCTCTTTAGAGGTACTTTGTTACTTAAAACTTCCTTCCACCTCTTAGGAATATTCTTAAGCTTTGTGTTCCTAGTATCTTCTGTCTCTCAATATTGTTTTGCCTTCATGCTATCCTACCCTTTCTTTTTGGGATGAGGGGGTTTCCTTGGGCACTCCCCTTCGCTTGTATAACTTTATATTACCTCTTGCAAAGGGAGTCTAAAACCTAACTTTACTTCCTCTTATTTAACAAAAGAACGTTGTTTCTAAAGAGACAAAAAAATACACATTGCCCTCTTTAATTGATACACACTAAGGTGGTTGGATGTGCAAAAACATGATTTTTTCATGAATCATCCTATTGTATATTTTTACATGGATCTAATTTTAGAAAAATAATTTGTCAGCGATAAAAGTCTATTAGAAAATCAGCATACAACTAGAAGTTCTCATAATATCTCTCAAGTCAACATCGAATATATAGAATATTGTTTTTCTTAAGGAACTTCAACCGAGGTTTAGTCTCCCATGCTTTAATAAATAAAAAAACTCAACAATACAATGAAGGGTCAGAGCACTCATGGGATCCCCCATATCCCAAAGAGCAGGGAAAGGATTGGAACTACAAAAGTAGTTATAAACAGGGAAAAAATTAAGACCACCCCTCTAACTCAAAAGTGTAGAAATATGGGCGAAACTCTTTAAGCATATCATGTTATAATTATAGAAATTTTGGCGAATTTTTATGATAACTTCCATATGAAATATAAAAGCTTAGGCGAATTTTTGTGACAACCTCCTTGAAAACTGTATGAGCTTAAGCACCAAAGTAATAAAAAAAGTATATACTAATTGTAGAAATACTACAACAACCCTCAGATTACCTTCAAAATTCATGCTTCTTTTTATATCTCCTTCAGCTCTTTACCCTCAAAATTCATGCTCCTTTTTCTCTCTCCTTGAGCTCTTGCTTCCAGCTTCAACTCACAACGACACTAGCATTGTCTAATTTCCTTGTAATGCTTCTTTGGAACAAATTTCACTCAAACTTGCACACAAATACATACATGCCTATAGTCATACATAGTGCACACTCAGCTCCCTCAAAGTAAGCTCGCACTCTCCCAACTCACAATCACACTAAACCTTGTAAGCTTGTTTCCTACAAATGCGAGTCAGACTTTCACATAGATATATAGATGCATGTAGACATATATATAGTGCACACATATAATATCCACACACATGCACATGCACACACATACACATGCACAAGCACACACATACATGCGTACCCACATGCACACATACACACATACACAAATACATTTTGCATACATACATAGTACATAAAATAGCCACACACATACACACATGCATATCTATAGCTGCATACATGCACACATATAGCCATACACATGTTTTGCACACATATACATACATAGTGCACAGATATACACATAAATTTTTCATACACACACATATGTGCTTGCACACACAGATACATACATACCTATAGACATACATAGTGCACACACATACATTCTAGAAACATCTACACACATGCACATGCACACACATACACGTGCACATAGTATATGCATAAACATACATATACACACTTCTCCAACTTTGGATTATGAATGCTTTCTGATATTTTTGGTCTCGTAATCTATTGAAAACAAGAAAGATAATGTGAAGATGCCTACATGTATATATTTTTGCATGTATGTATGGATGATGTAATCGGATAAGACACCTGCAAATAAAATGTTCCTCACACTCAATCTACACTACACACAGTCAACATCGCCCTTGCTCTCTTAGAATCCCATGTCGTCCCTCAGTTGGTATCTAAGTGATGTGAGAACCTCTATCCTCCCTCTCTTGGAATCCAATTGATGTGACAAGACTCTTGAGTTGATCAATGAAAACTCTCATAGTATGTAGTATAAGTATATCCAAATTACTAGGTCTCTTAATGAACCTCATACCTGATAATCGTCAAAAATGCTCTAAATACTTAAATTTGTGCGGGAGAGGCTCCCATGGATTAATACTCAATCCCTAACACATATTTGTTGTATCTTTTATCTCATCAACTTATTCTGCACACGGTGAGAAGCATTGCAATGCAAGGTGGTGCGAATCCTTTTCACCATTGTAAGATAACTCTGTGTCAATCATGTTGCTTCTTATCCTTGTTTCTCAAAAATGAAGAATGCTAAAAAACATATACAATTGAACTGGGAAACGGTACCTCTTTACTAAGAAGTAAAGGCCTACAATGGCTTGGAAGCACTTCTCAAAGGTTTGGTGAATTTTTGAGATACTCAATGAGGTAGAGATGCATGTACTATCTGAGGGACTTAGTTCTCCTATTTATAATGTTAATAAAGAAGTTGTATTTCTCTCAAGTAGTATATAACATTTGAAAGACTTGCATTTCATAAATGAGGCAAACAAATGGCTGGTAGAAAGAACATATATTCACCAACTGCAAGTATTATGGCCTTGCCAAGAAGAAGAGACCCAAAACTTCGATTCAAATTTTCAAATACATGGGATAGCCTCCTCCCTTGTTGGGGTGCTTTTGCTCACCACAAGGCCTTGTAAATGATTTTCAAAACTCATTTCTCTACATTTTCAAAAACAATGTAGACTACCAAACAATTTTGCTAGAGCACAACTCTCTATATGTTGGGTTCATCATTGTCTTTGGTGTGTAGCCTACAATATTCCCCACAACATTAAGAAGCCACTTATATGAAAGCTCTACACTTCTAGACAGCGGTTGCAAGAACAGAGCTCATAGAAAGAATCATGCCATCATAGTGCTCAATAAACAAATACATAGATGAATTCCCAAACAAGTAAAGATGTAGCCTTTCAATTAAAGAACAGTACATAGCTGACTAGTCTATAAAATATTCCCTCAGAATCAACAACTTGATTACATACTTTTGTTTGTTGAATCATTTATGAGCTATGATACAGTCTGAAATTCTGAGGGGATTTTATAAACTATATTTTTTTCTCAAAGTTCAACGCATTGTTAGATTTCCGAATTTAATAAAATATCTAGATCCTACATTGTCTATGATCGAGACTCTCCCTTTCATAATACCAAATGTGCAAAAATCAATAGACAATTTAATCATTTCTGGTAGTCATTAAGATATTATCACATACATATACATGTGCATACGTATGTGCGTATTTGTGTACATACATGTGTTCATATGGAAGAACATGCTTTTCCTTTTATATTAAGTATATATGTCTTATGTAAGTCTGCATGAGTTCATGCATGTATGTATGTCTTTGTGTAGAGACGCATGCATGTATGTATGCAGTAGATATATATGTATTCATATGTATGTATGTATGTATGTATGTATGTATCTATGTATGTATGTATGTATGTAGTATGCATGCATGCATGAATGTAGGTATGCATGCATCTATGTGTGTGTGTGTGTGTGGCACACATGTTATGTATGAAATGTGGTGTATCCTGGGGCAGCCAAGCTTAACATGCATGAGAGCATGAACCAAAAGGATGGATGGTCTAATGCATCAATCCCTTAGTCCTTCAGGTTCACCTCAACCATCAACATGCATCAGCTCATATTCTGATAACCCCTCAGCTGTGCATAAATTGAAATCTTGATTTCACTGTACTCTGGAAAGGTCAATGCTTTTTGGTTGTGGGGAACAATTCATTGCACTCCTTCAAACTGTTTCCCTCTACCATCGTTGACATATCCCACTGTTTTATATTTAAGCACTCCAACAAAGCCTCATTGAATCGTTTACATACAACAAGGTATCCACTCTATTGCACGTTTTCACTAAAAACATTTCTTTTGGGGGGGGAGGGTTATGTCCCCACTTCTTTAGGACATCCAAATAGGCACTAGGTTTGAGAAGAGATAGCGGAGCAAGAAACTCAGAGGCTAGTCTTAGAAAGGTTGCTAATTTGAAGCTTTTCTTTTTTTCTTGGGGGCGGGGGGGGGGGGGGGGGGGGGGGGGGGGGGGGGCAGGCGGGGGCAAAAGATTGAGTGACCGTTTCTTGTTCGGGGAGGCAACATCTCGAAGGGATTCTACCGAACGAAGAAAGGTTTCTAAATAAGGTAGAATCGACATGAGTGCAGTATAAGGATGTAGAGAAAGAGGAATATGTTTTCTTTCCTCTCTCATTCGCACAATAGGAACATGGGTTGAGTCTTTGTTTCTTGTCTGATTTAAGTTAATGAATACATGCACAAATCTTCTAAGGATTGATTCATATGGAAGCAATATGTTAAAAAGGACCAGAAGACAACCAATTCAACTATGCAGGAAAGCACACGGAAAGTGTGAGGTGAAGCGAGAGGGGTGTATCTTCCCTTAAGGCTTGGCCTGTTTTATGAATTCTATGCATTTGACCAACTTATTTCCCCATTAGTTTTCATCAGAAAATCAGTGAAGCACCATATTCAGGAGAACAACGATAATGGTGACCTATTTGTAATTGATGTGAAGCTTTGTAACAGGAAGGTGCTCACAATCATAGCTATAGAGAAATTTGACAGTCACAAGGATATGAAGAAGCACTTATTGTTGAACAACAATTTATTTAAGAAAGATCATTTCAGAGAAATAATCAACAAAGTTCCTTCTAGAGTAACTTTCATGTTAATATCTAATTCATTCCGGAGTGGCTGGTTGATTGATATTGCAACACAACAAATTGGGAAGAGTATACATGCTGCAAGAGGTCACCCCAAAGTTATGAAAAGGGGTGATGCTACATTCAAGGAAGCATTAACAGGTTTTCATCAGAGAAGACCCATGGAGCACTTTAAGATTGTGGCATTGACCTTCACAAACTCGGTCATTCACTTGGTCACTGTGAGCACTTAAGCCAACAAGATGATCATTTCCAATAGGTGAACTATGATGGGGAGGGATATGTAAAGAGTTGGATGTTCTCCTCTCAACATTTGTTGATATTCTGAAGCAAAAGATGGCAAAACAAGATCTTGATGTAGGCAATATTTGGCTGACACATCTTGACATGTTTCGAGAGGATTCCAGCTCCAAAGTAAAGAAGTTTGTCAAAGTTTTGATCCAAACCATGCACAATGACCATGATGGTGAAGGCAATTACAAATTGATAGTTTTCATAACAATAAGACAATGTTAGCTCTAATAGCTGATAATTGTGCTCTTCTAAAAGAACTCAATTTGGTTGAAAAGACAATTGCAAGGTCTAACAAGCATCTGCTCTATGCATTCCTAAACTGAAACGAATTCAATGTTCGAAAGCATCTAAAGTTGCAAACATGTAGCTGGTGAATTTCTATGGTAATTTAAGTCATATTGAGCTGCACAACTTCATGCATCTCATAATTCCATGTCCTTCATAGCTTAGGATATGTACAAGCTTTCAATTGGAAACAAAAGTCATGTCTTTGTTTAGTAGTCTTGGAAGAAGAGGTCTCTCATGGAGATGGCAAGGTGTATTCCATGTAGTGATGTTTGAATAAATGGGAAAGGATCATCCAAATGTAGACATCATCTCCTCAGGTAAGTCCTTGCATAATAGGAATCACTAACCCATTTGTGTGTATCCACATGTAAACACACTTCAAGTCTAGATAGTCTCCCATACACCTATCTCATGTGACTGGTGGTATGATACATCAGCCCTTGTGGTGCTCGCCACCAATGTGACTACAAGCTCCCAAGCAAGGGTGAGCCCATTTGCATCTATGGTTATGAGGTGATTCTGATCTCTATCCTTCTGAGTTTTATGAGTAGGCTTGTATAGTTGTACTTTGCCATGATTAGCAGGGAGGCTCATGGGGTGTAATAATAGAAATATTGTTGTGTCCTTAACAAAGGTGCACCTTGCAATGGATATAGTTCACCTCTTGAAGACAAAAGATAAAAGGAATTTTAATATTTTAAAGGTTCGTAGAAAACTGGAGCATGTCAAAGGTACACCTTTTTTTTTTTAATTCAGAGTGGAGAAAATGGTATGGAAAAAGACATAATTACCTTACACATTATCCTTGTAGATCATAGCATGATTATAAGCAATCAAATGGCAGAAAGTTTGCAAATATGTTAGCAAACTATTAACAATGAAAAGCTACTAAGCCCAAATCCATTTTAAATAAACAGAATGAATTATGTAAAACCATCCAATGTGAAATGTTCATATACAAAAAAATCCTGTGAAAACGTGATAACTTTGGACAAGCAATAGCTGCTTGTCATGCAAGCCATGAATTTGAAGACAAAACAGATAAGATCAATGCAAAAATTGTTGCTACAAAGAAAAAATAATCTAGCTCAAATAAATTTACCGTTTCCAAAGCGACATAAAAGGGAGATATAATTTCATCAAGAAATGACAGCCCACCTCTGCATCAGATACCACATCAGCTCCATCTTCAACAGCAATGGCATGGCTTGTTTCTGCATCTGGACCTTTTACAACCGTCCAGGAATTTTTTGTCCAGTTTCAGGATACTAATCTCGTTAAGAGTAAAGAGAACACCTTGGAGCTCCACATAACTTGCTCCTGTGTGCCCTTCGCCTTCTCACCGTGAGTAGGTTGATCGTTGCTTGCAAGGATATCGTCCTTAATCCCCATCATGGGACAATGCTCTTCCTCCTGCCATCGTCGCAAAAGGCTTTCTGGCCCAAGAGGCAATCACAAGCACATCTTACCAGCTCCATGGATCAAAAAGCCCCTCGTCTCACAAAAATCTGTTGCAATGGCTCCTCCGCTAGAATATTGACACGTAAGGAACTCCACACCAATGTTCAGCCTGGTGCTTTTTGGATGTTTGCTTTTTACATAAGCTAGTGCATGGAAGCGCACCTGAATATACAACATGTGGTATATACTTACCTGAAGTGCACATTCTACTTCTACGGCCTTTTCGCAACACAATTCAGCTCGAGTTTCCTGTCTACCAAGGGATACAACATCTATGTCTCCTACAGTCAAGGCTTGCTTCACACTATTTTGGTTCAAATAGGTCTCCATATTTGGTTACAAATATTTGTTCTAATAATTACCTTCAGTTTGCATGGATCAGAACGAGAAGTGCTTACATCGACATCATCAAGGAAATACATAACGGCATTGAATATGGAGGTGCACACAGAGTAAGCCCTAGAGCAAGGGGATACCTGTTACTTACAAAAATTGACGTATTATTAATGTTCAACAGCATAGATAGAAAATGTGAATGCTCAAAAAAAAAAAAGTTTCCTCTACCACACTGGCATTCTGGATACATATCACTAGTAATTAGGTACACAATCTTATTAATTAGACCCATTTGCAAGGCATAATTAGCATATGCCGCATATTAAATCTCTGGTTTTATGAGGCCATTTCCAATGGCAAAGCCCTATTTTGCACATGAATATACGACCAGTAAAAAGAAAGAGATCGTCAGAGCTTGATAATTATGAGTTGCTATCAACATACTGGAGTACTTAGACATCATGAGAAGAATTTATCAAAAGTGAATCAATTTAAGAAAATTGAAAAGGAGAATACCTTCAGATTGATGGGGACTCCCTCTTGTCGCTTGTTGGCTTGATGAATGCAGCTTGTCACTGCAGGAACATAGTGCCTTGCATATGATTCCCCTGTCACAAAGGACTCATTTTTTGCATATTCTAGGTGCAATTGAAAGAAGACCTGCCAAGACAATCCGATGCTAGAGATTCAGCAATCCATGTATGAAACGATCACATATGAAGCCTACCTCACCATGACATTCTTGAATGTGTTAACTGAGTTCTTATTCATTCAAGAAGCATAAAACGAGAATTTGTAGCATTGATATACTGCATATGTGAAGTGATAAAGAAATAAATGTTTGTCTTTATCACATACGCGGTTCACTATTTCCAAAGATCTCATAGTAGATTTTTTTGTTAGCGCTGGCAGCTTTATTTAGAAGATTGTTATGACAGATCCATACCTGCAAAAATTAAAACATATCCTCGTTCACACCTTGTTCATCATGAGAAATATGGAAGCTTTATTTAGAGGCCCTCCGGACATCCAATAACCACAGGATCTTTGATTTTGTTTCCACGAGGCTCAGAGAATAGATTAAACATCCTAGAAATGAGCACACCACTCTGAAATTCCAGGGATACAAATTTTCTACCCTCATTAGCGCGATCATCTCTCTCTCTCTCTTTCTTTATGTGTGTGTGTGAATAGTTATGATTGGTAGTATGTCGCAATGCAATCATAGTTTTCTACGTAAGAAAAAAAATCAAAGAACCATTAGTTCACTGCAGCGCGCCAAGTGTATAACTATAAACGGACAATTCAATAGGCAAACATAGAGAATGCAGCGTGCAAACTGTATAACTATAAGCTGACAACTCAATAAGTAAACATAGAGAAGACACGACCTGAATCAGAGCTCGAGTTCCACATTCGATTGCACCTTTGCTTGAGTGAGAACTTGAGAAGGTATGTTTCCATCATCGTCTTACGCAGGGCGAAAGTAGATATCTAATACAAGCGTAGATGTTGATAGAAGGCGAACGTTCGCTCGAGGCCTTGAATATGAGTGTGTGATTTAGGGCGAACATTTCACATGTTTTTCTTCATAAAAAATAGAAAATTGGGCTATTCTTTTGGCTTTAAAACCATAGAAAAATAGCCTATTATTATTTTTTTCTCTCTAAATTCGCCATTGGGCTAACATTCGCCCTTATTTTTTTTCCCTGGTTATAAAGCATAAGCATGAGACGCATGGGAAGAACACGAGTTTAAATCAAGTTATAGAGAAGGTCAATGATATTTTCATTCCCCTCAGGGGTCATCTTTTTACTTTCCAGCTTGTTATTTTGCAAGATGAAGATCCTATGGTTTTTGAAGGGAGGCAACTTCTTACAATTAGGTATTCTTCTGCAAAGCAACGCAAGGGACTTAACAATTGGCCATTCTTTTGGAGCTTTGTCAATGTTGGCCACACATCTTTCTTTCCATACCTTCCACAATGCTTCCCCTCTAATGGGTTTCCACAAGGCAGTAGGGCAATCAATCACTTCGTGTAGCATAGCCTGTTTCGAATTGACATGACTTTTGAGCTTCGAAACCCCATAGGATCTTACCAAACCAAATTGATCTTGGAGCAAGAGAAGAAGAGTGTGGCCAATGTCTTCATTAGCCCCATAGTATTGCTTACACCAATGGGGGCCCTAATTTTTTCTTTAGCTTTGGCGTTGGTCAAAGTTCCTCGATCAAGAATTTGTCACATTAGAACCAACTTTTTGTTCTCAATGAGGGGGTACCACATGCTCGCAAACTTAGACTGCCATTTGGTTCTCAAATGATCAAGAGACCATCTCTAACTGAGATTTCTTTGCAAGTCCACCTGCTTCTTAAAATTTGCCATTTTATCTAATTTATGACCGTTGATCCATCATAACCTCTCGATGCAATGGAGATTGTCACCAAACAGGAGGTGTGGCTTAGAGATCTCCTCAAAATATATGGAATATTGTTTATTAGATATACGGCATGAAAAATATGTGTTATAAGAAGAGGAAGTTATTCCATAAAAGAGGTAGCCATGTGATGTTAAATGGAAGTAATATATTCGGTGCGCGTTGAGAAGAAGCATGTTGTAATTAAGCTCATTCTATAAAAAGGGCATCAACGACAATGATGCACTGTTTGATGCCTTATGAAAGGCTGTGAAAATGAGCACATCTTAAATTTTATTTTATTTTTTTTATTTATCTATTACAAGTACGTGAAAAGGAATTGGTTGCCCTTCGTCCTTATGGAACACGATTACGGAAGAAGTTCTCTTAAATATTTGAAAAGAAAGATGTGTTGTCAACTGATATCGGTGTTTGTTTTGAAGAACAACAATTCATAGCAAATGGATTTTTCATGAGGGAGACTAAAAAATTATAAAATTTCTTTGTAACTTTTTTCAGCTCCAACTCTAGCTATAAAAGTGGATCAAAATCGCGTGTGCATTGAACCCGATTTGGAGATCAATTAAGAGGGGTTTCTTGTGATTAGAGAGCTGACTCCATATCTCTATCACTACCCTCACATTGTGCAACTATACATTGCCAATTTCATTGTATTTCTTGTGATCTAATACATACACATTAATCATATCTCTACTTCTCTTCTCTGCTATAATAATCTCAGAATAGTGAACTTCTCATAGCTTTTCTCAATGCATACTTAATCATTTGATGTGATTTAAAGTGCTATAGACTGAGCACATTGTCTAATTGAGATCTACAATGTTTCATTATTATTATGTTTCTCAATCTCGAGATATCTTCATATTACTCCTCATTGGTCTACATATTGTAGCACGTCCAAAATGTCAAGATAGTCCTTCAACTTGATACTAGCTTCATTCTCTATATACACGATCTTATTTACTGAAATAACTCATGATTGTTAGCAATCTAAGTTAGTTAGATTCTTACAAAAGGAATTTAGTCAATTGTTAACTGGTTGAGAACACTGTTCATTTTACTAAACGTGTGCAGAGGCCAAAATAGCAAGTCTTAGCTCTTGGTTGAACTTTCTACTCATCTTTTTTGATCCATTGATAAGCGGGTCATGTTCCTAAGCACATAGGTGATTATTTATGATTTTTAGGAAGCTCAAGGGGTCTACTATACTTTCCACAACTTGTTCTTGGATGGTGTGAAGCAAGATTTTGCAACACCACTTCATCTCTAAAATCTATCCACCATCTCCTCCAACAATGGTATCAGAGCAACAACAAGCAAAATGGGAGATGGATTTCCATCATTCATTGAAAAATTGGATAGGAGCAACTATCCAGTGTGGTCCCTAAGGATGCAAGCCTATCTGCAAGGAAGAAGGTTGTATGGATACATCTCTTGAGATGAGGAAATGCCAATATTCAGAAGCAAACACCAACCTACAAAGAGAAAAGCAAGAAAGGCTAACTACATGGTGTGCAAAGAATGATCTAGCCATGTCTTATATACTTAACTAAATATGTGATTTCTTATAACCTCACATTAGGAATCGCAAGACCTCACAAGAGACTTGGGAAGTACTCTCTTTATACTTCTCATCAAATACAAGGGCTAGGAAGGACCAATTTTGGATGGAGTTCACAACCTTGAAGAAGCAACCAAACCAAAGTGTAGCTGACTATCTAAACAAGATGAAGGATGTACTAACCAACTTGGGAGCATTGAAGAAGAAATAGAAGAGGGGCCGATAGTCAGGAAAATCATAAATGGCATCAAACCTGATGCTAAGTGGGAGTCCTTCACCATAGTAATGGACCTATATATGGATATGCAAATACCTGACCTCAACACACTAATGGGACAACTCTTCACACATGAGACAAAACTCAACAAGAATGGAGATAACTCTAGAGGTAATCAATCTTCTACCCTTTACACAGATAGAAATAAAAGTAAAGACATAAGCAAAGGTAAAAATAATGAAAAAGAGGCAAGTACCTCTCAAGTGAACTTCACAGGTAGAGGAAGAGGTACTAGAGGAAGGGGTAGAGGAGGAAAGCAATGCAGGGGGAGATCATACAACTTCTCACCATGTAATATCCTTGGCTTGACCAATCACACCACTAAAGAGTGTTTTAAGAAGAGAAGGAATAAGAGAAGAAGAGGCTTCCGTAGAGGAGGCTATGGACAATCCAGAGGCAGGTTCAACAATGGAGGAAGCAATTACCATCACAACTACAACCGAAGCTACAACAATAACTATTAAGGAGGTTTTAGAGGTAGAAGAGACTACACCAACTATACATAAGACAAAGAGGATTCTCTACTGATCATGAACATGACATCCAAGCAAGGTAAAGATGATGAGCATCTTTTCTATATTGATTTTGGTTGTTCCAATCATGTGGTTGGAATTGTAACATTGTTATCTTATCTTGAAGAACCTAAAGGGAAGCATGAAGTGTAGATAGGTTATGACACTAGACACTCTATTAAGAAGATTGGAAATGTCAAGGATTATTATGATGGTAACATGAACCTTTTAAGTAAGGTATTATATGTGCCAACCATAACAAAAAACCTAATCAGTGTTGGTTAGATTGTTGAGAAGGATTACAGGTTGGATTCATGAGGCATGAAGCATGTGTGAAGGACCCTCAACAAGGCTTCAAGAGGATTGCAAAAGGTGAGAAATCTAGTAGACTCTTTACATTTGAAGTTGAAGATATGAGAAACATTGCACTATTTAGTTACAAAGATCAAACCCTATTGAACTAGAGATATGGCATAAAAGGCTAGGTCATATAGATGAAAGAACATTAAAGAAAATATGCAAGGATCAGCATGTGCTTGGCACTCCAAATGTGTCCAAGCGTCACATGATTCACAAATGTGGAGCATGCCAATTTGGAAAATCTCACAGGCAACTATTTAACAGAAAAGGATATATGTATGAAGACTACTTGGAGCTTGTGCACACAAATGTATGGGGTCCTAGCAAAGAATCATCAATCTTAGGATCAAGGTACTATGTTTCATTCATAGATGATTATAGTAGATGGAAAATTCTTTACTTCGTGAAGCATAAAGATGAAGCCTTCACTTGTTTCAAGAAGTATTTGGCATTGTTTGAGAACTAAACAGGTAGAATCTTGGAGGTGGTGAGTATTTCTCACATGAATTTGACTCATTCTTACAAGAGAGGTCACAACAAGATACACTCTTGAATAGAATGGAGTGGCAGAGAGGAGGACTAGACTAATAGTAGAGGCCGCAAGATCAAAGTTGAATGAAAAGAAACTTCCAAATTACCAATGGTCAGAGGCTATTTCCACAGCAACATACTTAATTAGTAGGCTTCCATCCAAATCCTTGGATGAAATGACACCTTATGAGGCATGGAATGGAAGGTGACCCTCATTAGATCATTGTAAAATCTTTGGGTGCATTGCATATGCAAATACACCATCATAGATTAGAGGGAAGCTTGATCCAAAAGTTGAAAAGTGTATATTCATTGGCTATAAAGCACGGATAGTAGCAAAGGGGTTTCCTCAAACCCATGGAGTGGATTATGAGGAGACCTTCTCACGTGTGGCTAAGATGCCAACAATTAGGGTTTTAGTAAGTATTGCTGCTTCAAAAAATTAGAACTTGTATGAGTTAGATGTTAAAAATGCATTTCTAAATGGATGGATCTCAAAAGAAGTCTACATGGCTCAACCACCAGGGTACGAAGATAAGGACAAATCAGACCATGTGTGTCGGCTAAGAGAAGCAATCTATGGTTTAAAGCAAGCTCCTAGATCTTGGAAGCATAGGCTTATCACATATTTGTAGGATCAAGGATTTGTTGCTAGCAAAGTAGATTCTTCTTTGTTCATAAAGAAGACTAACTTAGAAGTTATTTATTTATGTGTTTATGTGGATGACATTATCATTACAGGGAATGATGCCAATGGCATCAAGAAAATCAAATCTCAGATGATGGAAGAGTTCAAAATCAATGACCTTGGTTTGCTAACATACTTTCTTGGATCAAAATTTGTATATTCAGATTCTGGAATCTTTATTACTCAGAGGAAGTACATTCATGATATGTTGGTTAAATTCACCGTGGAGAAAACTAGAATTGTAGGTACACCCATGGAACTCAACCACAAACTTAGTTCTCATGAGGGAGAACTTCTTGAAGATATTATAGGTTATCAAAGGCTTGTTGGGAGTCTCAATAATGCAAACCTAACAAGGGTAGACATATGTTATGGAGTAAGTACATTAAGCCAATTTATGCATACACCAAGAAAACCTCACTTGGAAGCTACCAAGAGGATCTTAAAATATCTAAAGGGAACCATAAATGAAGGGTTTTTTTATCCATTCACTTCTAATTTGAATATCAAGATGTATTCTGATGCAAATTGGGCTCACTCCAAGGATGATAGGAGGAGCACCTCTGGCTACTTATCTTTTGCAGGATCAAAGCCAATATCATGGTCATCAAAGAGACAACCAAGTATGGCATTGTCATCAATAGTTGTAGAATATAGAGGCTTAGCAAATGCAACACAAGAGGCTATGTGGCTCAATCTACTTTACACAGCTTTGGGATTGCATTCTTGTACGCCAATTATTTTTGGAGATAACACTAGCTAAGTTCATTTGGCTGCTAATCTTGTATATCATGCAAGGACTAAGCACATTGAAGTGCATTATCATTATGTAAGAGAGAAGTTACTTAGCAAGGATATCCAATTGTCCTATGCATCAACCAATTTGCAATGTGCAGATATGCTCACAAAGTCTTTGGATGGAGCTAAGATGAACATGTTCAAGATGATGATTGGATTGCAAGAAATCAAAGAGAAATGAAGAACAAGCATGTTGGGCTCGAGGCGGAGCTTTTGGTACAAATAAGTCCAAACCTATATACTTGGACAATTAGCATATATCCCATATAGTCACATATGACTACTCCCTTGCAAAATCCAATTACTTTTATCCTTGTCAAAGTACATAAGTTAATAACATTGATCCCACAAGGAGTTAGGAGGAATAAAATGTCAAATTCTTGGTAATTGATAGATGAGAAAGTAAAGCTTAAAGTTTAGGATTCACTTTATGGTGAGAGCTTGATTTGAACTCAAAACTTGGCTCCAGCTCTAGCTATGAAAGTGGATCAAAATCTCGCATGCATTGAGCCCGATTTGGATCAATTGAGAGGGTTTTCTTGTGATTATAGAGCTCACTCCATAGTTCTATCAATACCCTCACATTGTGCAATTATACATTGCCAATGTCATTGTATTTTGATGTGATCTAATACATACACATTGATCATATCTCTACTTCTCTTCTCTGCTATGATCATCTCAAAACAGTGAACTTCTTAGATCTTTTTCTCAGTGCATAGTTGATCATTTGATGTGATTTAAAGAGCTATGGATTTCCCACATTGTCTATTTCATAGCTACAAAGTTTCATTATTATTGTCTTTCTCAATCTTGAGATGTCTGCACATTATTGCTAACGGGTCTACATACTATAGCACCTTGAAAATGTCAATGTAGTCCTTCACCTTGATAAACTTCATTCTCTATGTACAGTTGATCTTTTTTATTAAAATAACTCATGATTGGTAGCAATCTAAGTTAAGTAGATTCTTCCAAAAGGAATTTTGTCAAATCTTAAGAGGTTGAGAGCACTATTCATTTTACTGAACATGTGGAGGGACCAAAATAGCAAGGCTTAGCTCTTGGTTGAAATTTCAACTCATTTATTTTGATCCATTGATAAGAGGATCATGTTCCAAAGCACATAGGTGATTACTTATGATTGTTGGGAAGCTTAAGGAGTCTACTTTACTCTCCACAACTTGTTCTTGGCTCGTGTGAAGCAGGATTTTGCAACACCACTTCATCTTTGGAATCTATCAACCATCTCTTCCAATAGCATGTATATACCAATTCAACTGCATTATCAAGTACTCTAGCAAAAAATAAAGGTCCTTATGTGAAGAGGCTTGGATCAAATCTTAGCTGAAAGATAAACAATGCTATATTCATCGAAAAATAATCATGTATTCTGACTAATACTGACTTTGTTATTAGCATCACGTTCGAGAATTAATCTTCTTAAACATGTAAAATAAAAGATTATTGATATCCATCACCATTTTGTTTGATTGGAAAATCATACGAAAAATATTGGAGATACCCTATATCTACTAGCAAAGAAATATCTCTAGTAAGGAAAACGTAAACTTCAGAAAGAATACTACGAATCAGGAAGATATATAGTGTTTTTCTGTTCCCGGTTCATGTTGCTTAGTGTACGCACACATACGATTTGTAAGAAACTCAATTGAACTTGAGGGAAGAATAGTAAAAATGAATTTTAATGGCGTGATGTATCATGACCATGGCGTGGTGTATGATCTCAGTATCACATATACGAAAGCATGAAGTCCAAATCGTCAGTGTGGGTGATCTCGTCATCACATATAGGAAACATGAAATCGATGGAGCACACAGTTCATATAAAATGTATAAAATGGGTCCATGTCAATTCTTCACGCGAGAAACGTACCATTTTTCTGCATACACATATGACTTAGACACGTTTTCCTAGAGAGAGTTTTTTTTTAGAAAGCAGGAAAATATAAATTAAGAGAGGAAAGTTACATCAGTGCAAAGGGCAGGAGCACCTCATTTCTAGAAAATTACAAGGATGCCAAAACATGGCAAATCTGTGGTGAGAATACAACTCGGCCAACTGGGCCTTCCATCTAGTGTACTTATGGTCAACCAAGATACAATGTAATTCATGAGGGGACAAAGAGGGCTTGATAATAAATTTGATACAATTGAGAGACACCTTTCTAAGAGTATTAGAGAGGGTGATAAGGAAGTTCTTCCTCATATGACCAAAAACTCAGTTATTCCTGCTCAACCAGATGGCCCAAAGGATGTGGCCTCTCCAAATATTCCACAGTAAAAGATCCATATTTTTTGCAGCATCCAAGCAAGGCATCCAGCTTCTGGAGCTTTGGAGCCTTAGTTATGTGAAGGAAGTTTTCCACACGGTCCCAAAAAGGCTTAGCATGTACACATTCAAAAAAGAGGTGAAAAACATCCTCCACCCTACCACAAAATGCACATTTACCTCCATCAATAAATATTTTCCTAACTCTGGGGCCCACCCACAACCCTTGATGGACGATCAACCATTGGAGAAAAGAATGCTTGCTACTGTCAAGGTAAGCCCATAGAGATTTGAATCTAAAAGACCACTGAGAAGGGGACCAACACAGACTCCACTTCCCGTTCAATTTAGGAGTGATGCCATTGATCGATCCTTTACTCTTTTTGAAGTTCTTGTAAATGAAGCAGGCCACATCATAGAGCTTGAGCTCCTTCCAGTTGCAAAGGTTCAGTTGGACTTCCCGCAATTTCTTGTGATGCAGCAACACCTGCAAGCAAGAAACAGAAGTATTAGTCCCATTGATCAGGACATGGTCTTCCATAACACTCCCATTCAGCATAAAGTCCCTCCAACACTTGAAGGAAAGCCTGTGACACTTATGTTCTTTAATCCAATGTTGCCATTATTCCAATGAGCCAACCATCCCAGCCAGGGAAACTCCTGCAGGTAAAAATCAGCCAGAGAACTCAAACTGACAGGAGGGATGAATAAAGCTTTAGCTTTGAACCAAGCCTTCCAAATCCTGCAAACCAAAGGACTCCCAACAGGGGAGATGGGGTGGGGGCAAGAAATTATATCCCACAGATTTAAGCTATGCCAAGATCTGTAATTAGAAACAAAGAATTTAGACACATTCTTGTGAATTAAGATAGACCATATCTCAGTACACCCAATGCTTCTGAAGATCCACTTAGCAGCGAGATTGTCAGCCGTCCTTAAGGGACACATTATACCCAACCCCCCTTTCTCTTTAGGGAGACAACAAATATCCCAAGAAACTTTAGCAATTTTTTAACTGTTAGCAGAGCCACCCCATAAAAACCTTTTAGCCAACGAAATAACCTGTCCTAACTGCTTTTTGGAAGGAGTCCAACAAGACAGAAAATAAACACGTTTAGGAAGCAAGTAGTGATTTAGCATAAAGGTTCTATGGGGCAGAGAGCTGTTAGCATCATACCAGAGAGCCATTCCCTTTTTGAATTTATCATACACCCACTCCCATTTCTGAGCAAGAGAAACATTAAACCCCATGGTAATCCCAAGAAGTCTAAAGACCTAACCATCTTTTATCAATCTACAGCCAAGTTGAATAATAATGTCAGGGATCACATTGTTAGCAGATTCAAAACCAATTTTGCTATGGTTAACTCTAGAACCACTGGCCAGACAAAAAGTATCCCGACACTCCAGAAACTTGGACAGGGATTTGGCTTCAGCTTTCAAAACAACATTAGTGTCATCAGCAAACATTTGTAAACAAAGAGGGGAGGGGGAGTTAGGAATCTTAATACCTTCAATATTGCCAAAAGAAGTAGCATCCTTCACAAGCAAGCCCAAAACATCACTAGCTATGGCAAACAAACGGGGAGCAAGAGGACAACCTTGCCTTATGGACCTAACCAACTTGAAGGGTTCAAACATATGACCATTAACAACTCTAGAGTAAGCGTTTTCAAAGAGAGAACTCACATACTTAATAAATCTTCTTCCCAACCCCAAGTCATGAAGAGACTGCAAGATGAAGTCCCACTCAATCCTATCGTAGGCTTTGTCAAAATCAATTTTAAAAAAATAAAAGCCTTGACCAGAATCACTAGTATAGTTCATGTCTTCCCAAAGCGAGATGATAGCATCTAGGATGAATCTACCCTTGATAAAACCTTTCTGTTCAGGAAGAATGAAATGCCATCATGGGACTAAGTCTCCTATCCAAAGTGGAGGAAAAAATTTTGTATATAGTGTTGAAGCAGGTGATAGGCCTCGAGTTGTTAAGGTCTTCTTTGGGCCCTCTCTTATGAATAAGCCTAATAAGCCCAGTGTTAATAGTACGAGGGAGAAATCCTTTACTAGAAACCTCTTCCCAAATCAAGAGAATGTACAGAGTGAGAAAATCCCTTAAGATAATGAAGAATTCATTAGGAAAACCATCCAATCTCGGAGACTTACAGGGTTTCTTTGATCTCACCGACAGTGAGGGGCAATTCTAGAATGGGAACCAGGCTCTGAGGAATCATTTTTTTCAATCTATTGATGGTTTCTTTGATCTCACCGACAGTGAGGGGCAGTTCTAGAATGGGAACCAGGCTCTGAGGAATCATTTTTTTCCTTTTCATGGCAATGGTGGCTCTGGCCCTCTAGATGTCCTCCCCCCACTTGGGAAACAAAGAGAAACCATCCATAAAGAAGCACTTGGCCTCCTATAAGGTCTCCTCAATATTAGTAGTGAAACCACCTTCCCTTTTCTTAGGGACAAAGTCCCTAATTTTCCTTTTCTTAATGAGAGAAAACATATGCTTATTATTCTTGTCCATGTTCTCACTCCAAAACTCTCTAGATAAGGCAAGGGAGTTTCTAGCTTCAAGATATCTCTCCTTACACAACCTCAAAGAGCATTCAATATACTCCTGAGAGTTAACATCTAGGGAGTTCAACTGATTCATAATCGAGTTCCTCCTTTGAGCCCTTAATTCCAAGGCATGCTTCCTATGAAGGGTGAAGAGCTTTTGGATGTCAGTAACCGCATGATCCCAAGCAACAGTAGAGGATCTAGCCTTCCCAAAGTGGGAGGAAATAATTTCCTTGGTGCGAGACAAGATGCTAGGCAGTTTGAGGAGACTGTGATCTATGTGGGGCCAATCGGACCTGTACTCAGGATTGCCTTACCTAAAGGTTAGACATAAAGGTTTGTGATCGGAGACAAGAAGGGAATGGTCGATTTTACCACTGATATCCCACCACCCATGAATGACATCAGTAGTAGCATAACACCTATCAAGTCTAACTGACCTATAGTTATTGCCAGATTGCTATTAGACCAGGAGAACCCCAAGTTAAAAGAAATGTCAGAAAGATCATGATGATTGCACAAATTAACCCAAGACATCTTTTCAACACCGCTAATAGAATTCCCTTTTCTTTCCCATCTATCTTGAATATTAATAACCATATTAAAATCCCCAACAAGGATGAGAGGCCCATCAATATTGCACAACTCATCCCAATAGGCTTTTCATTGCAGAGATAAGAAGCATAAATAGAAACAATACAACAATTATAAGGAGCACCAAGCTTGACAACACACCACTGATGGGAAATACTGTAAGAAGCAGATCGACAAGAATCGGTAATCGAATTAGATAGCCCGATAACAACACCACCTTTACCACTATTGTGGTTGGTGTGGTACCAGGTGAAGCTAGAGGCCACAATGTTGCAGTGCATCAGGAGAGAGTCACCACCCATCTTCACTTTTGGCAAACAAAGAATATCAGGCAGCTTGGGTAATAACTTAAGCTAGCAACTTATCATTTTGGGCCTGACTACATCAGTCAGCCACTTAACATTTAAAGAAAGGATATTCAAGCCAAACATCACAAACCCAAGAGGTTATTTTCGACTGTTCTTAGTCGGCTTAGGAGTAGATATGGCACTACTACAGATCGAGGGAATACCGACGATCAGTGTACCGACGGTCAGTGTACCGATGGTAAGCTGTCGGCATCGGTATGACCCTCGGTTAATTTGGGAAAGCCAATTTTCCTCGGAAACACAACGTCGGTATATGTGTTGCTATAAGCGTCGGTATAAGCGTCGGTAATTTACAGGAATTATGGATGCTTATATCGACGGTTATACCGACACTCTCTTTTTAACCGGGCCTGAAACCAAAATTCGTCATTTTGAGCATTTTGAATCCATATCGTCTCCTTTCAGGTTTGCGTGCGCCAACAGCAGATCTCTGTTTGCACCCTCTCTCTCTCTCTCCCTCCCTCTTTCTCTCTCTCCCTCCCTCTCTCTCACTCTCTCCTTCTCTCTCCCTCCCTCTCTGTCTCTCTAAACAGACCTCTATCTTTATAGATATGAAGTTTTGGTAAGTAGATAGCACATATTGTAGCACTCTTTTTTCTTTCTTTATGTTTTTGCTTTACTAATATGTTCTCTGTTTGGTTTTGCTAGAGATTTTGCGATCATCTTTGGAAATTCGACGAACGAGAACTGCAAGTGGATTTTGATGACCTTGATTCAAACAATTCTCTCTCTCTCTCTCTTTTTCTCTCCTTCCCTCTCTATCTAAGCACATCTCTATTTTTATAGATCTGACGCTTTGGTAAGTAGATCGCATATATTGTAGCTCTCTTTTTTCTTTCTTTATGTTTTTCCTTTTCTAATATGTTCTTTCTTTATGTTTTTGCTTTTCTAATATCTTCTCTTTTTAGTTTTGTTTTTGATTGAGAGAGAGAGAGAGAAAGAGAGAGGGAGAGATATATACATACACACTCACATATGTATAAACACACACATGCATATGAATACAAACATGCATATGCATACACATACACATGCATATGCATACAGACATGCACATGCATACACACATGCATATGCAAACACATACACACATACACAATGCATATGCATACACATACATGAATGCATATGCATACATAAATGCATATGCATATGCATACATGAATGCATGTATGCATACATGCATGTATGCATACATGCATGCATATGCATACATGCATGCATATGCATACATGCATGCATATGCATACATGCATGCATATGCATACATGAATGCATATGCATACAAGCATGCATATGCATACATGCATGCATATGCATACAAGCATGCATATGCATACATGCATGAATGCATATGCATACATGCATGAATGCATATGCATACATGCATGAATGCATATGCATACATGCATGAATGCATATGCATATGCATATGCATACATGCATGAATGCATATGCATATGCATACATGCATGAATGCATATGCATATGCATATGCATACATGCATGAATGCATATGCATACAAGAATGCATATGCATATGAATACATGAATGCATATGCATATGCATACATGAATGCATATGCATACAAGAATGCATATGCATATGAATACATGAATGCATATGCATACATGAATGCATATGCATACATGCATATGCATACATGAATGCATACATGAAGTATACGCATACAAGCATGCATATGCATACATGCATGCATATGCATACATGAATGCATATGCATACAAGCATGCATATGCATACATGCATGCATATGCATACATGAATGTATATGCATACATGAATGCATTTGCATACATGAATGCATATGCATACAAGCATGCATATGCATACATGCATGCATATGCATACAAGCATGCATATGCATACATGCATGAATGCATATGCATATGCATATGCATACATGAATGCATCTGCAGACATGCATATGCATATGCATACATGCATATGCATACATGAATGCATACATGAATGTATATGCATACAAGCATGCATATGCAGACATGCATGCATATGCAGACATGCATGCATATGCATACATGCATGCATATGCATACAAGCATGCATATGCATACATGAATGCATATGCATACATGAATGCATATGCATACAAGAATGCATATGCATACAAGCATGCATATGCATACAAACATGCATATGCATACAAACATGCATATGCATACGTGCATGCATATGCATACGTGCATGCATATGCATATGTGCATGCATATGCATACGTGCATGTATCTGCATACATGAATGCATATGCATACATAAATGCATATGCATACAAGCATGCATACATAAATGCATATGCATACAAGCATGCATACATAAATGCATATGCATACAAGCATGCATACATAAATGCATATGCATACAAGCATGCATATGCATACATGCATGTATATGCATACATGCATGCATATGCATACATGCATGCATATGCATACAAGCATGCATATGCATACAAGCATGCATATGCATACATGCATGAATGTATATGCATATGCATATGCATATGCATACATGAATGGATATGCATATGCATACATGAATGCATATGCATATGCATACATGAATGCATATGCATATGCATACATGAATGCATATGCATATGCATACATGCATTGCATACATGAATGCATACATGAATATATATGCATACAAGCATGCATATGCATACATGAATGTATATGCATACATGCATGCATATGCATACATGAATGCATATGTATACATGAATGCATATGCATACAAGCATGCATATGCATACATGCATGGATATGCATACATGCATGGATATGCATACATGCATGGATATGCATACATGAATGCATATGCATACAAGAATGCATATGCATACAAGCATGCATATGCATACATGAATGCATATGCATATGCATACATGAATGCATATGCATCCAAGCATGCATATGCACAATGCATATGCATACATGAATGCATATGCATACATGAATGCATATGCATACAAGCATGCATATGCAGACAAGCATGCATATGCACACATTAATGCATATGCATACATGCATGCATATGCATACAAGCATGCATATGCATACAAGCATGCATATGCATACATAAATGCATATGCATACAAGCATGCATATGCATACAAGCATGCATATGCATACATGCATGCATATGCATACAAGAATGCATATGCATACATGAATGCATATGCATACATGCATGCATATGCATACATGAATGCATATGCGTACACACATGCACATGCACATGCATGCATATGCATACAAGCATGCATATGCATGTATACATGCATGAATGCATACATGAATGCATATGCATACATGCATATATGCATATGCATGCATGTATGCATATGCATACATGCATGCATATGCATACATGCATGCATATGCATACATATGCATACATGCATGCATGCATATGCATACATGCATATGCATACATGCATGCATGCATATGCATACATGCGTGCATATGCATACATGAATGCATATGTATACAAGCATGCATATGCATACATGAATGCATATGCATACAAGCATGCATATGCATACATGAATGCATATGCATACAAGCATGCATATGCATACATGTATGCATATGCATACATGAATGCATATGCATACAAGCATGCATATGCATACATGAATGTATATGCATACAAGCATGCAAATATATACATTGGATGACATGAGATCTTCACATTGCATCAGATGGGATCTCCACGTACACCTTGGGGTGCGCATGATCATAACGAATCAAAGATATATCATATCCGTAATGGAGCTCCAGTTCTAGATGCGGCGGGAAAGTCAATGCATCAGCGCATTCGACAACTCTGCTCCATCGAATTCGGTCATTCAGTAATGTTAAAATGGACCAAACAAGATAGGAACTCTAAAAATCATATCACACAATGCATATATGAAGAGTACCGACCAACACCTGGGAATCCTATTGTAAGTTCCGAATGGATTCAAAATACGGCACGTGAGGTAATGTCTCATCGACGATCGGAAGCTCTCGATGCTTATAGAGTAGGTTACCGAAGCCTGTATGGCTAGATGACAAAGAATGGGAATCGATTCAAGATGAGCAGCAACATACTCTTGATCGATATCGGCAACAGAGAGATGCAGTGGCCACACGTTTAGATACGGTTGGAACGTCGCATTTAGGTAGCAGCGAATACGACAGTATGTGCTACCAATTTGTAAGTATCATGTTAATTATTGAAGTTGTTTGTGTTAAGCACATTATGTATGTTCATCTAATATTTTGCATATTTATTATAGGAGTTGGCAATGGGTCATCCTCCGACGCGAAGTGAAGTATCATATGGATATCGACATGGATTGACTACACTGTTACAAGACTTAGAGGGACGCGGTGCAATTGTCTCATGGGAGAATATTGTTGATTAGGTAAAGTTATATATTGGTTTCGTGTTTTTAGTTGTTGTTTATAAATGTCATGTTAATTGGTCTTATTTTATACATATGTTTTGTTGCAGGATTGTAGGTGTAAACATTTTGATCAATGCCAGAATTTTGTATCACACTCGCATATGACAATGATGTAACATTGCCACAATTTTGTACATTTTGTTACATTGCCACAATTTTGTATTACACTTCTATGTGGCAATGATGTACCATAATTTTGTATTCGATTCCTATATGGAAGTGCTTTGTCACATTTTGTATTCGATTCATATATAGAAGTGGTTTGCCACACTTTTGTACATTTTTCATTTATGGAATATACAACTTTCTGTACATGATTCATTGATCATTTTTGCTCATATATGTTTATGTTTTGGTTGCCATTAGAGTACATAACACATGTACTCAGTTGGGCAGAGTGTATTGTCTTTTGCTAGACAACATCATGCTATAGCAAAAGACAACACATTCAGCCCAAAAAAAAATTGTGCAGATAAGGTCATCGGTATATGCGTCGGTAGCTCCAGTATGGACATCGGTATAGGTGTCGGTATGCCCAGTGTGAGTGTCGGTATGGACGTCGGTATACGCGTCGGTAATACCGAGGCATATACCGACGCTTATACCGATGCTTAGACCGGCGCCTATACCGGCACTTTCTTTCCGACACGTATACCGACCCTAACACCGATGTCGCAAAGAAATTACGCCCGTTCATTTGCCTCGGTAGCATCCTCGGTATACCCTCGATATGTTGTACTGTGGACAACCTGATAGTATCTTTCCTTTTAGGTTTAGTGGCTTTAGAGTGGTCATTAGAAATCTCCACATCTTGAGACATGGGAAGATATTGACAATGGTCACCTTCCCCATCCATGCAATCTATAGCGTCCTGGTCCATAAAATCAAGTTCTTGACCAAAACTCCCCAATATAGGAGGGGGGACGTCCCTTACCTGATGAGAGTGACATGGGTTGCTTTTAAGAATGACTGGTTCTTGCAACACCTTATTTTTCCTGCCAATAATTTTCTAGTTTTTTGTGGACAATTTGTCTATAGCAGCTACATGATCTGCTTTAGTATCACCTGCAACCATTTTGTTAGGATTGACATTTTCATCCTCTTCAACAACACTAGAAGAGACACCAGAATTATCTTTATCATGAAATGGGTTAGAAATGTCCTCTAACAAGATATCATATAGATTTTTAGATTTAAAATTTTTCTTCTTGTTTTTTTGCACCTGCTTTTTACCCAGCAGATTAGTAGGACTGTTAATAGACACTGGGGGGACTTCAATTTTTTCCTGACTACTAGACTCTGTTTGATTTTGAAGAAGGGGACAATCATGAATTAGATGACCTTGTTTATAACAATTATAACAAGCATTAGTATGAAGCTTTAGCCCTTGAGAGGCTTTAATCACAATTTGAGTCTTGATTTCTTTGGACATGTCAACTTTGATTAAGACTTGTGGGTCCCATTTAGGGTTAATAATGCTATTTCTGGATCTTTGCTCTAAGACTCTACCCACCATATTTCCTAAATGTTCAATCCACGGATAAAAGTCGATGGGCAGCTCGGGGAATTCGACCCAAACCGGAATCTTAGTTGGCTTGGGACCCTTCGGATTAAAGTCTATATGCCACTTAAAGAAGGAAATAGGAGTATTTCGGATGAGCCATTGAGCTTCACTAATAACATGCCGAGCACTATTAGCCTCCTCAAAGAAAAAAAGGTAGAAATTGTTAGGACAGTATTGGATATGTTTCACAAGCAGCCCACGAGATTCCCAATGAGTTTTTATCCATGATTTTAGCACTTTGTGGGGAGGTCTAGGACCATGACAGAGTCCAATAACAACCCTACCAGACAAGTGTTCATGCCAACTATCTAGGGATGTACAGTCTATGATAAAAGCTTCTTCCTCGTCTTCGCTTGCTACATCATCAACTAACAGCGTGTGGGGGTGATCGATACATTCAGTTGACCCTACAATCTAGAGAGAGAGTTGACCCTACAATCTAGATACCTTTTATGTGAGACAGAACGCGTAAAGTGCTTCTGCGCGGTCTCCTTTGGTCTGAAAATTACTTTACTTTTGGGAAAGAAAGAAGGCAGTATGCTAGTAACTTCTCTCTCTGCGCATAGTTCTGCCACCATGGACGGTCATAAAAAAATGCAGCAGGTTCAGAGTTCGAACACACAACCCAGAGCCAGGAAAGCTTATGAGTGGACTTGGGGAGCGAAGAATAGGAAGAGAGAAAAGGTCTTGTGTCAGATCGTACATCGTATAACGTGGAAATGAAAATATGTGAGAACTTAGAAACAGAATCGGGCTGCATTTTGCAAATTAATGTGAGCGGGCTGACGGCGAGAGTCTGCAACCAACCAATGAAGAGTTTGTCGAAAGTATACGACAGTGGCAACTTGCAAGAACGGATCGTGCTGCCTTCCAATGGGAGTCCAGGAACATGATGCTGTCGACAAGATGGGAAATGCCGATGATGATTGTGTGTGTGGGGATTCGGGAATGTCGAAAAGGAAGTGCGCGATCGCGATTCGCGAATCGCGACCATGTCCACAGACTGAGGACGAAGACAAGCTTCGATGATTCATTAACGACAATGAAAGGAGTAGCAGACGAACGATAAGCATTTGGAGTACGTGGTTAGAGATCCTCCTCCTCATCATATGGCTTAGCGAAAGGGAAAACTAGGGGCCAGGGCCTAAATTTGACGCCTAGCCCTGGGCTTCATAAAAATCCCCATGAAGCCTAGGAATCCAAAGTGAGGCTTCTTATGAAACCTTTGGCCAATTATAAAGCTTCAAACTTTTATGCATATTTATAATATCAGACAAACACGCATACATACATGTGTATGCACGTTGTACAATGTAGATATGTACATATATACATACACACGTTCATACAAACATCCATTGATACACACATAAATCCATACATACATGTATACATAGTTATCTAGGAACATACATGACTGTATGCATACGCATATACATACGATGAATATACATACATATGCACATATCTACACATACATACAAACATTTGTACATATTTAAATAATTTGTACATACATCCATATTCACTTACATACATGCATACATTCATTATTCATTCAATTATACATGAATGCATATATACACACATGCTTACATTTATGTTCACGCTCACAAATGTAAATATACATGCATAAATACATGTATGAGCGTCAAATACATGCATAAAGCCTTACCTATTTGCATAGATAGATATACATATATTCATGCATACATACATAAATATAGATTGCACATGCATAAATGCATGTAGCTGCATACATATATGCATACAGACATACACACACATCTACATACATACATGGATGTTTCATACATAGATGCAGATGCATAAATATATGCATGCATGCACAGAAACACGAACAAATAATCACGTACATGGTGCATGCACATGAATTTTCAACAGGACAAATGCACACAAAATCACTCATGTATGATACATGGTACCAACCAAAGACACACATGTACTAACAAGCACATTAAAAATACACGCATATTCTTACATTCATATGTATTTCATATACAAGTGTAGTTAAAACACATAGGCACATAGGCATGAACGGACATCCAACAGAGAAAACATAATCATTCGTATACGTGCATAAGACACACAAAGTTAGGAATACATGCACATACAAAATTTACACACGAACTCATGCATCACAATCATATAGCATCTTCTTGCAGGACTCTTCTGGTTGGTTTTTTTTTTTACGTTCTAATTATTCTTTTTTTTTTTGCATTAGAACTTATTTCCATAATCTCATGATTTAGTATAAATTTTTTAAAAAGAAAAAAAAATTCAATGAGTAACAATTCAATATGAACTGTTGATTCAGTAGTCAGACAAGAATTTAAAAAAACTGTTATCATCCATACACAAAAAATAGTTTTACTTTTCTTCTTTTTACACCAAAATATGGAAATATGTCATGATATACATCTCATGCAAGTTTCTCTTAATAACAAATTTACGAGACAGAATGTATAGATCAAGAAAAAAACACAAAACGGTGTCCATGGTTGAAAACCACAACTCTCAAAATACACAAAAAAAAAGCTTTCTAGATTCATTATTCTGAATTCTCTCCAAAGTTTTTTCTCGTGGGTAGTAGAATAAATGCAAGCTGCTCTCTCTGATTCAACAATGCTTTTTCTTTTATGTTAGAAGTATCTCAACGGAACTTGAAATAAGTTCTGTGTCATCACGTGGAAAAGAACAATATAATCACTATCAATAGGAGTGACAATTAATAAATGGATTATTCACTACGTTCAGAACTTTGTAGCTCAAAATATACTTAATGGCTAAATTGGATTCGAAAAGTAAAATAATTGGAAAGGCAATCTCTCTTTATAGTACAATAGATTACAATTATAGTCATGATACAAAGACACAAATTGTGGATGAAGCCTTCATAAGGCTCCTGCGCTGAGATCTAACTGCCTTAGGGTATGTTGACATTTAGCTACATGACACATACACAAAAGTGAATAGGCTAATCGCCATTATGTGAGAAGTTATACTCTTGCTACAAATATCAAATGGATTCTTCACAGCAGACTCACAAGATTGATCTGTCTCCATAGAGGCATGAAATATTGGTTAGCATAAATCCCTTCCAGAGAGTACCATTACAGAGATACCTTTTCATAGACTTTGCAAGCGCCTTCATGTTACATTTCAGAAGCTTCTCCACTTAACTTGATATCATCTTTTGTGTTGCCACCTGGAAGATCCGTTATGAAAGTTTCTATGCCCAACATACCAGGCTTCCCATCAATCATTTCAATGTGAAGTGTCACGATAATGTGTAGTTAGTCAAGCGATGGTCATCACAGTGAGCTACAACACATGAGGTGTTGCTCATTATCTAGCCCTTCTAATTCCATTTTTCCTTTGAAGCAACCAATGTGCAATGTCACCATAGATGTGTAGTTATTATTCAAGCGATGTTGACCACCAAGCGGCCTATAGCAGCTTATGCTTCTCATCATCCAACCCTTCTAATTCCATTTTTCCTTGAACAGGTACTTCATTTTCGTTGTGCAACAATACTAGACAAACAAACAACCCTTCTAATTCCATTTTTTCCTTGAACTAGCCAAGCTTCTATCGGTACTTCATTTTTGTTGTGCAACAATACTAGGCAAACAAGCATGAACATATGCGACCTGTATCTATAAAAAAATGCTTGAACAAACCATTCCACGTACAGAGGGAAACTGAGTAATTGGAATTGAGTAGGATGAGCAAAACAACGTGTTTGTTGCACCTAACAATCCGAATATAAAGCTTGTTCATGATTCTTGTTTGCATCGTATGAAGCAAGTGATAAGTCCAAAAAATCTCACCACTTAACCCTTTCAACGATGGACCCATGCACTTTTTTTCTGTAGCACTTTTATAAGGGTGAAGCACTACAATCTGCTCAAGTCATTCATCACAAAGATATTTCCGCAAAATGATACTTCTAACATTGCTCCAAAGATCTCTTAAACAAGCTTGTCTACCAGACATAATCACCATTGATTGAAAAGTTGAAAGCTTCGGCTATGGTTTCAACAATAAATATTTGCATCTCATAAGCAACAACCTTACAACCATGCCTGAGCTCGGTAGGCCTCCCATGGCTTCCTATTCGAAGTCTAAATACTGTTCTCAATGCCATTTAGAGTAGATATTGAAGCTCAGCATATATTATTAAACCTTACATTCTATTTCCTCAAATAGTTCTGCATTCATCAAAATATCACCACGCATAGCCAACCCAGTTTTCAACTTCAACTGACAACATTAAGGTAGTTCAATGAAATAACTGACATCATTATGTTTAGTTGCGCACTTACTTGTTCACCTCCCGGTTTCCTTGCTGATCCCCTTCACTGTGCGTGTGGCCCCTCCATGGTGGTCTCTGCACGTTTTGATCTCTCCCTCTCTCAAACCGAATGCTCGTCCTCCTCTACTAGAGCCTCTCGCTATGATCGCGATTCTGCACCTTTCCCTCCTTTGTAAGTTTTCCTTTACCATATGGATAGTCCCCATCAGCTCCTGTCACGCAACTCCCTCTCCAACGCTGTGAATCCTGATCGACGCCTCCTCTTTTTATAGAACCCCTCCTCGACATTTGTTTCTTTGGCGCCAAGGATGCGCACTATTCTCAAATCCAAAGATAAAACCGTCTTCCCTTACAGGCTCCAATTTCAAAATATAAAAGAACGAAAATTTTGATGCTAAAACGTATGCTTTAGAAAAACAAAAAAAATGGCGGTTTGGCTAGTGCGAGTTGGCCACTTCGCATTCATTTCATCTACCCGCATGGCATTCATTTCAGCTACCTTTTCTTTTTTTCTTTGATTTCTAACATTCCAACACGCATAGAAACCACTCCACGTTTAACCATGTTACCATTATATATATATATATATATATATATATATATATATATATATATATATATATATATATATTCAATATCTATAGAACATGTAAGGGGTGTAAATGACGCCCAACCTAAAATGTGAGGTTTCATTTGAAACCTAGTAGACAAACTTGGGTTTCATGATGAAGCCTAGGCGAATATAGAAGGTGTCATATGAAGCCCAAGCAGGCCAATGAAGCCCAGTGGGGCTTCAAATTTAAGCACTGCTAGGGGCTCGGCCAAAACGCTCACTTGTGTGATGCTTAGGTTGGGCAAGGAAGTGAAGTCGAATGATTCCAGAGATGTATGTAGGCGTCCGGAATTTAATTCCTACATTACAGTCCTTAGCTCTCTACTTATATCTCTAAAGTTTATGTATGAGCTATGACTCACTAGCTTTGTAGCTTTCCCCTTCCACCCTTAAAAAAGGGGAAGTGAAACCCTCTGATTTTCTTTATTTTGTTAGGATACTTTATTGCTATTTATCGAGAAAAAGCATTCTGTCAACGACGGACCTAAAATATGCATAAACTAAGAAGATCGCTTGAGTTGATGCTTCACTTTTACAATGACATAACTTTTACAATGAGTAGCTATGGAATGCCATCAGAAGTGAGACCCTTTGGAAGATTTGGAGGGAGCGATGTGCTGTCAATTTTGGCCAAACTCCTAAGGAATGGTCAATCGAGAAATCATTGTTTTTTCTAGGTAAAAGAATCTCCCGAGATAAGAGATCTCCACCGTTTAGACATCACTGTATTTATCTTCTCGAAAACAACAAATTGAAACCCAAATGAGTCCCACATGAGGGTGATGATAGATTTATCGGCCTCATTTGTAATGCCCTCTAGCTTGCCATACTCCTCCCCTGCATTGTGGAATTTGGGGGGTCCCATGGGCACTAGTCCCATTCACTTGTAACTTTTCTTCTTTATTTTTATTAAAGTCTCGGAGAATAGGCTAAGGCCGAACTTCCTTTTATTGAAAAAAAACTTTTACAATGAGTTTTTCAAGTCCAGACGACCTCATAAATGAGTTTTTCAAGTCCTTCAGGCACGTAGTGGCCACCCCGCTATGTCTGGTGTGGGAAGGGGCGCTCTCCTTTGGTGCCCTCCCTAAGTGTCTTCACAACGGTGTTATCAAGTTAATACACAAAAGAGGAGATAAGAATAGAATTGAAAACTGGCGGCCTATTACCATGCTCCAAACTCGATAGTAGATAGTTGCCAAAGTGATCGCCAACAAAATCTCTTGTCATTTAAAGCCATGGCTTTGTAAGGACCAGAAAGGTTTTAACAAAGGTAGATGTATACTTGAAGCAATTGTCGATATTTGGGAAGGCCTTGCCTTTGCTGAGGATTCTACACAAGATGTGGTATTCATTAAGATCGACTTCGACAAAGCGTATGATAGATTGGAATGGGACTTTATCCTTCAATCACTGAAAGACCTTGGATTCAGCCAAAAGTTCAGGAAAATGGTTTCCATTCTACTCAAAAATGCTTCGACGAGAATAAATATCAACGGTAAGGTCTCAAAGCCCATATGTTTAGAAAGATGTATTAGGCAAGGTTGCCCACTTCCACCATTACTCTTCGCTATCGCCTCAAATGGCCTCAGTCACCTATTAAAGTGTCACATGGAAGCTGGCAATCTCAAGGGTCTTTCCCTACCTTTTGATCACGACCAAATGATTGTGAGACTCTTTGCCGATGACATGAATGAATTTGTACATAATGATGTGAATAGTATTGAGGTGTTCTCGAGTTGCCTCGACACCTTTTGTGTGGTGTAAGGTTCAAAAATCAACCATGCTAAAACTCCTTTCAGAGCAATCGGGGGACCTTCTCCCCAACTACTATTAGATGAAGATTGTCAAGTTATCTGTGGAGGTCAAATCTTCCATCTCCTTGGTATACCGATGGGCTTCGACATCACAATGGACCAGTGATGGAACTGCGTGCTCTCCAAACTCGATAACAAGCTTAATCATTGGAAAAGCATGCAAGTCAACTTTGCAGGGTGCACCATGGTTGTTAACACATTTATGCTTTCTACCAGATTTATTGGATATTGCTATGTTGGTTGATAAGTTGGCGGCAAAGTGGTTTATCAAGGCTTGGAACAATCATGAGTCCTATTGGGCTAAATTGATCTTCCAAAACATCAAAGCCTTCAAACAGTGGAAACAACTCTAGAAACAAGCAATTGGCCAGTGGATCAGGTTCGAAGACTTAGACCCTGGACATAGAATTACCCTCGAGGAATGGAATATTCTTCAAAGCAGACGTTTAGCATGGGACCGCTCATTTACCCACCTTCTCTGTGGGCATGATCTTCCTTGCCTAGAGGGCCTCAAATGGAGCAATGGTAAGAAACTATCTAGTATTCCCAACTTCAAAGTGAACTTAGATGTTCATGACACCCTTAATAAGAAGTGGTGCCTGTCATGGACCAAACTTCGGTGGAAACTAAAGTTCATGTCTATTTGGCACCCCCTTATTGAGATCAAAAAGTCCGTTCTCATGTGGCAAATCTTGCATAAGGGTATCTGGTCCAATGCAAGGGCCAACAAAGTTTGTGGTGTTCCACCATGGTGCAAGTGTTGCAGCGATGCGTTGAAGATTTGGTTCACATTTTCTTCGATTGCCCCAAGTCTTGTGTTATCTCGTAGCATATGATGCGAGTATTGAGACTCACAAGCCAAATAAATTGGCTATAGGCGTTGTTGGGTGAGGCGATTGTCTGCTCTTCAAGGCTATGGAATGCCATTAGGGGTGAGACAATTTGGAAGATTTGGAGGGAGCGATGTGCTGTCAATTTTGGCCAAAGTTCGAAGGAATGTTCGATTGAGAAGTCCTTGTTTCTTCTAGGTAAAAGAATCTCCCAGGATAAGAGATCCCCACCATTTAGGCATCACTATCCTCCTTGAGAATAACAAGTTGAAACCCAAATGGGTCCCGCATGAGGGAGATGTTTGATTTATCCGCCTCATTTGTAATGCTCTCTAGCTTGCAGAACTCGTCCCCTTCTATGTGGGATTCGGGGGTCCCATGGGCACTAGTCCCATACATTTCTTTTTTTCTTTAATTGAAGTCCGGGAGAGTAGGCCAAGGCAAAACTTTCTTTTATTTCAAAAACCTTTTACAATGACATAAGAGTTTCTTTTGTAGAAGAGTTTCCTTCTCTATTCAATTCACTATAAGCATGGTTGTCCACTTGTTTCTAGACTTTACAACTTGCCGGATTGCATAGTGTTTGTACCAACTCAACGAAATATGGAGAACCCAACCCCCACCCCACCCCCCCACCTCACCCCCTTCAACTCCATATAGGAATGATTTAGCCTCCTTTAGAATAACAGTAAATTCTGTTCTTTCCACTTACTAGTAGAAATACATACCATACCATGACTTGGAGGAATATATTATAAATATTTATTTTTATCCGGGTTTTCGTTTTCATTTAAGGATGAGTGAGTTCGAAGCTCAGGTTACATAAGCTCAAACGAGGCTCTATAAACACTATTATTGAAAGTTTCAACCTATTCAAGGAACAACAAAGTTATGATTCCACACTTCTCTAAACTAATTGCTCTAATCAATCTATCAACCTCCATGTGAATTCAAACAAATACCGCAGATGAAAATTAGAATGTCGTACTTCGGAGATACTATCATCATTTCCCTTTCCCTTTGTTCTGCCTATCGTTCTTGAAGCTATCATCATTCCCTATGTTGCTTAGACGCTTTTTCTTGCACAGGCAATGTGTGAACAAATCTTCTGTAATATCTGCCATTTTCAAGTACATTATATATCTTACTTGTTTCTTTGCAGCCTTTGCAAAAGTGATGTTATGACCCGCAAATACTATTTCATAAATACTTAAAAAACTAAATTTCTTGTAGAGTTCTTAGATACCCTCATATACGTTCTATTGAAAAAATAGGAAAAGGAGGAACTGTTTTGGAAAAACTAATAAACAAGATCATGACCTAATTTAATATTTATCTGTGCTTATAACAACACCCTCAAAAAATGAAGATTACGCACACCAAGGGGTCCATTGGGTGAGTTTGAAGACCTCTAAGTACCACATTAAATTTTCTATAATTCGTTGGGCTTTTATACATCATTGGATGGTTTTGTTTTTAACCACATTAGGATTCCTCATGTTAGGATAAAATGGGGGTAGTTTGCTTCACCTTGAATATTATCCAGAACAATATTAGGTCCGCATCACTTTGTACACCTCATCCTTCGATTGAACTCTATTGTATGCTTGCATTTGGCATATCGTTTGGCATTTTCAAAAATTGGATTAGGAAGGCTTTTACCATAGGCTTGATTATGGCCTAGGTAGTGTCTAATCGTGATATTTAAAAAACAAAGACGAAAAACCTATTTACAAGCAAAGCTAGCTCAAGCCTAATTATCTGGGAGTAATTATAGAGCTATAAAAGCTTGGCATTTGTTTTCTCTTCAAAATTTCGTTGTGCCTCTCAACCGGAAAGATGTATGTCATTCGATTGGAAATACTCCCAAGATACCCATGTAATATATGAGAACTATGAAGCTAAAAAGCAGTTGATGAATGAAGTAAATGTGCTTTCCGTGACTTACTGGTTATCAGCTTGAGCTAAGATTGATCTTCATTGGGTCCCCCTAAAAGGAATACTGAGGTTGAACAATGATGTCCAGAGCCAACAAGGTCACACACTTGAGACAAGAGGAATACGTGAATCAGCATCAGGATGTAGACCATAGTGTAGTATGTGCAAGGTTCAGGCCAATCTCAACATATATAGGTAAGATTGTCTTCCTGTGCTGGAAATAAGGTTGTGCTAGAAATAAAGTATGCTGCATTGCAATCCTGGGGATTGGAAGTTCAGGATCTTGCCCCCATAAATATTTAGATCTTTAAAAAGATCACACAAGTATTCTTTGTGCTCACCTTTATTGTATTCTGTAAATTGAGCAGCAAGGTATTCTTATTTGAAATCGCTTTCACCGTGCCAAACATAGAAAAGTTAGGTGATGCAGCAAGCATCCTCAAGTACGCAGTCATTGCGGGAGATTTTTTTGGACGTGGAGGCAGCATTACTCGTCATCAACACTCTTATCGAATTGAATCCCACAAGGGTGTTCTTGAGGATAGTGCACGCCAGCTATGCATTAGAGGCCAGAATGAGTTTGATGAGGGAGAAAGTTCGCCACTCTTTGCGAGGAAAAGCAACAAGGAATCGGAGACAATTATGCTACTAGCGATGAATAGTTCTCGGAGCTACATCTTCAAGTAGGAGAGCGAAGGAATGATCGCTGTATGCAATGCAAAGCTGCAGCAGAGGAGGGGAAGGCACAGATTGCATAGCTCTGAAGAAATTCTAGCTCTACCGTGGAAATTTTGGGATCAATTGCCTGAAGTAAACCTGCGAACTTTCGGGAAAATGAATTATAAAAGATATCAAAATGCGTCGAATGATTTGCGACTATCTTAGTTGAAAATCTCAAATTGGCAATAAAATTTGAAGACGATTACAACTAAATCTCAAATTGGCAATAGAATTTGAAGACGAGTACAGAGCCTGGCAGTGTAGCTTGGCTCTTGCTGTCTACTGGGCCATACAGGTTCATGTTACACAATGGATGAAGCAATTTCTCTATCAAATATAATAGAAATAGCCGACCTTTGCACAACTGGCGCTGCCAATTCGCTCTCACATTTCACAAGAGTAAACGCTCTGATACCTCTTGAAGATTACGCAGAGCAAGGAGCTCAATGAGCTATGGCAGTGAACTCAAGATAAAGAGGCAACGTCATTTCAGGGATTCCATTGAGCAGTGGAGATAAAGAGAGAGAATATGGGCGCACTGATAATACAATGGATATACCTTCGAATTCATTGAAAGAGATATACATACATACAAGTGGAAATGCCTTTGGGCATTAAGGATGGTCAAGAGAGTTGTAGTGCACATGGCTTACTAACAGGTTCCCTTACAAAGGTATCCCTAAAAAGTTGGACTCACAAAGTTGTTATCTAATAGATGGGCTATTGACAAAAGAGGTTACAGAAATCAGGCAAACAATGAGCTGTCTATGTTGAATAAGGGATTTTTTCTCCCACAAAGTATCAGGAACTCTGCAAGAGGAAATACGAATCCCATACAAGCTCTTCTCAAATCTTGGAAGGCCTTGAGGATCTCTCAAATCTTGGAAGGCCTTGAGATAAGTGTATTCTAGACAACCTCTTATTTCAGTTTCAAGCACACTCTTCGCACTCCTCTTTCTTGCATGATGTCTTCACTATTTTTGTCTCAGCTCTCCTGTCCCATTTCTCAATCTGTTCTCAATTCAATTCTCACAGTCCTCAATCCCCCCCCCCCCCCCCCAGTGTTTAATATGATAGTCAAAGTTGTATGGTAATTGCAAAGAATTTGGTATTTCCATTTTGCGCAAAATACATAGTGTTCCAGCATCATTATAGCCATGAGCGCACAAAGGAAAAAGTTGTGGATGGGAACAATGTCCTATAGAAGATAATAGTGCTAAAATATTTAGCAAAGTAGTTGGAAAGGAACAACACAATATACATCTTCAATAGATGGGCATAGGAAGCTGACCGACCCAATTCATTATTGGATAAAGCTTGAGGTGGTCATGATTTGATTATATGAAGATTTTTACAACTCATTATTTTATCTTGTATCTGTAATGTGCATGATTCCCGTTATAAGCAGATGTGAATGATGAATTCAACCATTGGCGGAGGTCCCAAGTTACAAGAGATAGATGAAGGACACATTTGACCGTTTATGGTTTGTCGCTGTCTTTGCTAGACTTGGATCACATCAAATTGAGATTTTTTTTTTGTAAAGGAAGTTCGGCCTTGACCTATTCTCCGAGACTTTAAGTAAAGAAAAAAGAACAAGTTACAAGTGAATGGGACTAGTGCCCTTGGGACCTCCCGAATCCCACAAAGCAAGGGCAGAGCTTGCTGGTCTAGAGATTGTTACAAAGAAGGTCATCAAGCCGGCCATCGCCCTCATGGGTTTAAGCTTGTTGTGCTCAATGAGAAACACTTTATGATGCCTTAAAGGTGGGGACCTCTTACAATTGGAGATTCTTTTGCCAAGGAGGAATAAAAACTTCTCGATCGATCACTCTTTAGGAGGGTATTCAAAATTGCTTGCACACCGCTCCCTCCAAATCTTCGAGAGGGTTTCCCCTCTTAAAGCGTTCCACAGTGCCGCATAGAAGCTGATTGCTTCGCCAACCAACACTTGCTTCCACGTGATTTGTGCTTGTAGTCTCAAAATATTCCCAAGGATTTGCCAGAGCAGGAGAGACTTTGGGCAAGTGAAGAAGATGTGTCCTAGATCTTCGATGCAATGGTGGCAAGGCTTGCACCACTTTGGAGCTCCACAAATTTTATTAGCCTTTAAGTTGGTAGAAATGCCCCGGTGGAGAATTTGCCACAGGAGAACAAAGTTTTTGATCTCGATGAGGGGATGCCAAATAGACATGAACTTCAGATCCCATCACAGCCTAGTCCAAGACAGACACCATTTCTTGTTAGGGTGATATGATAGTCCATGTTCACCTTGATTTTAGGAATTTTTGATAGGTGATTTCCATTGTGCCACATAATACCCTCCTAGCATGACAGATCCCGCCCAGTGAAGAGTCCGGTTTTTGAATGATCCCAAGGGAGGCATTTGCTTTGAATGAGGTTCCGTTCTTCGTATTTCCCTCTTAATTGAGGTTCCATGTCCTCAAATCTAACCCACTGGCCAGTTTCTTGTTTCCAGAGGTGTTTCCAATGTTTGAACCCTTGTTCCAAAGCCTCTTAGCATTTTGGAGGTTCCAGGAAGCCACACCCATGATGCCTGAGATCGAAAATCTGATTGAGTCATTTTGTCTAATACCTGCCACCCATTTCCAATCTTCTCTGACCTTGAGAGATTGTTTGAGCTTGTTCCAACTCTTCCACAACGAGCGCACAAGGTTTGAGCCTTTAGGGGAAACTGAAATTGGGGAGAATAAAATTAAGATTCTTAAAAAAATTGTTTGTGATAACATTTAAAGATGCATATGCTTTGACTTTTGAGCCCCACTTTGAAGCTACAATGATTCTAGGTCGTGAAAGAGTTACATTTGGAAGAGATTCCCGTCCTTTTATTGTGAATAAAGGATAGGTTATCTTTTATATTCAACTTTATTCCAAAGCTCTCCAAAGGATTATGCAAACTAAATTGTTAATCTAGGATCTGAACGAGGACGTCTTGTTCCAGATCTCATGAGCCATGTGGGAGAACTTCACTTGAGTTTCAATTAAGCGGACTAAGATAGATGTAGATGCCGAAAGTATGAAGCAGATGCCGTTGCTGAGAATGATACGTCGTCGCTAATGTCTATGTCTACATCCAAGTGTAATGAAGTCTCACTCATCACTATTATACAGTCCTCAGGAAAAAGTACAAAGGAAGTAGAGAGTTTGCATCTTCTGCGTGTGTCTCATCTCCAATAGTCATCGTTTCGTTAAGAAAAAAAAAGGGTATCGTACTCTTTTTTTCTTATACTTCTCTGAAAAAAAGTGGCAAATGAAGGCAGCGGAAAAACATCGGGAGTTTCTTGCTGTTGTCTTTTTTAGGAGTAGCGAAAGGGTTACTTTTCTCGCTCGGCAACTGTCCGTGTTAATTTGGTTTTTTAAGGGGTGAATCCTTTGTATATTTTCTCCGCCCGCTGCTCCTTGTCGTGTTAATTCTGTTATATTATAAGTTATGGGGATAAATTACAGTAAAGTTTCATAGGGAAACAAGATATAAGAGAAGAAAGAAAGTAAAAGAAAAAAGAGAAAACTAAGAAAAAAAGAAAACGAAAATTAAATAAGGTGCTGTCTTTACTTTTTGGTGTGTGTGGTGGGCGTTCCCTCTTCGTATGGCTGGAATGGCTCGAGGCTTTATGACGGATGGTTTTGCTCAATCATTCATGATCAGCAATGTGGCCCTACAGGAAGGTTCTAAGGTTAAAGGTGAATCCATCCCACTATTCTGTATTTCCCACCTTTGGTCGCTGTGATGAGGGTGGACGGGTTGAATAAGAAAGAGGAAATTAAAAAAGCCATGTCTAATAGGTCAATTATTTAGATCATGCCCATTGGTGGAGTCTTTTCCACAATGGCTATGGAAGAATCGGTTCCCTCATGGAATAATCATTCCTAAGTGTCAATCCTTGTTGGCAAATCATGTCCTACTTGTCTTCAAAAATGAGGAAATGACATTCTAAGATGTGCAGATTGGACCATGGAAAGTCTTCCACTCCACCATGTTTCTATTCATGGTGTTCCTTGACTTCATTTCCAACAAGTAAAACCCTCGCAAATACCCACTTCGGGTGGACTTTGCAAACCCCCCATTGTTCATTTATGGATTCATTTGGGGAATTGTGATGCCCCTAGGCCGCCCTATGGCCTGTAGGGAAGATGTTTGGGGGCAGATCTATGATGGGTCTCTCTATTCCTTCGACCAAGTTACGATCCCAAAATTCATGTGGAAATGGACTTGAAAAGAGAGCTCCCCTTCAAGATCAATGCTGATATATGTGAACTAGACCCCTACGAGCAAATTTTTTGAACACTTGCTTTCATTCTGTAATGCAAGGTCACAAAATGAAGGAATGTCCTTTGAGATTAAAGAGAGGAAAACACAAACTGGAGGAGACTAAAAGTACTAAATTGCCTCTGTTCAAGTGACCATGTTCGTCAAATCATGAATCCCTCGAGAGTAGCAATTATTCGCCAATGGTTTAGGGAAAAGTGTATCAACCCAAACTTTATTTGCATTCAAGAGATCAAAATGGATGGTTCACACCTTGGTCCTCCTCTCTAGAGCATCTTCTCTAGCCACCGCTTGTTAACAACCAACCACTTATGTGTTGATATATATAGGTAGTGATCTGTGTGAACACACTAGGATCGGTGGGACATTTTCTCCCTATGTGTTGATATATATAGGTAGTGATCTGTGTGAACACACTAGGATCGGCGGGACATTTTTTCCCTCTTTAAGAGGTTTTTTCCCCTCGGCTTGTATATACACCTATAACCCTAATAGGTTACTTATCTTTGTACATTCTAGTGGTAATACATTCAGTAGTGTGTGTTGTGATCCAAGATTCTTCTTCTTCATTGTGTTGTTCACGTGCTTTCACAAACCTCGAACTCCAACAATTGGTATCAGAGCAGGTCATTGCTTCATCTAGGGCATCGTCGACACTCCTTCAGACATAGTCTCAAAATCACACGAAAATTGATGAGCATACTCGGGGTGATTTGAAAATCAAAACAGCTTCACTATATGGTAACCCAAACATGATCTGACCTCGTTTGGGCCCTCAAACACACTATCGCAATGCTTGTGTAGGAAATTTCATCTTTTTGTGCCAAAGATATATACAGGTTTCGGTTCATCAGTATAAGCATCTCAAAGTCTGCTACATGTCTAATAGAATTCAACAAGGTAGTTCTGCTCCACTTTTTGAGATACAATCATTTTTCTACATCACGGTATTTTAGTGAGAAGCCATGGCTGAAAGCAGTGATGTATTCCATATGTTGGCTATTGAGGATAAATTGGACAATACCAATTACCCATTATGGGCTTATATGATGCATCATGTATTGATTGCAAAAGGACTGTGGAAAATTGTGCAGGGTGTTGAAAAGTGTCCTATTACACCTGCAAACATAGTTGCTAAAGGTGATGTAGATGGCATTGAAGATGGTGATATTCTTCATGTTTCTGTTCGTGTTGGAGTTCATGTTGCACCTACTGTAGAGCAAATTCATTGCGATGGCAGAGATGCTCAAGCACATGCATTGATAGCCTTGTCTGTCAAATGTGCTATTATTCCTCACATTCACTCTTCCATAATAGCTAAGGATGCTTGGGATACACTCACCACTTACCACGCATAGAATGAAGCTCTTGTTGCTTACCTTTGAAATAGTTGGAGAGTGATCACATGATTGAAGGAGATTCCATGGATAGTTTTTTTACAAGAACAATTGATTTTTGCTAATGAACACTTGCTTGACAGTTCACTTGTGCATACTGTTCTAAATGGTCTTCCCGATTCATATCATAGTTTTGCTTCTACTCCTCGTTTGATGATGAAAGGCAATCCAAACGCCTTAACATTTAAGCAGTTAGTCTTTGTTTTGTTGTAGCAAGATTAATCTAGGCACAAAAGGCCCATTATGCATGTTGCAGATCAAGCTTTCCTAGCTTGTTAGAAGGGCAAAGGTAAATGGAGCTCTTCTACTAGTAAGCAGAAAATCTGTTAATTCTGCACAATCAAAGAAGGAGGACAGAGACGAGAAGAAAATAGAAAAACAGAAATTGTTTTGTGAATACCCCAAAGGAAATGATCATGTCATAAAGAGTTTTCCAAAACTGGCTGCTAAAGAGGCAAGGAATAAAGAGGCTGGAATGAGTGTTGCAAAGGCCTCTACACCCAAAACAGAGTCTGCTAATCTTGCACAGAATGAACAATGGGCATTTACCAATATTTGTAGTTACGACCCATCTTCTCATGAATAGTGTATGTCTACAGTAGACTTAGGTGTTTGGTACTTTGATAGTGGGGCATCCAAACATATTACCTGGCAGCTTAGTTTCTTCACTTCACTCGAGCCTTTCCCTACAAGGAATATTGTCACATGTGCCAACAATGCCTCTTATCCTCACTACAAGAATAAAGGGGGCATAGCGACACCCCCAATTGAAAGAAAACTAGGGACAATGGCTTATGCAATGATCCTGCTAGGTATCATCACATACACGGCACTACAAAAGAGAAATAAAAAAAGTAAATCAAGGGCGTCGAATAAGCAATGAAGAGTGTCGCATAAGTGACACACATCATTGACATCTCTATGAGCATCGATGCTTAGTAATGATTGCAAACTCAATGTGATGCTATAGCATTGCATAAGCGATGCTCTACAAATTTGAAAAACAAAATTGATTTCCCCTAGCACATTTGTGCTGGGATTAAGTGAGAGAGCGAGAGCGAACGTGCAAAGGAGCGATTGAATGAGCAAACGAGTGTGCACAAGAACAAATGAGCAAACGAGAGCGAACAAGCAAAGGAGCGACCGAATGAGCAAAGGTACATTCACATACATACACACATATGCATACACACACATGCACATACATACACACATAAGCATACACACAAATACACACAAATAAACATATACACATATACACACAAAATAATACACACACATAGACATATACACATACACATACACATATAGATACTTGCACATATACATACACATATACACACATGCATATGCATACATACATAGACGCATGCATACACACACATGCACATACATACACACATATGCATACATACACATACACACATATACATACACACATATACATACACATACATATAAACATATACACACATACATAAATGCACACATATATGATATGCATACACACAAATACAAATGCACACATATGCATACATAGACATACAAATATAGATACTTGCACATATACACATATACACATATACACATATACACATATACACATACACATATACATATAGATACTTGCACATATACATACACATGCACATATAGACACACACACTTACACTCACATGCATACATACACACATATGCATACACACACATATACATACATACATAGACACATGTATACATAACAGCGAGTCGTAACAAACGAGAACTATGTCATAAAAAGAGAACACTCTCTTCAAAAATCAAGCAAATGGCAGCTTATGTTTGAGATTCCTTTATACTAGTATACATATATTACAAAAATGAAGTGAAAACATGTGATTTTTTGACATTTTTTGTCATTTTCTCATAAAAAAGAGCTCAAAATGTAGTCAAAATTTCACTATATAAGGCATTGACATGTCCAAAATCTATATGATAAGACATTGACATGTCCAAAATCTATATGATAAGACATTGACATGTCTAAAATTTATATAAAGAATGTAAAACTGAATAATTCTTATACAAAAATAACATTTTAGACATATTTTTAATGGGTGGATATCTGATTGTTATTCAAAATTGCTGCAAAACATGGTTTTATTAGCCAAACTACTTCGAGGCATTTACATAAGCACTAAAAATGTTAGAGAGCTTCAATGCAACTCACAACTATGTCGATCTATGTCTACACCCTCATCATCTGATGCACTAGATTTAGTCTCATACTGTTGAGAGCTCTCTTCTTCTTCTTCTATATCCACAAGAGCTCTATCTTCATCCACGTACATACCAAATTCTGCAGGATCATGCACAAATCTTCTTGTTTGCCTATGATTTCCTGTACCACATACATCTGAAAGCTTTTGTTTTATCATATTGATGGTTGCTTTCCTCACGTGACCTGTTTTTGTCGAGGAAAAATCATAAACAAGAATATCTACATCATCCATTTTAAGAGTGGATGTGCTTCAAATATTCTTTTTCTTTTTTGAACCTCTTCGTTTAGTATCACACACCATTTCTAAGTTATATTTACCTGTGAATGCATTACTACTTTTAGTGTAATACCAATGCACCATCAAAGCCTCTACTCTTCTCTGATCAATATCTTTAGTTATCTCTAAAACCTTTGCAATCCAAAATGGTCTGGTAGCCTCATCACCATCAGCAAGTACTGCAATAAGTATTCCAACATTTATCTCTATTAAATTTCCTTGCCATCTTGCTTCTGCCTATTTTGTCATCCTTGGGCCTACATAAATATTTCTTTCTGGTGGATGTATAAAACTTTGAAGTGCATCTACATTACATGCTTGGGCCACATTCACGGATCTTTGTGTACAAAAATCCCATGTGAATGGAACATCAATTGGCCAATGACCTGCAATTGTATATTATATAATCTCTTCTTGATGATTGAAAAAGTCCTCCCACCAAGATACATCTTGATCTCCAGCATATTTTTTTGCACGCTCAATATGTCTCTTCTTTTCAATGAGTGCATGCATCCAACTTTTACTTTGATCAACCACATTTCCACATCTTTCTGTATTGTTTTTATCTCTAAACAGACCTCTATCTTTATAGATATGAAGTTTTGGTAAGTAGATAGCACATATTGTAGCACTCTTTTTTCTTTCTTTATGTTTTTGCTTTACTAATATGTTCTCTGTTTGGTTTTGCTAGAGATTTTGCGATCATCTTTGGAAATTCGACGAACGAGAACTGCAAGTGGATTTTGATGACCTTGATTCAAACAATTCTCTCTCTCTCTCTCTTTTTCTCTCCTGCAATTGTATATTATATGGAACATCAATTGGCCAATGACCTGCAATTGTATATTATATAATCTCTTCTTGATGATTGAAAAAGTCCTCCCACCAAGATACATCTTGATCTCCAGCATATTTTTTTGCACGCTCAATATGTCTCTTCTTTTCAATGAGTGCATGCATCCAACTTTTACTTTGATCAACCACATTTCCACATCTTTCTGTATTGTTTTTATCTTCATATTGTTTCTGTTCGTGTTGGAGTTCATGTTGCACCTACTGTAGAGCAAATTCATTGCGATGGCAGAGATGCTCAAGCACATGCATTGATAGCCTTGTCTGTCAAATGTGCTATTATTCCTCACATTCACTCTTCCATAATAGCTAAGGATGCTTGGGATACACTCACCACTTACCACGCATAGAATGAAGCTCTTGTTGCTTACCTTTGAAATAGTTGGAGAGTGATCACATGATTGAAGGAGATTCCATGGATAGTTTTTTTACAAGAACAATTGATTTTTGCTAATGAACACTTGCTTGACAGTTCACTTGTGCATACTGTTCTAAATGGTCTTCCCGATTCATATCATAGTTTTGCTTCTACTCCTCGTTTGATGATGAAAGGCAATCCAAACGCCTTAACATTTAAGCAGTTAGTCTTTGTTTTGTTGTAGCAAGATTAATCTAGGCACAAAAGGCCCATTATGCATGTTGCAGATCAAGCTTTCCTAGCTTGTTAGAAGGGCAAAGGTAAATGGAGCTCTTCTACTAGTAAGCAGAAAATCTGTTAATTCTGCACAATCAAAGAAGGAGGACAGAGACGAGAAGAAAATAGAAAAACAGAAATTGTTTTGTGAATACCCCAAAGGAAATGATCATGTCATAAAGAGTTTTCCAAAACTGGCTGCTAAAGAGGCAAGGAATAAAGAGGCTGGAATGAGTGTTGCAAAGGCCTCTACACCCAAAACAGAGTCTGCTAATCTTGCACAGAATGAACAATGGGCATTTACCAATATTTGTAGTTACGACCCATCTTCTCATGAATAGTGTATGTCTACAGTAGACTTAGGTGTTTGGTACTTTGATAGTGGGGCATCCAAACATATTACCTGGCAGCTTAGTTTCTTCACTTCACTCGAGCCTTTCCCTACAAGGAATATTGTCACATGTGCCAACAATGCCTCTTATCCTCACTACAAGAATAAAGGGGGCATAGCGACACCCCCAATTGAAAGAAAACTAGGGACAATGGCTTATGCAATGATCCTGCTAGGTATCATCACATACACGGCACTACAAAAGAGAAATAAAAAAAGTAAATCAAGGGCGTCGAATAAGCAATGAAGAGTGTCGCATAAGTGACACACATCATTGACATCTCTATGAGCATCGATGCTTAGTAATGATTGCAAACTCAATGTGATGCTATAGCATTGCATAAGCGATGCTCTACAAATTTGAAAAACAAAATTGATTTCCCCTAGCACATTTGTGCTGGGATTAAGTGAGAGAGCGAGAGCGAACGTGCAAAGGAGCGATTGAATGAGCAAACGAGTGTGCACAAGAACAAATGAGCAAACGAGAGCGAACAAGCAAAGGAGCGACCGAATGAGCAAAGGTACATTCACATACATACACACATATGCATACACACACATGCACATACATACACACATAAGCATACACACAAATACACACAAATAAACATATACACATATACACACAAAATAATACACACACATAGACATATACACATACACATACACATATAGATACTTGCACATATACATACACATATACACACATGCATATGCATACATACATAGACGCATGCATACACACACATGCACATACATACACACATATGCATACATACACATACACACATATACATACACACATATACATACACATACATATAAACATATACACACATACATAAATGCACACATATATGATATGCATACACACAAATACAAATGCACACATATGCATACATAGACATACAAATATAGATACTTGCACATATACACATATACACATATACACATATACACATATACACATACACATATACATATAGATACTTGCACATATACATACACATGCACATATAGACACACACACTTACACTCACATGCATACATACACACATATGCATACACACACATATACATACATACATAGACACATGTATACATAACAGCGAGTCGTAACAAACGAGAACTATGTCATAAAAAGAGAACACTCTCTTCAAAAATCAAGCAAATGGCAGCTTATGTTTGAGATTCCTTTATACTAGTATACATATATTACAAAAATGAAGTGAAAACATGTGATTTTTTGACATTTTTTGTCATTTTCTCATAAAAAAGAGCTCAAAATGTAGTCAAAATTTCACTATATAAGGCATTGACATGTCCAAAATCTATATGATAAGACATTGACATGTCCAAAATCTATATGATAAGACATTGACATGTCTAAAATTTATATAAAGAATGTAAAACTGAATAATTCTTATACAAAAATAACATTTTAGACATATTTTTAATGGGTGGATATCTGATTGTTATTCAAAATTGCTGCAAAACATGGTTTTATTAGCCAAACTACTTCGAGGCATTTACATAAGCACTAAAAATGTTAGAGAGCTTCAATGCAACTCACAACTATGTCGATCTATGTCTACACCCTCATCATCTGATGCACTAGATTTAGTCTCATACTGTTGAGAGCTCTCTTCTTCTTCTTCTATATCCACAAGAGCTCTATCTTCATCCACGTACATACCAAATTCTGCAGGATCATGCACAAATCTTCTTGTTTGCCTATGATTTCCTGTACCACATACATCTGAAAGCTTTTGTTTTATCATATTGATGGTTGCTTTCCTCACGTGACCTGTTTTTGTCGAGGAAAAATCATAAACAAGAATATCTACATCATCCATTTTAAGAGTGGATGTGCTTCAAATATTCTTTTTCTTTTTTGAACCTCTTCGTTTAGTATCACACACCATTTCTAAGTTATATTTACCTGTGAATGCATTACTACTTTTAGTGTAATACCAATGCACCATCAAAGCCTCTACTCTTCTCTGATCAATATCTTTAGTTATCTCTAAAACCTTTGCAATCCAAAATGGTTTGGTAGCCTCATCACCATCAGCAAGTACTGCAATAAGTATTCCAACATTTATCTCTATTAAATTTCCTTGCCATCTTGCTTCTGCCTATTTTGTCATCCTTGGGCCTACATAAATATTTCTTTCTGGTGGATGTATAAAACTTTGAAGTGCATCTACATTACATGCTTGGGCCACATTCACGGATCTTTGTGTACAAAAATCCCATGTGAATGGAACATCAATTGGCCAATGACCTGCAATTGTATATTATATAATCTCTTCTTGATGATTGAAAAAGTCCTCCCACCAAGATACATCTTGATCTCCAGCATATTTTTTTGCACGCTCAATATGTCTCTTCTTTTCAATGAGTGCATGCATCCAACTTTTACTTTGATCAACCACATTTCCACATCTTTCTGTATTGTTTTTATCTTCATATGGTGATTGTCCTGCACCATACACTGTAGACAAATTAGGCACCTGCAATAAGAATCTGCATCCCTCTTTAGGCTCCCACCTAGGAGAAGATGAATACTGCTTTGCAAATAAAAGGTTTATTTCATCAACCCTCCTCATCAAGAATACATGGTTGAAACTAATATTGTGCAATGGAGCCAAAACCTTAGCATTGTTATCAAGGCCCATTGAGTAAAAGTGCTTAAAGTTATAAATCTATGTGAGGTGTTGAATTTCTGGTTTTGGAGTATATGCTTCTGAAATCAGCTCAGATAAAATTGGAAGAGTAAAAGCATTGTTACATGCCAAATTCTTAGAAAAAGTACTGAACATTTGATCAATGTGATCATGAGTGTGGCCAACCAGAAGGAAATTTACCTTAACTTTCTGAAATACCTGTTTTTCAACAAGCATGCTTAAATATCCAAAGACTGTAGAACTTTTATTCTCTCTTGCAGTATTATCAAGTTGCAAATATAGAGTTGGTGGCAAAAGACCCTTCCATGATTGCAAAACACGATGAATGACAGTAACTGTAAGGTTTGGATCATTATGCACATTTGGATATGTGAAGAAAACCTTGGACATTACAGTTCCATTGTATACCAAAGCACCAACCAAATGCATTTGCACAAGGAATTCATCTCCAATGTCCTTAGGGATGCGATAAAAATGTGGGAAACAAGTTTTTTTTAATCCATACCATCGATCAACAAACACATATAACGCTCTGGATTTCTGAGTGCTTTACTTCGATGATGAATTGCTTTCTTTCTCTCTAAAGCTTGAATCTCACGATGGTTGTTAAGAAGGTTTTTAAAATTATTCTTTTCCTGTGGTGTTGTAGCCCCCTTTGCCATGTTTTTCAAAGTGGTGCAAATTGAACATTCACCCATTCTAACTTTACGAGGAATAGACACATTGTTAAACTCTTCCTTCCATAATCGAGTAAAGTGACGATACAACACATACTTCTCATTTCTATTTTCCATGTCTTCTCTATATATTTGAAATACCTCTCGACAAGTAAAGTTATCTGACAAGTGCAACCTTCCAGTTGTAGGCATAACCTCACAATGCAAGCTAAAATAGTTCATCATCCAATTCATTGCATGACGTCCAACAGATCCTTTGGTCCCAACATGGAACGTATCCAAAATGAGATCCCCATTCAAAAGCCCCTGTTGAACGCTATGTATTCTAAAATTTCCCACACCAATTGCAATTTTAAATGCAGCCCTACAACATCGCATCCCTTGACTAAAGAAATATTCAAAAGCAACACGTGTTACTGACATGTTATCCTCAATCATTTGCATGCGAGAAACAAGGTATATATCCTGCCTTTCACTATCTAAATGGAGGAATTTTTCTCCTAGGTGCTTTAGTTTCTTCATTCCTAAATTGTACAAACATTTCAAACCACAACAATGCTTCACAATATCCAATGCAATCTGTCTATCTGAAGTAAGAATTTTAAATCTTTTTTGACTTACTTCACGAGGCCTTCTTTTAAATCGTAGATTGAGCTTGCTTTGCTTTTTCGTTGCTCCACATGCACTTGAGTCAGAAGGGAGATCAATGGTTGGATCAGATGGGAGATCAAGAGGTGCATTTGGTTGAGCAGCATTGCACTGTGAATTGGATAACTTAAATGACTCAACAGAAAACATATCTGAATCATCAGCACGTTCTAAACCATAGGGATCATCACTTCTCTGGAAAGGGTCAACTGAGAACAATGAATCCGAAACTGTATCAATATGAGCAGAGGAAGCTGATGCCCAAGCATCCACAGAAAAGATTGAGCTCATCTTCACTGAGTTCACAGAAGACTGAAGATGAATGACCTTTTTAAATAAGTAGAAATCCGAGATCAAGTGAAGATGTCACATCAAATGTCACATCAAGAAGATATGAAATCAAAAGTTCATTAAAGTACATTACATTACATGAAACATCAAATTACATCAAATTACTTAATTACTCAAATATACACTAATAAGGGAACCAAAGATTTGATTCACTTTTGAAAGGTGAGATACATAGTTGATTTCTAACTAGATATGAGTCATTGAGTCTTAGCATTATGAGTGAATCAAAATATATCCAAGTTGAGTTCCAACTGGATTAGATATTAAAAATGTTTGGAGTAGTGCCATTGAAGACTATACAAGAAGAAATTTTACCTTTGGTTAAGATTTCAAGGATTACGTTTTATTGTGGTCTTGGCTAGATCTCAAAGAGGTAGATGAAAGTATATTAAAAAAGAATTATGTGTAAAAGAGGTACACGGAAATGTATATGTAAGAAGTATATGGAAAAGTATATGTAAGAATTATATGTAAGAATTAAGTATATGCTTGTTACAAAAGATTTTCAAATGAATTTTGAATCTACGATTTTTCTGAATGTTGGATGCAAAGACAATGAGTGACTTTTGAAATTACCAAGCTATTTTGTTGAAATTACCAACCTATTTTGTCGAAATTACCCCAAAGTTCTTCACTTGAACGTTTATTCATACATTGATTTTCCATTTCAACAATGTGTTACAAGATAAATGTGAATATGAACTGAAGTGAGAAGGATAACACTATAAAGATGTCATTAATCTCCCATATTCAACACAACTTAGACTTGATTTCTTCCCAAGCAAGAGATTTTAAGAAACAATTTATACATGAGATTAGACATCCTCATGTACATACCGTACTCTTGCCATTGAAGTGTAAATTCCATGCAAATGTATATAAATAGTTGCAAGGTTCTATGAATATTTCATTAAAGTCGAGGTGAAACAGCCTATTTGTGTGAGTGGTATTTCCTGGTTAGATAAGTTGACAGATATAGTTAGCAACTGTACTCATTCAGTTAGATCTAGTTAGTCTCTGGTTCAAGTTACCCAATTGCCTATAAATAGTAGAGGAGGAGATCATTCTCATTTTCAAAATCCACGAGCAAGAGAGAGCAACAGAGCACAGACAGCCATGGAGCACAGAGCTCAGCATACTAGCAAGGCAACTCTCATGGAGAATAAGAATGTTGGCAAGAGTACCAAGAGGTAGACAAAATCATACCACAAAAAAAGATTCCTAAAGGATTCCTTTTGTATGTTTGAGTAAATAGTATGCTTTCTAGGTTTTTATTTTTCTTAGCTCCTAAAATATAGATCCAATGAGGGTACAACTCGATGCCAGGCATCGACCTAATGGTGTAAGTCGATGCCAGGCATCAACTTTTAGGTGCAAGTCGATGCTAGGCATCGACTTTGTGTGCAAGTCGATGCCAGGCATCGACTTGACGGTGTAAGTCGATGCCACGCATCGACTTGTACCCTCAAGTCGATGCCTGGCATTGACTTGCACCCCCAAGTCGATGCATTGCATCGACCTGGAAGGTCGATACCTCGCATCGAATGTGGCCTGAAAGTCGATGCCAGGCATCGACTTTAGGGTGCAAAGTCGATGCCAGGTATCGACATGCACCCTTGAAAAACACAATAACGTATGAGATGATATTTCCAAGCCCCTTCAGGGATGCTAAGTCCAAGAGTGAGAGGCCCTTCAAGAAGTTGAGAGTGACCATGAGGTCTGCTGATCAGCACCGTGACAAAGGCATTGGTCACCAAGCAAAACCAAAGAAAATTCATGCATCCTTATCCTCTGAGAAGGCCAGCAATCCGGTTGGAATATCCTCTGGTGGACAGAGTAGCATCAAAATTCCTGAGGATGATACAACTAGGAAGGATAGGTCGAGGGACGCAGAGGTCTTAAGGACAGATCGTCCACTGCGAGACATGAAAAACCTGGAGTGGTGCCTTCAGTATGTTGAAGAAAAGAATGCAGTCCTTCTTGTGTTCGCAGGGGCGTATGGGAGAGGAAAGATCACAACAACATAGGGTTTTCAGTATGGCCTTGTGTACAAACTGGATTATGAAGATGAGGATTCTGACAACCTCCTTGTCCTGGTAGAGACATTGAAAGGTTTAAGAAATGTTATATGCAAGTTGGATTTCTTGTGCCCAGAGTGTTGTGTTCCACATGGGCTTGCAGAGATATGCAGGGACTCAGTGAATCTTATCAAGGACTTGATGCCATGGATCCAGGGCAATATCATGCCAACACAACAGAAGATGACAACCCCGGTAAAGGCAAGGGGTAAGCAGAGTGTGTAGAAGAAGTTCTCGAGGAAAAAGAAAAGAATTGCAGATGAGGAGTCTTGTGACTCAAGCTCTAGCTCTGAGGATATAATAGTTGCACCCGGTGGAGAGCTTGCCTCGGGTGTTCTTGGTACTGAGCAGAACAAGATGAGGGAGGACATAGCTAGAAGAAAAGTTGTGAAGAAGGGGTAGTTGTTCCACCTGCCAATCAATATCATCCATAGGCTACCAATAGATCTAGTCACAGGGAGGAGGCCCCTTGAGATCAGGGAGCCACACAATTTGCATGTGCAGAATCTTAAAAAGAAAATGAAAATAAATCCTCATGCTACTGTTGTGCCATTCCTTGTCATGGTGGATCCGAATGAGTGTAGCTCTATGGAGAATTTCAATGAGGGTTTGTTTGAGGATTATACATATTATGTGATTGGAGGTTCACACTCTGCAGAGGCCCGCAGACAGCTAGTGAAGGAGCACCCTACCACATTCTTCTTTAGGTATGCAGAGTGCAAGATATATGTTGGTCTTACAACTGAGGAAGCCAAGCTTCTTGCTTGGGATCACAACAATGACAATGACTACAGGCAAAAAATGTCCTCCATAGAGAGAATTTGGTTCTTCCACCATGAATATGAAGATTGACTCGTGAAGGAAGCTCGAAGAATACATCCCAATCTACGAAAGCAATGCCTTATTGAGGTTGGAATTGCACTGAACAGCGAGTCGTAACAAACGAGAACTATGTCGTAAAAAGAGAACACTTACGTCAAAAATTACATGTTTTCACCTCATTTTTGGAATTCCTTTACACCAGTATACATATATTACAAAAATGAGGTGAAAACAAGTAATTTTTGACGTTTTTTGTCATTTTCTCAAAAAAAATGAGCTCAAAATGTAGTCAAAATTTCACTATATTAGGCATTGACGTGTCCCAAAATGTATATGATAAGACATTGACATGTCCAAAATCTATATGCTAAGACATTGACATGTCTAAAATATATATAAGAATGTAGAAGTCAATAGTTTTTACACAAAAATAACATTTTAGACATATCTTTAATGGGTGGATATCTGATTGTTATTCAAAATTGCTACAAAACATGGTTTCATTAACCAAACTACTTTGAGGCATTTACATAAGCACTAAAAATGTCTGAGAGCTTCAATGCAACTCACAACTTTGTCGATCTATGTCTACACCCTCATCATCTGATGCACTTGATTCAGTCTCATACTGTTGAGAGCTCTCTTCTTCTTCTTCTATATCCACAAGAGCTCTATCTTCATCCACGTACATACCAAATTCTGCAGGATCATGCACAACTCTTCTTGTTTTCCTATGATTTCCTGTACCACATATATCTAGAAGCTTTTGTTTTATCATGTTGATGGTTGCTTTCCTCAAGTGACCAGTTTTTGTCAAGGAAAAATCATAAACAAGAATATCTACATCATCCATTTTAAGAGTGGATGTGCTTCGAATATTCCTTTTCCTTTTTGAACCTGTTCGTTTAGCATCACACACCATTTCTAAGTTATATTTACCTGTGAATGCATTACTACTTTTAGTGTAATACCAATGCACCACCAAAGCCTCTATTCTTCTCTGATCAATATCTTTAGTTATCTCTAAAACCTTTGCAATCCAAAATGGTCTGGTAGCCTCATCACCATCAGCAAGTACTGCAATAAGCGTTCCAACATTTATCTCTATTAAATTTCCTTGCCATCTTGCTTCTGCCTGTTTTGTCATCCTTGGGCCTACATAAATATTTCTTTCTGGTGGATGTATAAAACTTTGAAGTGCATCTGCATTACATGCTTGGGCCACATTCACGGATCTTTGTGTACAAAAATCCCATGTGAATGGAACATCAACTGGCCAGTGACCTGCAATTGTATACTGTATAATCTCTTCTTGATGATTGAAAAAGTCCTCCCACCAAGATACATCTTGATCTCCAGCATATTTTTTTGCACGCTCAATATGTCTCTTCTTTTCAATGAGTGCATGCATCCAGCTTTTACTTTGATCAACCACACTTCCACATCTTTCTGTATTGTTTTTATCTTCATATGGTGATTGTTCTGCACCATACACTGTTACAGTAGACAAATTAGGCACCTGCAATAAGAATCTGCATCCCTCTGTAGGCTCCCACCCAAGAGAAGATGAATACTGCTTTGCAAATAAAAGGGTTATTTCATCAACCCTCCTCATCAAGAATACATGGTTGAAACTAATATTGTGCAATGGAGCCAAAACCTTAGCACTGTTATCAAGGCCCATTGAGCAAAAGTGCTTAAAGTCATAAATCTGTGTGAGGTGTTGAACTTCTGGTTTTGGAGTATATGCTTCTGAAATCAGCTCAGATAAAATCGGAAGAGTAAAAGCATTGTTACGTGCCAACTTCTTAGAGAAAGTACTGAACATTTGATCAATGTGATCATGAGTGTGGCCAACCAGAAGAAAGTTTACCTTAACCTTCTGAAATACCTGTTTTTCAACAAGCATGCTTAAATATCCAAAGACTGTAGAATTTTTATTCTCTCTTGGAGTATTATCTAGTTGCAAATATAGAGTTGGTGGCAAAAGACCCTTCCATGATTGCAAAACACGATGAATGACAGTAACTGTAAGGTTTGGATCATTATGCACATTCGGATATGTGAAGAAAACCTTGGACATTACAGTTCCATTGTATACCAAAGCGCCAACCAAATGCATTTGCACAAGGACTTCATCTCCAATGTCCTTAGGGATGCGATAAAAATGTGGCAAACAAGTTTTTTTTTGATCCATACCATCGATCAACAAACACATATAACGCTCCGGATTTCTGAGTGCCTTACTTCGATGATGAATTGCTTTCTTTCTCTCTAATGCTTGACTGTTACGATGGTTGTTAAGAAGGTTTTTAAAATTATGCTTTTCCTGTGGTGTTGTAGCCCCGTTTGCCATGTTTTTCAAAGTGGCACAAACTGAACATTCACCCATTCTAACTTTACGAGGAATAGAAACATTGTTAAACTCCTCCTTCCATAATCGAGTAAAGTGACGATACAACACATACTTCTCATTTCTATTTTCCATGTCTTCTCTATATATTTGAAATACCTCTCGACGAGTAAAGTTATCTGACAAGTGCAACCTTCCAGTTGTAGGCATAACTTCACAATGCAAGCTAAAATAGTTCATCATCCAATTCATTGCATGACGTCCAACAGATCCTTTGGTCCCACCATGGAACGTATCCAAAATGAGATCCCCATTCAAAAACCCTTGTTGAACCCTATGTATTCTAAAATTTCCTACACCCATTGCAATTTTAAATGCAGCCCTACAGCATGGCATCCCTTGAGTAAAGAAATATTCAAAACCAACACGCGTTACTGACATGTTATCCTCAATCATTTGCATGCAAGAAACAAGGTATATATCTTGCCTTTCACTATCTAAATGGAGGAATTTTTCTCTTATGTGCTTTAGTTTCTTCATCCCTAAATTATACAAGCATTTCAAACCACAACAATGCTTCACAATATCCAATGCAATCTGTCTATCTGAAGTAAGAAATTTAAATCTTTTTCGACTTACTTCACGAGACCTTCTTTTAAATCGTAGATTGAGCTTGCTTTGCTTTTTCGTTGCTCCACATGCACTTGAGTCAGAAGGGAGATCAATGGTTGGATCAGATGGGAGATCAAGAGGTGCATTTGTATGAGCAGCATTGCACTGTGAATTGGATAACTTAAATGACTCAACAGAAAACATGGAATCATCAGCACGTTCTAAATCATAGGGATCATCACTTCTCTGGAAAGGCTCAACTGAGAACAATGAATCAATATGAGCAGAGGAAGCTGATGCCCAAGCATCCACTGAAAAGATTGAGCTCATCTTCACTGAGTTCACAGAAGACTGAAGATGAATGACCTTTTTAAATAAGTAGAAATCCGAGATCAAGTGAAGATATCACATCAAATGTCACATCAAGAAGATATGAAATCAAAAGCTTATTAAAGTACATTAAATAACATAAAACATCAAATTACATCAAATCACTTAATTACTCAAATATACACTAATAAGGGAACCAAAGATTTGATTCACTTTTGATTCAAATGAGAAACACAGTTGATTTCTAACTTCATATGAGTCATTCAGTCTAAGCATTGTGAATGAATCAAAATATATCAAAGTTGTGTTCCAATAGGAATATATAATAAAATTGTTTGGATGAAATTTTACAAGAAGAAATTTTACAACTGGAATATATCCAAGTTGAGTTCCAACTGGAATATGCTATGCCATTGAACACTATACAAGAAGAAATTTTACATTTGGTTAAGATTTCAAGGATTAGGTTTTATTGTGGTCTTGGCTAGATATCAAAGAGGTAGACGAAAGTATATTGAAAAAGAATTATGTGTAAAAGAGGCACACAGAAAGTATATTCATACATTGATTTTCCATTTCAACAATGTGTTACAAGATAAATGTGAATATGAACTAAAGTGTGGAGGATAACACTATAAAGATGTCATTAATCTCACAACTTAGACCTAATTTTCTCCCAAGCAACAGACTCTAAGAAAAAACATCTACATGAGATTAGAAATCCTCATGTACATACCATACTGTTGCCATTGAAGTTTAATTTCCATGCAAATGTATATAAATAGTTGCAAGGTTCTGTACTATAATGTTTATTCATAGTGATTTTCCATTTCAACAGTGAGTTACAAGATATATGTGAATATGAACTAAAGTGTGGAGGGTAATACTATGAAGATGTCATTAGTCTCCCACATTTAACACAACTTTGACTTGATTTTCTCCCAAGAAAGAGATTCTTAGAAACAAATCTCTACATGAGTTTAGACATCCTCATGGACATACCATACTCTTGCCATTGAAATGTAATTTCTATGCAAATGTATATAAATAGTTGTAAGGGTCTATGAATATTTCATTAAAGTGGCTCTGAAACAGCCTATTTGTGTGGGTGCTATTCCCTGGTTAGATAAGTTGACAGATTTAGTTAGCAAGTGGACTCATTCAGTTAGATCCAGTTAGTTTCTGGTTCAAGTTACCCAATTGCCTATAAATACCAGAGGAGGAGATCATTCGCATTTTCAAAATCCACGAGCAAGAGAGAGCAGCAGAGCACAGACAGCCATGGAGCACAGAGGTCAGCATACCAGCAAGCCAAGCCTGATGGAGAAGAAGAATGTTGGCAAAAGTACCAAGAGGTAGACAAAATCATAACTAAAAAAAAGATTCCAAAAAGATTCCCTCTGTATGTCTGTGTAAATTTCTCATTTCTAGGTCTTTATTTTTCTTGCCTCTAGAAATATGGATCCAAAGCATGTACAGGTCGATGCCTGGCATCGACTTTAAGGTGTAAGTCGATGCCAGGCATCGACTTAGGATTGCAAGTCGATGCCAGGCATCGACTTGGTCCCAAAAAACGATGCCAAGCATCGACCTGCCAGCATCATCATGCACTGAAAAGTCGATGCCAGGCATCGACTTTTGGGTGCAAAATCGATGCTTGGCATCGGCTTTTGGGCCCAAATCGATGCTTGGCATCGACTTTTGTGCCCAAGTCGATGCCAGGCATCGACTTTGTGTTCAAGTCGATGCCAGGCATCGACTTGAGGGTAAAAGTCGATGCCAGGCATCGACTTGGCCCAAAAGTCGATGCCAGGCATCGACTTGGGCCCAAAAATGGATGCCATTCATCGACTCTTGCACCCCCAACTCGATGCCTAGCATCGACTTTCACCCGCAAGTCGATGCCTGGCATCGACTTGCACACAAAGTCGATGCCTGGCATCGACATGCACTTAAACATCGATGCCTGGCATCGACCTGAAGCTCAAAATCCATGCCTTGCATGGACATGGGCTGATATTTCTTATTGCTTGATATTTCCAATTGCTTTCAGGGATGCGGAGTACAAGGATGAAAGGCCCATCAAGAAGCTCAGAGTCACCATGGGCTCTGCTGACCAGCAACGTGACAAAGGCAGTGGTCACCAAGCAAAGGCAAAGAAAATTATTGCACCATTATCCTCTGAGAAGGCCAGCAACCCACTAGGAATATCCTCAGGTGGACAGAGTAGCATTAAAATTCCTGTGGAGGATCCAAATATGAAGGAAAGGTCGAGGGAGACAGAGGTCATGAAGACAGATCGTCCACTTCGGGACATGACAAATCTCGAATGGTGCCTTCAGTACGTTGAAGAGAAGAATGCAGTCCTCCTTGTGTTCGCAGGGGCCTATGGCAGAGGAAAGATCACGACAACACAAGGTTTTCAGTATGGCCTTGTTTACAAATTGGATTATGAAGATGAAGATTCTGACAACCTACTTTTCTTGGTGGAGACATCGAAGGGATTAAGAAATGTCATATGCAAGATGGATTTCTTGTGCCCAGAATGCTGTGTTCCAGAGGAGCTAGCTCAGATATGCAGAGACTCAGTGAATTTCATCAAGGACCTGATGCCATGGATACAGGGCAATATCATGCCAACACAGCACAAGAAGACGACCCCTGTAAAGGCAAGGGGTAAGCAGAGTGTGCAGAAAAAGCCCCAAAAGAAAAAGAAGATAATTGCAGAAGAGGACTTTTCTGACTCAAGCTCTAGCTCTGGGGACATTATTGTTGCACCTGGTGGAGAGCTTGCATCTGGTGTGCTTGGCACTGAGCAGAATAAGATGAGGGAGGACATAGCTAGAAGAAAAGTTGTGAAGAAGGGGCAGTTGTTCCACCTGCCTATTAATATTATCCACAGGCCACCAGTGGATCCAGTCACAGGGAGGAGGCCCCTTGAGATCAGGGAGCCACATAATTTGCATGTCCAAAATCTTAAGAAGAAAATGAAAATTAATCCTCATGCTACTGTTGTGCCATTCCTTGTAATGGTGGATCCGCATGAGTGCAGCTGTGTGGAGGATTTCAATGAGAATTTGTTTGAGGAGTACACTTATTATGTGATTGGAGGTTCACACTCTGCAGAGGCTCGTAGACAGTTAGTGAAGGAGCACCCTACTACATTTTTCTTTAGGTATGCAGAGTGTAAGATATATGCTGGTCTTACAACTGAGGAAGCCAAGCTTCTTGCTTGGGATCACAACAACGATAATGACTACAGGCAGAAAATGTCCTCCATAGAGAGAATTCGGTTCTTCCACCATGAATACGAAGATTGTCTTGTGAAGGAAGCTGGGAGAATACATCCCAATCTACGAAAGCAATGCCTTATTGAGGTTGGAATTGCATTGGATGAGAATAGAAAGTCAGATGCTTTGAGGAAATATGACCCATGGTTTCAACTGGCATTCAGATCAGGTGAGATCTGGGATCTTCAGGATAGAATCTTCACAATGTGGGAGCACAAGGAGGTCAAGGGCCAGAAGCAACGAAAGTCGAGGCCAGACCCACAAATTGATCTGAGGGGAAAGGGAAGGAAAGTTGACCTTTCAATTGAGGAGGCTCCTGAGGACATGAAGCTGACCCCATGGAGGGCCCTTCAAGGAATCAAGGATGATACATTGATCATATCAACTTTGTCAAGGGTAATCTCGAAGGAGTTGAGCCTCGAGGAGATGGTGACTGAGCTCAATAAGTATGTATGTTATTCTCAGATCCTTTTTCCCTCCTCCCATGCTTCTTGTCTAACCTAGTCTCTTTTATATTTATGTGTCTGTAGTCATAAAGTGTACATGAAGATTCAGGAGGTGATGATGAAGAGGCTGGGTTGCTTTTCTTGGACAGAGGTCCAAGCAGACTATCCAACCACATCATCCTACAAAGCCTTATCAGAATATTTCATCCTGTTTCGTGATTGGGTAGATTCTCGTATCAGAATATTTCATACTAAACAATTTGATGCATTGCATGGCATCAACATGGGGGCATAAGTCGATGCCTGGCATCGACTTGGGGGCATAAGTCGATGCCTGGCATCGACTTGCAGCATAAGTCGATGCCTGGTATCGACTTGGGGGCATAAGTCGATGCCTGGCATCGACTTGCAGCATAAGTCGATGCCTGGCATCGACCTGCAACAAAAGTCGATGCCTGGCATCGACCTCGTGGCAAAAGTCGATGCCAGGCATCGACTTAGGTCCCTAGGTCGATGCCAAGCATCGATTTTTAGTAGAAGGTCGATGCCAAGCATCTACCCCAACAAGAAATCGATGCCATACATCCGTTCTTTATGTTCTGTTTGCTGTACTGAAGAGCTCTTCTAATTGTTTTTCCAATTTGTTCTGCAGAAACCAAGGAAAAGTAAGTCTACAGAGGTACTAGATGATTGCCCCCCTGCATTCCTTGCTCACATTCAAAGAGCAAGGCATGAGAAATCTAGACTGAAAGCGAAGGAGATGGATTTTGATGATGAACCCGATCTTAAATGTTTCTCCAATCCCCTAGACCCCCTTAGGCCTGTATATTACAATGTGTTCTGTAGTGATGTAAATAATATTTGTTCTGTTGTGCCTAGAAAACATTTCTCCCTTCTCATAACGGACATACCCTATGGATTTAGGATGTTAGGATCAGTTAATGATGATGAACCCTTCAAACACCCTCAGATTCGGAAGATGGTCATTGATTTTGCAGAGTTGACTATGTCTCCTCTTTGGAGGATAGTAATTTTCCATAGCAGAGACCAGTCTTTCTCTGTTTCAACTGCTCTGAAGGCAAGATGTCATGCTGTGGAGTGCCTCACTTGGTAAGTAATCTTCTTTCTATCTCCATGGCTTTCATGATGCCCTATGTGACTCAGAGTTCTTTTTTGCAGGGTGAAGACAAATGTAAATCACACTCCTTTGCATCGGTTTGTGAGTGCCACTGAATGCATTACAGTGGGCTATTATGATGAAGTAAGCAAAAGGAGAGTCAGGGAGCATTGCAATGAGAATGGGATCTCAAATGTGCTCATGTTCCCAGCCGTTACCAAGAAACTTCGTCATGTAGCTGGGGACATGACATTGGTTAACCCTTATCAGAAGCCACAAAAACTCATAATGAGATTGCTTCAGCTATTTTCCAATGATGATGACTGGGTCCTAGACCTTTTTTCGGGCACAGGTAATTTCAATTTTCACAATTTTCATTAGTCATTGTTGATTGAAGCCTCTAAGAGGTTTTCTGCTGTTTCAGGAACGACTCTGGCTTGCTCCTTAAAGATGTTCAGGCACTGCATAGCTGTGGAGAAGGATGATGCTCAAGTGAGCTTCATTAGAATGAGAATCAATGGGCTGAATGAATGCCCAGATGAAGACCAAGAGGTTGGAAGGAAGCACATTGCAGATACGGAGAGATTCCAAGCAGCTTCAAGGGAGCCTGTTCCCCCACTTGCAGATGAACCTGGGGACATGGCTGACCTTGAAGAGCCAATCTTGGAGCAAGAGAGGCAAGATAGGTGTTCTAATGTGCCAGAGGATACCAATACCCTGGAGCCTGAGGAAAGCTATGATCAGCTTCTATTGTAGATTCACATAACTCTTGTAAAACACATGAAATGTAAAATATCATTTTAATGGAAATATAATTTGGAGTTCTGCTTCCACTTCGTGTTCAGCTTGATTTATCTTGAGCATTTCTCTGATCATGTGTGAATGTTTCTTAGTATAATTTTGTTGAATATTATCTTCTCTTGGGAATGCTTTTGTGAAGTGTATTTCATATTCTGTTAATATGGCATTCAATGGGGATCTTAACCATACAAAGGGGATGATCTTAATATGGCCAGGCATTCAATGGGGATCTTAACCATACAAAGGGGATGATCTTAATTGCCTTGTTAAAATGCTTTGATTTTTACAACACATGTTCTCTAACTTTCGAGTAACTCTTAATTAGCTATCTTCTGTGGTTGTTGAGGTTATAGATGTAATGAAGGAGCTTCGCGAATTCTTACATGTACCTTTTCAACTCTAATCTATTGTCCAAGATCATGATGTGGGATTCTTGGTCATGCTCAACAACTAGTTTTCATGGCAGCAAGAATTTTAGTATATCTATCTTGACTACTTGGGATATGAGATCAAGCTTCTAAAGACAATATTTACAAGCAAGACTCGTGATGCTTTCTAGATATTGTAAAATGCCCACTTTTTTGCTTCATATAATGGTATTTAGGTAAAAAGAAAAAGAGAACATGTCTTTGTTCTCCTTTGTTGTGACTCAGTGTTACTGGATGAGAATAGAAAGTCAGATGCTTTGAGGAAATATGATCCATGGTGTCAACTGGCTTTCAAAACAGGTGAGATCTAGGATCTGCAGGATAAAATTTTCACAATGTGGGAGAACAAGGAGGTCAAGGGCCAGAAGCAACGGAAGTCAAGGCCAGACCCACAGGTTGATCTGAAGGGAAAGGGAAGGAAAGTTGACCTCTCAATTGAAGAGGCTCCTGAGGACATGAAGCTGACACCATGGAGGGCCCTTCAAGGAATCAAGGATGATACATTGATTATATCAACTTTGTCAAGGGTCATCTCCAAGGAGTTAAGCCTGGAGGAGATGGTGACTGAGCTCAATAAGTATGTATGTTATTCTCAGATCCTTTTTCCCTCCTCCCATGTTTCTGGTCTAACCTAGTCTCTTTTTCATTTCTGTGACTGTAGTCATAAAGTATACATGAAGATTCAGGAGGTGATGATGAAGAGGCTGGGTTGCTTTTCTTGGACAGAGGTCCAAGCAGACTATCCAACCACATCATCCTACAAAGCTTTATCAGAATATTTTATCCTGTTTTGTGATTGGGTAGGTTCTCTTTCAGAGGTCATGCCTGGTTTGCTATTAGTATAGATGCCTTGATTCACCTAACCAATTTGATGCCAGGCTTTTAGTAGGAATTTGATGCCTGACATCGACTTATTGCTAAATTGGATGCCTGGCATTGACCTGCTGCCAAAAGTCGATGCCTGGCATCGACCTCCTGCGAAAGTCGATGCCTGGCATCGACTTGGGGGCATAAGTCGATGCCTGGCATCGACCTCGTGGCATAAGTCGATGCCAGGCATCGACTTATGTCCCAAAGTCGATGCCAGGCATCGACTTTCAGTCCCAAAGTCGATGCCAAGCATCGACTTTCAGTCCCAAAGTCGATGCCTGGCATCTACCCACACATGAAATCGATGCCATGCATCGATTCCTTATGTTTCGTTTGTTGTCTTGAAGAGCTCATTTAATTGTCCTTCCACTTTATTTTGCAGAAACCAAAGAAAAGTAAGTCTGCAGAGCTACTAGATGATTGCCCCCCTGCATTCCTCGCTCACATTCAAAGAGCAAGGCATGAGAAATCTAGACTGAAAGCCAAGGAGATTGATTTTGATGATGAACTTGATCTGAAATGTTTCTCCAATCCCCTAGACCCCCTTAGGCCTGTATATTACAATGTATTCTGTAGTGATGTAAATAACATTTGTTCTGTTGTGCCTAGAAAGCATTTCTCCCTTCTCATAGCAGACATACCCTATGGATTTAGGATGTTGGGATCAGTTAATGACGATGAACCCTTCAAACACCCTCAGATTCGGAAGATGGTCACTGATTTTGCAGAGTTGACTATGTCTCCTCTTTGGAGGATAGTAATTTTCCATAACAGAGACCAATCTTTCTCTGTGTCAACTTCTCTGAAGGCAAGATGTCATGCTGTGGAGTGCTTCACGTGGTAAGTAATCTTCTTTCTATCTCCATGGCTTTAATGATGAGCCTCTCTGTCACTTATAGTTCTTGTTGGCAGGGTGAAGACAAACATCAATCACACTCCTTTGCATAGGTTTGTGAGCTCCACTGAATGCATTACAATTGGCTATTATGATGAAGTAAGCAAAAGGAGAGTCAGGGAGCATTGTAATTAGAATGGGATCTCAAATGTGCTCATGTTCCCAGCCGTTACCAAGAAACTTCGTCATGTAGCTGGGGACATGACATTGGTTGACCCCTATCAGAAGCCACAAAAGCTCATAATGAGATTGCTTCAACTATTCTCCAATGATGATGACTGGATCCTAGACCTTTTTTTGGGCACAGGTAATTTCAATTTTAACAATTTTCATTACTCATGGTCGATTGGCCACCTCTAAGTAGTTTTCTGCTGTTTCAGGAACGACTCTGGCTTGCTCCTTAAAGATGTTCAGGCACTCCATAGCTGTGGAGAAGGATGATGCTCAAGTGAGCTTCATTAGAATGAGAATCAATGGGCTGAATGAATGCCCAGATGAAGACCAAGAGGTTGGAAGGAAGCACATTGCAGACACGGAGAGATTCCAACCGGCTTCAAGGGAGCCTGTTCCCCCACTTGCAGATGATCCGAGGGACATGGCTGACCTGGAAGAGCCAATCTTGGAGCAAGAGAGGCAGGATATGTGTTCTAAGGTTCCAGAGGATCCCATTATGCTTGAGCCTGAGGAAATCTATGATCAGCTTCTATTGTAGAGTCATATTACTCTTGTAAAACACATGAAATGTAAAACATCATTTTAATAGAAATATAATGTCGAGTTCTGCTTCCACTTTGTGTTCAGCTTGATTTATCTTGAGCATTTCTCTGATGAATGTGTGAATGTTTCTTAGTATAATTTTGTTGATTATAATCTTCTCTTGGGAATGCTTTTGTGAAATTTATTTCATATTCTGTGAATATGGCCCAGGATTCAATGGCGATCTTAACTATACAAAGGGGATGATCTTAATTGCCTTGTTAAAATGTTCCAATTTTTGCAACACATGTACTCTGATTTTCGAGTAGCTTTTAATCAGCTATAATCTATGCTTGTTGAGGTTATAGATGTAATGAAGGAGCTTCCTGAACTCTTACTTGTACCTTCAACTCTAATCTCTTGTCAAAGATCATGATGTGGGATTCTTGATCATGCTGAACAACTAGTTTTCATGGCACCAAGTATTTTATTATATCTATCTTGACTACTTGGGATATGAGATCAAGCTTCTAGTGACAATATTTACAAGCAAGAACAAGTGATGCTTTCTAGATATTGTAAAATGCCCACTTTATTGCTTGATATCATGGTCTTTAGGTAAAAAGGAATAGAGAACATGTCTTTGTTCTCCTTTGTTGTGACTCAGTGTTACATACACATGCGCATACACACACATATGCATACATACACACATGTGCATACATACACACATGTGCATACATGCTCAAATGCATTCGTTCACACACATGCATATGTATACATACATACACACATGCATATGTATATATACATAAACACAAGTGCATACACACACATATGCATACACACATACACAGATACACATTCACATAAATGTACTTACACATACATGCACACACACATAGACACACATATATACTCACATGCATACATACACTTAAATGCATACATACATATACACACATTCACATACACATATAGATACTTACACATACATACACACACATAGACACACACATGCATGCACATATAGATACTTTTACATACACACACACACATGGACATGCATATATACATTCACATACACATACATATACTTACACATACATACACACATATACATACAAATACATACATACACACACATAGAAACACACACATACACTCACATGCATACTTACACTCATATGCATACATACATTCATATGCATAAATACACACACATGCATATACATGCAGATGCATACATACATACACACATGCATACACACACATGCACATACATACACATGCACATACACACACATATGCACATATGGACACACATACACTCACATGCATACATACACACACATGCATACATACATAGAAATGCATACACACATGCACATACATACATACATACATACATACATACATACATACATACATACATATGTATACACACACATACATACATACACACATATATGCACATACATAAATGCACACATATGCATACACACACATACACATATAGATACTTGCACATATACCTACACACGGATAGACACACACACATACACTCACATGCATACATACACACACATGCATACACATGCATATGCATACACACATAGATACATGTATATACACACATGCACATACATAGACACATATGCATACACACACATACATACACACATATGCACATATACACACAAAAATACACTATATAGACACATGCATACACACACATACACACATATGCAAACACACAAATACAAACTTATGCATACAAATGCATATACACAAGTATACACACAACACACACGCACATACATATACATACACACACATACACTCACATGCACATACATACATGCATATGCATACCCACACATACATGCACACATATGCACATATACACACACAAACACACTTTACAGACACATGCATACACACACATACAAACACATGCATACACACACATACACATACATATACACACACATGCACATGCATACACAAATGTATACATAAAAACACATGTGCATATATACACACATGTGCATACATACTCATATGGATTCGTACACATACATACACACATGCATACATACACACACATGCATACACAACACACATACTTACACTATACATACATATGTATACACACATACATACATGTATACATACACACACATATACATACACCCATATATATATATATATATATATATATATATATATATATATATATATATATATATATATATATATATATATATATATATATATATATATATATATATATATATATATATATATATATATATATATATATATACATACATACACACATAGAGTTTAAAAAAATACTCAGAAAAGAGTTATTTCCCTCCTAAACCTCACATTTTTATACCCAGGTCCCAAAAAGTCATCTTTTCCTACTACTTTCTCTCTGTAGCACACCATTGAAGTGTTGATATATTTAGGTAGTGATGTGTGTGAACACACTAGGACCGCCGGGGCACTTTTTTTACCTCTTTAGGAGGTTTTTTTCCCTTGGCTTGTATATACGCCTATTGCCCTAATGGGCTACTTATCTTTGTACATTCTCTAGTAATACATTCAGTATTGTGTGTTTGTGCTCCAAGCTTCTTCTTCTTCCTTGTGCTGTTCGCGTGCTTCCGCAGACGTCTATCTCCAACAATTGGTATCAGAGCAGGTTGTCGCTTCATCTAGGGCCCCGTCGACACTCCTCCGTTTGCAGTCTCAGATTTGCACGAAATTTGATGAGCATACTCAGGGTGTTTCAGAGATCAAAACAACTTCGCTATGTGGTGCCAAAATCGCGATTTGAGCTCGTTTCGGCCTCTGAACGCACTATCGCAGTGCTTGTGCAGGCTATTTCATTTTTTTGTGCCAAAGGTATATACCAATTTCTATTCGCCAGTATAAGCGTCTCGAAGTCTGCTATAGGTCTAGCGGAATTCGTCTGGGAAGTTCTGCTCAACTTTTTGAGATACAGCCAATTTTCTGCATCAAGGTATTTTAGTCACCGGCCATGGCTGAAAGCAGTGATGTATTCCGTATGTTGGTTGTTGAGGATAAGTTGGATGGTACCAACTACCCGTTATGGGCTTATATGATGCGAAATGTATTGTTTGCAAAAGGATTGTGGAACATTGTGCAAGGTGTTGAAAGATGTCCTGTTACACCTCTGACTACAGGTACTGCAAATACAGGTGCTGGAGGTGATGAAGATGGTGTCGAAGATGATATTCCGCAGATTCCTGTTCGTGTTGTTGTTTCTGCTGCACCTACTGTAGAGCAGATTCGTTGGGATGGCAGAGATGCCCAGGCACATGCATTGATAGCTTTGTCTGTCAAACGTGCCATTATTTCTCACATTCGCTCTTGCAGAACAGCTAAGGATGCTTGGGATACACTTACCACATTGTACCAAGCTAGGAATGAGGCTCGTGTTGCTTACCTCCGAAAACAATTGGAGAGTGAGCACATGAATGAAGGTGATTCTATGGACAGTTTCCTAACGAAGATGAAAGACTTGAAGGACAGTTGATAAGGCAATCCAAATGCCTTATCATTTGAGGAGTTAGTCTTTGTTCTGTTGCAGGAAGATCAGTCCAGGCAAAAGAGGTCCATTATGCGAGTTGCAGATCAAGCTTTCCTAGCTAGTCAGAAGGGCAAAGGAAAATGAAGCTCTTCAACTAGTAAGCAGAAATCTGCTAATTCTGCATATTCGAAGAAGGAAGATAAAGATGAGAAGAAATCAGAAAAGTAGAAATTGTTTTGTAAGTACTGTAAAGGGAATGATCATATCATAAAGAAGTGTCCAAAACTGGCTGCTAAAGAGGCAAAGAAGAAAGAGGCTGGAATGGTTGTTGCAGAGGCCTCTACACCAAAAACAGAGTCTGCAAATCTTGTGCAGGAAGAAGAATGGGCGTTTACTACTGTATCCAGTTTTGACCCATCTTCTCATGAGCAGTGCATTTCTGCAGTAGACTCAGATGTTATTTTGACAGGGGGCGACCAAACATATTATCTCGCAGCGCAGTTTCTTCTCTTCAGTCGAGCCTGCCCCTACAGGGAATACTGTTACATGCGCCAACAACTCCTCTTATCCTGTTATGGGAGTTGGTAAGATCATTTTGACTACTACTGATGGTAGTTCTTTCACTTTGTCAGATGCTTTCTTTGTGCCAGGGATCAAAAAGAGCCTGTTATTAGTTTCTGCATTAGCCAAGATTGACTTGTTTGTGAAATTTGTTGATGACAAGTGTACAATTCATGATCTGTCAAATGGCGATGTGATTATTGCTTCTGGCATTTTATGTCGTGGGCTGTATAAGCTCATAGACTATGAAAGATCTGTAAATGATTTGGCATGTGCAGTAAATGATTCTCAGGCTATGTCAAATGCAAAGCTTGTGCAGTAAATGATTCTGAGGCTATGTCAAATGCAAAGCTTTGGCATGCACGCTTTGGTCATCTGAATTTTGCTAGTTTGCTACGCCTGCAGAAATCTGAAATGGTGTCCTCATTGCCCAAACTTGAGGCACCTAGAAAACATGTTTGTGAAGGCTGTATTTTGTGCAAAATGCAGCGTTTATCCTTTCCAAAAGATGGTTCAGTTCGGGCTACTCAGAAATTGCAGCTTGTACATAGTGATGTCTGTGGTCCTATGCAGACACCTTCTTTTGGAAATTATCTTTACTTCGTGAATTTCATTGATGATTTTTCCAGGCATGCATGGGTATATCCACTCAAAGCAAAGTCCAAAGTGTTCATGTGCTTTAAACAATTTTTGATTTTGGCTGAAAATCTATCAGCATGTAAAATGGGCACCCTCCGTTCTGATCGAGGGGGGGAATATATGTCTTCTGATTTTAATGCATTTCTAGCTGAACGTGGGATAAAACACCAGTGTACAGTGTCGTATACACCTCAACTGAATGGAGTTGCTAAACGAAAGAACAGGTCACTCATGGAGATGGCGAGGTGCATAGTCAAGAGTCAGGCTTTACCACATAGTGTCTGGCTTGAGGCTGTCATGTGTGCAACATATGTACTGAACAGGTGTCCCACTAAAGCGCTGCAGTCTATCACTCCATATGAGGCTTGGCATGACCGCAAGCCATCTATTTCTCATCTGCATGTTTTTGGTTTTTTGGCATATGCACTAGTGCCTGAACAACATCGTAGAAAATTGGATGATAAGGCAGTAAAATGTATTTTTATTGGGTATAGTTTTGAAAGTAAAGGCTATCGTCTGTATCATCCACGGACTAAACGCATTCTGGCTAGCCATGATGTTGTCTTTGTGGAAGATGCTATTCAGCCATTGCTTTCATGTACTAAGGAGACATTTGTTAGCTCCAAAGACATGTATGATACTTAGATGCCTCTTTTTACAGGTGAACAGTCTAGTGTTGGTCCTAATGATGCAACTTCTCAGCCTTTGCAGGTTTCATATGATGATGCAGATCATTCCATTTCTGATGCAGATTTACATGATGCACTTGTTGATGAGAGAGCTGATATTGAGCAGGCAAAAACTATGCCAAAATGGCTTGTGCAGACTTTGCGTGATAGCAAATTAGATGCACCTTTGTCATATCGTACTCGTTCAGGCTCTCATAGTGCCTCCTTTGCATCAGATTGCTATGCTATGGCTGCGTCTAGTCTCTGTGATGAGAATGAGCCTGTTTCTTTTGATGAAGCACAAAATTCACAAAATTGGATGGCTGCTATGCAATCTGAATATGATGCTATAATGAAGAATGGTACATGGTCTTTATGTGACTTGCCTCCTGGAAAGAAGGCCATTGGCACTAAAGAGGGAATACAAGTTGAAGCATAAACCTGATGGTACAGTTGACAGGTATAAGGCTAGGCTTGTTGCAAAGGGTTATGCGCAGGAAAGAGGCATTGATTTTGATGAGACCTTTGCACCTACATGCCGTATGACTACTGTTCGGAGCATTTGTGCACTCGCAGCCCATCATGGTTGGAATGTACATCAGTTGGACATTAAAATAGCGTTTCTGAATGGTGACTTGCATGAAGAAGTGTATGTTTTTCAGCCACGTGGCTTTGTGCAGAAAGGACATGAAAACCAGGTGTGCAGGTTAAAGAAGGCATTATATGGTTTAAAGCAAGCACCACGTGCTTGGTATGAGAAGATACATGCCTATCTGGTTGCACATGGTTTTGAGAACAATCCAACTAAAAGCACCTTATATGTTAAGCGTGCTAATGATGTGCTTTTGATCATTGTTGTCTATGTTGACGACATGCTGCTCACTGGTCCTATTGAGAAGCATATTGATGATTTCAAGGCTGATTTGCATGCCTCATTTGAGATGTCTGATTTGGGGCATTTGTATCACTATTTGGGCATTCATTTTATGCAAGTTGATGGTGGAATGGCTTTGTGTCAAACAAAATATATTGACACATTATTGCAGCGTTTTGGCCTTGAAGACTGTAAGCCTATTGCCACTCCTATGGAGACAGGTTTATGATTGAGTCTTCATGATGTTGGAGATGCATTTGATGTTGTTCTGAGCAGGCTGTTGGATGCTTGATTTATTTATGCATTACTTGACCAGATATTCAGTTTGCTGTCTCACAGATGAGCAGGTTTATGCATTGCCCAAGAGTCATGCATTCGAAGGCGATTGAGCGCATCTTTTGCTACTTGAGTGGTACTCGGCTAGTTGGGTTGTTTCATCCCAAGGGGGGATCACTACCGCCAGATTTGCATACTTTTTCTGACTCAGATTGGGCTGTTTGCTATGACACTCGTGTGTCCACCAGTGGTTTTTCCTTCATGCTTGGTAGCTCATGTATATCTTGGTTGAGCAAGAAGCAGCCTACTGTGGCCACTTCCAGTTGTGAGGCTGAGTATAGGGCAGCTTTCACAGCGATTGTTGAGTGTGTGTGGCTCAGACGCCTTATGGCTGATTTGGGTGTTGGCGAGTCTTGTGTCACCACCATCTTCACTGACACTCATAGTGCATTGGCATTTGCGAGGAACCCTGTGTTCCATGCTCACACTAAGCACATTGAGGTGCATTATCACTATGTCAGGGAGAGGTTCTCTGCTAGGGAGATCAGCTTGGCATATGTGCCCATGCAGGAGAACATTGCAGACCTTTTCACGAAGGCTCTGCCTAGGGAGAAGTTTGAAGCTTTCCGCAAAGCTTTGGGCTTACTTCCTTTTGTGGAGTGATTTCCACATAGCTTGGCACTTCCTTATACATGAGTGCCAGATCCTTGTTCACCGCATCACTCGTAGGGGGGATTTGTTGATATATTTAGGTAGTGATGTGTGTGAACACACTAGGACCGTCGGGGCACTTTTTTCCCTCTTTAGGAGGTTTTTTTCCCTTGGCTTGTATATACGCCTATTTCCCTAATGGGCTACTTATCTTTGTACATTCTCTAGTAATATATTCAGTATTGTGTGTTTGTGCTCCAACCTTCTTCTTCTTCCTTGTGTTGTTCGCGTGCTTCCGTAGACGTCTATCTCCAACATGAAGCTCTTGTTTCTACATTCCAACCTACCTATATCTTCTATCTTGAACTACTCTTGTAGCTTGAAGAACTTTAGCTTCAATGGCAACATCTAAAGCTTCGAGGCGACCAAAAGATGAAATCCTCACATTAAGATGTCACAATATCAAAGCTGGACAATGGTTATCACATGAGTACTTCAAAGGTGCATGGGTGTACATGCCACCCTCTAGAGTTGGGCCTCATCGACTTAGAGATCATGAAAACTTGGATCTCCATTGGAAGGAATTTCAAGAAGCACAAAGAAAATGGGATTATTGCTATTGTACAACAAGTTTTTACAATGGCAACTATTAAACTTGAAAACTCTATTAGAATTAGGTATCTTGTGAATTGTAAGTATTACTCTACAATATTATAAGTTTTATAGTGTTGAATATATTTTTCAATTATTTAGATATGTTTTTGTTTGTTTCACATATTTTTCTTTCTATTTTGGTGGAAGATCACCACTTCATAGTCTTATAGGTACTTTCCAGGCATTGCATGCACATTTTGGTGCACTAGTCTTTCCAAAAATATCTCCTGCTCAACTTTACCATGATAGATTTTTCTTTTACACACATAGATATGCCATACGATCTACAATGAATGGTTTGGGAAGGTTAGAGAGAATTTAAGTACATTTTGCTCTTAGCTCGAAGTCGCCAAAATGTGATATATGGTCCGTATCACCTTTGAAGCACGAGAAGGTAATGGATATACATAACTCTTTGAAATTCACAAAAGTGTCTAGATCTGTAGGTTTGCACTAGTCTTTTCCCATCCATTGTTTTGTATATTTATTCCAAGGATTCTCATTCTAAGATACTTCCAGCATATTGATTTGTAAAGATATCACATATGAGCAAGTCAAAAGTCTTTTTGGTGAAAATTGGGGTTTGATAGAATGAATTGCAAAAGGTGATAAATATCTTTGTAAAATAGGTGGACCAGGTATAGGATTTTGATATTTGAAACAATATACTTCATTATACATTAGATTCTACTATCATTCTTGCATGTGCAAAGTTTGCGAATGGATACCACTTCAAAGTTCAAAGGGATCTTTACATTCATTTGAAATAAAGCTTAAATTTCGCAACAATGAAACAAAGACTATTTTAGTGAATCATCATTGGACCTTGGCTAATCGGAGAGAACACTTGGTGATTATGGGGTTTGAAGGACTAAATCAATCCAAATTCAAAATACAAGGACATAAGGTGAGAAATGTTTTGTGCTTTTGTTAAAGTAATCTTTTCATTATTGCTTATTTTAGTTTTATAACTTCAATTTCTTGCAAATTGATTACAGGTGGGAAGAAGGTTGGAATACAAAATGAAAGTCCCTATAGAGTAGAGCAAAGATGGAACTGAACTTTCATTATCATAGTTCATGTGCAACCTGATAATATCACTTTTTGGTTCCTAGTCATTGTATCTCATGGTTTTTGCAGTTTGAAGAAACTTGTAAAAAGTAGGACAAACAATTCATGTTAGATATTGTATATACCTTCTTATTTGCAATAGTAATTTCAAAACTTCTGGAATGTCAAAAGTTTATGTTTACTACTTTGAAATGTGGTTGGTCATGTTTTTTGTTGTGTAATGTTTAAACATTTGCTTTGATGCAAAAAAATTTATATCGTTTGGTGTTCTATGCATTATTTTGTCATCAGAAACTCATTTTTTTAACTTTCACTATTTTATTATGTACTTTTAAAAGTGGGCCCAATCACTTTATCTATGTGCTCATCTCACATATTTTCACTCACAAAGAGCTAGAAAGAGCAAACAAATCAATAGAATTCTCGTGCGCAAGCAATGGCCGCTAGCACTTCCACTCCCATCCAATCTCCTTGAGATCTATTCATGGAGTTCTTGGATACTCTAGACTACAACAATTGTAAAGATTTGTATGACTTAGTCTCTAGAGTCCCTAATCTTGAAGGGACACTAGCCATGAACTTCGATGTACTCGAGGAGATTACGTATTTTCTAGAATTCTATATATTACGACACACTAGATATTCTAGCATATGAGTGTAAATGGGTCCCTTGTTCTCAAAACAAGAGAGTTTACAAATGTTGAGGGTTATTCCCTCTAATCCTTCTAGCTAGCTACATATCTTTAGGTTGTATTATCACTCTCTTTGCATGGATAGCACATAGGTTAGAGTCCTCCAACATTGAGATTAGATACACCTTTGCAGCTTCTTGGAGGGCTTCAATGGCTATCCCTTGAATACGAAGTCCAGCGCAATAGCTTTGGCTGTCTTCCTTCACAACTCTTGCAAATGGCCCTTCTGGAATAAGAAGCTCCACAGACTTTTGATAATGCCGAATCTCTACAAAGGCTCTTGTTTGCTTTCTGTGCCTTTGTGGTGCTCTTGCATTTGGAGGGATGTTGGGTTGTGGTCATTGTGGTCTACCACACGGTTGATAGTTCTACTTTCTTCTTGGAGCATGCTTAGATGGTCCTCCCTCATAATTTACCTGCTCTACCCGACTTTGCTCTCTTTCATGATTGCTTGGCCTTTATCCTTGTTCTGTGGGGACACTACAAGAAATAGGGGGGCGTAGCGACGCCCCTGAATTGAAAAAAAAATGAGCACCGTCGCTCATGCGATGCTAGCGTCATATATTTTTGAATTTTTTTTTACGGGCATTCGTCACATAAGCAATGCCTGCGTCGCTTATGCGACGCTAAATTAGTGCGTCGCAAATACCATCGCTAACTAGCGAGGTTGGCAAACTGGAGAGCGTCACATATGCGACGCTCTAGAATGTAAAAAAAAAAATCGATTTCTCCCAGCACATTTGTGCTGGGATTTGGACGCGAGAGCAAGAAGAGACCGAGAGAGAGAGAGAGAGAGAGCACGAGAGAGAGAGAGAGAGAGAGAGAGAGAGAGAGAGAGAGAGAGAGAGAGAGAGAGAGAGAGAGAGAGAGAGAGAGAGAGAGAGAGAGAGAGAGAGAGAGAGAGAGCATACATACATAATTACATGCATACATACACATACATAATGCATACACACACATATGCGTACATAATGCATACACACATACACACACCTATGCATACATACATGCATACACATACAGACATTGACAAATGCACACACATAGACACATACACACACATAAACACATACACACTCATAGATGCGTAGCGACACATACACATAGACAGACACACACATACACACATATACACACATAGACACATACACACATAATGATGCATACACACACATACACATCATCTATTGATGGATTAATATCTATTTCTGGTAATAGATGATGTGATTCATCTTATGAATCACATCATCTATTGATGGATTAATATCTATTTCTGGTAATTCCTCTTCCTCATTAGTAGAATCAACATGTAGAGAATTCTCCTCTTCATCAAAAAGATTTGTATCATTATCACGTATAATGATTCTAATTTCTATTTCAGATGTTGATGTATCAGTATCTGATGCTGAATCATCAAGAGGACTTTCTTCGATCTCTCTAACAATAAACTGTTCAAACAATGACCTACCTCTAGGTTGCACATGAATGACTTGCCACCAAGGATGAGCATCTGTGTTTTTATAAAAAAATGCTTGTTCAATATGCTTAGGAAGAATATATGGTTCTTTAGTAGATCGCATTACCTTGGAAGAATCAATTGCCCAAAACCCAGATAATTCCTTTCTTAATGTGCAATTACTACCTTTATACTCGGCTCGAAACCAGTCAACCTTCAAAATGACCTATCAAAATATATAACAACAAAAACCCATTATTAGGTGCTTAAAAAAATAACTAACTCTACCATAAAAAATATAAACTTTTTTTCTACCTGTTTGAATGTACGAAATAAAATTTCGTAGATACCAAGAATAGTTCCTACGTAACCAAGTTCGCTATCTATAAGGTTCATGTCTTTTGAGCTAGCTCGTGATAGTTGTTTGAAAGAAGCAACAATACTAGAATCCTCTGTTTTACGTAAAGAATCAATGGCTTTGATTCTAATATGCTGTCCAAAAGCCCACATATTAGTGAACATTTGAGCCTGCAAAATAAATTCAATTAGTAAATAGAAACTAACATACATATATTAAAAAATTAAAATATTATCTTAATAGAATTACCTTTCGTTCACAACCTATCATTAACTCTCTTTGCTCATCTGAGATTTCTTCATTATTTGCATTGGCGCGTTGCAAACGACTATATAGCCAATCCGTGAAAGAAGATTTATCTATAATCTCATTATTATCGAGATTACGTCTATATCTTTTGTTTTTTTGCCTTTTACTTTGGAGATTTTGAAGTTCCTCGTACTCGCTAAGGAATGCTTGCATGCATTCGCTATTATATGCTACAAAAGTAGAAACATCATTTTTTTCTTGAAATGTAAATAAGAATAGAACTCCCTTACCTCATAATACCTCATCTATTATTTTTGAAGAAGACTCGTCGGTCCATGCACGTGGAGCTTCTTCATGAACTCTTTCAAGGTACTCACTAATGTAATACATGCACTGTTCAAGCATCCAACCCTTTGCCATGGATCCTTCTGGTTTCACTCTCTTTTGCAAATAACCTTTTAATATTCCCATAAATTGCTTGACCCAAAACATCTATCGAGTGTTGACAACACCTGCAATCTCTATTTCATCTACAAGATGGACTAATAAATGAACCTGAATATCAAAAAATGAAGTAGGAAGTTCTTTCTCCATCAAACATAGTAGCTCTTTGCATTCACGTTTTTTTTTGTGGGATCGAGTTTTTGTCAATCTCTTTGGATGTAATCCACCTATACATATCATAAAAACAATTATAAAGAAGTTAATTACAAAATAAAAGATATCCAATATTCATGCATATTAAATATAAAAGTATCATAATTACTTGATAAGTGATCCAAGACAATAGATCACATCTCATACTCCTTTCGTTGTACATCCATTGATAACCAAAGGAAAAATATGTTTCAAAAAGTTATGCCAGTCATGGGTCTTTAACCTAGATAAGCTCCTATCATCCATAATAAACATGTTTTGAAAAGATGCTCCATATCCTGTAGGAGTCTTAATCAATTGAATTCTATTGTTGATAGTTTGTGTCTCTTTTGTTGTAAGTACCCAAGGAGCAGGTGCATAAGTCGTTTCTTGTCGATGTCTATCAAAAACTGGCCATAACTTTGGTTTGGATTTTTGATCTTTCAAATCATTCCTCAATGCTATGGTATCTCTTAGTCCAAGAAGATGCTGCCATAGTGAATAACCAATATTTTTGAATATATGCATAGGATCAAGAAGATGACATACTTTTAACTCTTTCCAATACTCCAAAGAATACCATATTGATATGTTCTCTACGAGTGCCAATTTTCCTTTGGATCTATCAAAGGTCCATTTGTCCATTTTTTATACTGATCCATAGGCATCATAGGTTTTGGACACTGACTTGTTTCAAGCTTTCCATTAAAATGTATCGCTTCTCTTTTAGATCTTAATGGATGATCATCAGGCACGAATCGTCGATGTCGAAGATAAATATTTTTGTTGAGATTCTTACTATAGATTGATCTCAACCAATCACCACAATATGGACAAGCTTCATAACCCTTAGTAGAAATTCGTGCATCATGAAAATAATAAAAATATAATTAGATTAAATCATGTTTATTTACATGCATATTGAATAAAAAAATTACATCAATACCTGAACAAACACCATATCCTAGAAAATCGTGAATAGTCCAAGCCACAATACCACGAACCGTAATATGTCTTCATTGATGCTTTTCGATACATCAACGACATTAGTATCTCTCCATAACTCTTGAAGATCGTCAATGAGGGGAGCAAGATATATATTCATACCTTTAACTTGTCTTTTGCCTGGGATGAAAAGTGAAAGCATTAAATGTTCCTTTTTAATGCTAAGATATGGCAGAAGATTGTGGTTTATGACTACCACCGGCCATGTTGACCATTTACTAGATTTCATGGACAATGGATTAACCCCATCTAATGCAACTCCTGTGGATTTTGTGCAAATTCAGGCCATGTAGAATCAATATGCTGAAAAGCAACACTATCATGAGGAATTCTGATTTTTCCATCAATACTTTCGTGATCATGTCCCCAAGTCAAAAGCTTTGATAATTCAGGGCTTTGAAACATATGTCTAATCCGTGGAGCCAATGGAAAATGTCTCAATACGTTTTTTGGGATTTTACCTTCTTCGCCCTTATATCGAGGAGATTGACATTTGGGACATGTCAAAGAGTCTGCATATTCACCTCTATATAAAATACAATCCTCAGGACATGCATGTATACACTGATAATCTATACCAGGATTGTTGATTATCTTCTTCATTTCATCGTGTGAGGTAGGAAGAATATTCTAACTTGGTAAAAACTTTTCAGATAATAACTTGTAAGTTCATCATAAAAAGATATATTAAAAAAAGTAAATAAATAAATATACACACACACACACACACACACACATATATATATATATATATATAAGTATGTACCTTCATTGAATGATTTGTCGATTCTGTCATATGTTCAGTTTGAAAGTGTGAGACGTGGGTTTATAATTGCTATTCAAAGAATTTGGCACTGTTTATAGGCCATACGATGGTGACCTGGATGAATCGCATGCACAGAAGTTACTCAAGATAGAGCAACCTGATTATAAGGGACTAGTGCAGCCGGATTCCTGGGATATGCAGTAAACCTCTTGCATGTCAATGATAAGCATCTGAACTTTAGGATACAAAGTGGAAATCATGGTGGCTTGAGAGGATCACTTTTATACAGCTTGTTCAAAGAACTTCAGGTTTATTACACTGAAGTTTTTTGAACAAGCTGTGTAAAAGTGATCCTCTCAAGCCACCATGATTTCCACTTTGTATCCTAAAGTTGAGATGCTCATCATTGACATGTAAGAGGTTTACTGCATACCCCAGGAATCCTACTGGCACTAGTCCATTATAATCAGATTGCTCTATCTTGAGTAACCTCTGTGCATGTGATTCATCCAGGTCACCATTGTATGGCCTATAAACAGTGCCAAATTCTTTGAATAGCAATTATAAATCCACTTCTCACACTTTCAAACTGAACATATGATAGAATCGACAAATCATTCAATGAAGGTACATACTTCATATCCTCCAAAACAAACAATCATATCCTGCCATCCAAACAATCAAATTTTTCGTGAATATTTTAAAAGATGCATTAATAGTTTTAAAAATGCATATATATATAAATAGATAGAAAATTGAAAATTATACCTTAATAGTGTCGAAACTGATACATTACTCCATCCAAAACGATTTTGAAGATTGAGAATAAGTAAGCTCGCACTTAGTCGTGTCAAACGACTTCCTTCATATACATGCTTTAGACATTCCTCTCGAAGATATTTCTCATTTTTAGAAATATCAATGCTCTCACTGTCATTTTGATACCAATCCTCAATAAAATCTGCCATGCCATCATCTTCATCATTGTCACACAAATCTTGTACTTATAGATCTTTCAACTTTGCATATTGAACAAGATTACTTTTGCATAGCCTCCTCATGGAAGCTTCTGATAAATGAGGTCTTACTGGTAATTGTGAAAAGTAAACTTTAAATATAAAATTAAGTATATAACTTATTAAATATGGATAGAAAATTTTTATTCTCTCTAGCTAAAAGGTGCTCTTGGAGGTCTACACCATCCATAATTCACTAATAGTTCATCACCGGCATGTAATGTAGTAATAGCATTGACAACTATGTATCTTGATACATGTCTACTCATGTATGGTGCTTCATGACTATTTTCACGCTCCTCAAATGTGCAATTAGTCCTTGAACTATTATGTAACCCTTGACTACTATTTATTAAACCTGCTATATTTCCATGTGTGTAAGGTCTTCCATCAATGTATAATCTTTCATTTTCTGCATGTAAACTCCTTCTACTAGTAAGGGATGCTGCATTCAAGCATATTCCATAAGTACTCATGCTTTGAACATAACGTGAAAGTCGATGCCAATCTCCCCATCCATATATAGGACCACAAAATGACATAAGAGTGACTTCAAAGTTCGGAGGCACATACAAATCCTCTACTATAAAGAGACCACGACCAACATTAGTAATAGTGGATGGAGCAATCATATAGCGATTACCCCAAAAGTTGAAGACCTCTCCATCTAAAGGAAGTGGTCCTATATTCCATCCTCCATATCTTCTTCTATCATATGTTTGTACTAAAGAACAATCACGAGCTGGCAATGGATAATCTCTAGTCGTTTCAGTCTCTAAACCAGGAGGTAGAGGATTTCTAGAAACCTCTGCTTGTAATTGATGAACAGCAAGTCCATGATGTGTACAAGATATATTAACATTATGAGAAAAATTTTCATCATCATCATCATCGAGCAAGTATTCCTGTATATCAATAGTAATTTGATTTTGTATATGGTTTTTAAATAAAATAATGACATTAATATATATAAAAAATACATACCCAAGCATTATCACGTTGACCAGGTGATGGTGCACGCTCAAAAGTACCATACTCTGCTTCATGTTCAATACATTCCAATCGTGGTCTTCGATACGTGCCATAACAAGAGTTACACCAACATATAATATGCTCAAAGCTTCAAACTTCTCCCTAGTGAGAGCCTTCATGAAAAGGTTTTCAATGTTCTCCTGCATGGGTACATATGCCAAGCTAATCTCTCCAGCAGAGAACCTCTCCTTTCATAATGATAATGCACCTCAATGTGCTTAGTGCGAGCATGGAACACAGGGTTCCTCGCAACTGTCAATGTGCTTTGCTTGTTAGTGAAGATGGTGGTGGCAAAAGACTAACCAACACCCAAATCAGCCATAAGGTGTGTGAACCACACACACTCAACAATCACTATGAAAGTTGTCCTATACTCAGCCTCACAACTAGAAGTGGCCACAGTAGGCTGCTTCTTGCACATACAAGATATGCATGAACTACCAAGCATGAAGCAAAAACCACCAGTGGACACATGAGTATCATAGCAACCAGCCAAGTAAGAGTTAGAAAAAGCATGCAAATCTAGCGGTAGTGATCGCCTCTTGGGATAAAACAACACAAGTAGCTAGGTACCACTCAAGTAGTGAAAGATGCACTTAACCACTTGCAAATTCTTAACACCTAAGGAATGCATAAACATGCTCATGCTCATATCTAGTCGAGTAATGCATAAGTAAATCATGAATCCAACAGCCCAGTCATAGAGAATAGCATCAAATGCATCTCGAACATCATGAAGACTCAATCCCAAACTTGTCTCCATAGGAGTGGCAATAGGTCTATAGTCTTCAAGGCCACAATGCTGCAATAATGTGTCAACATATTTCGTTTGATACAAAGCCATTCCACCATCAACATGCATAAAGTAAATGGCCAAATAATGATGCAAATGCCACAAACTAGACATCTCAAATGAGGCATGCAAATCAGCCTTAAAATCAACAATATGCTTGTCATGAGGATTAGTGAGCAGCATGTCATAAACATATACAATAATGATCATAAATACATCATTAGCATGCTCAACATATACGGTGCTTTTAGTTGGACTTTTCTCAAAACCATGTGCAATCAGATAGGCATGTATCTTTTCATACCAAGCACGTGGTTCTTGCTTTAAGCCATATGATGCCTTCTTTAACCTATATACCTGGTTTTCATTCCCTTTCCACACAAAGCCATGGGGCTGAAAAACATACACTTCTTCATGCAAGTCACCATTCAGAAACTCTTTTTTAATGTCCAACTGATGTACATTCCAACCATGATGAGCTGCAAGTGCATAGATGCTACAAACAGTAGCCATTTGACAAGTAGGTGCAAAGGTTTCATCAAAATCAATGCCTCTTTCCTACGCATAACCCTTTTGCAACAAGACTAGCCTTAACCTTGTCAACTGTTCCATCAAGTTTACACTTCATCTTGTATACCCACTTGATGCCAATGGCCTTCTTGCCAAGAGGCAAGTCACATAAAGACTAGGTACCATTTTTCAGGATAACATCATATTCAGATTGCATTGCAGCCATCCAATGTTTAGGATTTTGTGTTTTATCAAACAAAACAGGCTCAGTCTCATCAAAGAGACTAGAGGCAACCATACCATAGAAATCTGATGCAAAAGAGGCACTATGCGAGCCTTAACAAGTACGGTATGATAGAGGTGCATCCAATTTGCTATCGTGCAAAGTTTGGACCAACCATTTTGGCATAGTTTTTGCCTCCTCAATATTAGCTCTCTCATCAATGAGTGCATCATGTAAGTTTGCATCAAAAGTGGAATAATCTACATAATCACATGAAACCTGCAAAGGCTAAGAAGTTTCCTCATTAGGACGAGTACTAGACTATCCACCTGTAAAAGAGGGAGCAAAGTATCATACATGTCTTTGGAGCTAACACATGTCTCCTTCGTACATGAAAGTAAAGGATGAATAGCATCTAAAAAAAAACAACATCACAACTAACCAAAATGCATTTAGTCTGTGGATGATATAGACGATAGCCTTTGCTTTCAAAACTACACACAATAGAAGTACATTTTACTACTTTATCATCCAATTTCGTGTGATGTTGTTGAAGCAAAAATCAATATTCCAGACAACCAAAAACACGTAGATGAGCAATAGATGGCTTTCCACCATGCGAAGCCTCATATGGAGTGGTAGGCTTGAAGTGCTTTAGTGAGATACCTGTTAAGTACATATGTTGCACACATGATAGCCTCAAGCCAGAAACTATGTGGTAAAGCCTAACTCTTGACCATACACCACACCATCTCCATGAGTGGCCTCTTCCTGCATTCAGCAATGCCATTCTGTTGAGGTGTATATGGAAATGTACATTGATGTTTTACCCCACATTCAATAAAAAATGCATTAAACTTAGAAGACATTACCCCCCCCCCCCATTAGAATGGAGGGTGCCCATTTTACATGCTCACAGATTCTCAGCCAAAACCAAAAACAGTTTGAAACACATAAACACTTCGAACTTTGCTTTCAATGGATATACCCATGCGTGCCTGGAAAAATCATCAATGAAAGTCATGAAGTAAAGATAATTTCCAAAAGAGGGTGTCTGCATAGGACCATAAACATCACTGTGAACAAGGTGCAATTTCTGAGTAGCTCAAAATGAACCATCTTTTGGAAAGGAGGAACACTGCATTTTGCCAAAAAATATGGCCTTGACAGACATGTTTTCTGGGTGCCTCAAGTTTGGGCAAAGAGGACACCATTTGAGATTTCTGCAGGCATAGCAAACTTCAGATGACCAAAGCATGCAGGCCAAAGATTTGCATCTGACATAGCCTAAGCATCATGTACTATAGATGCTAAATCATTCACAGATCTTTCATAGTCTATGAGCTTATACATCGCATGACATAAATGAGAGAGATCATGAAATGTATATCTATCATCAACAAATTTCACAATGAAGCCAATCTTGGCTAATGTAGAAACTCATAAAAGATTTTTCTTTATCCGTGGCACAAATAAAGCATTCAACAAAGTGAAAGAACTACCATTAGTAGTAGTCAAAATGATCTAAACAACTCCCATGATAGGATAAGAGGAGTTGTTAGCACATGCGATAGTATTCCCTATAGGGGTAGGCTCGAGTGAAGTGAAGAATCTGCACTATGAGGTAATATGTTTGGTTTCCCGACTATCAAAATACCAAACATCTGAGTCTATTGCACACCTACACTGCTCATGAGAAGATGGGGCAAAACTACAAACAATAGTAAATGCCCACTCTTCATTCTGCACAAGATTAGCAGACTCTATTTTCAGTGTAGAGGCCTCTGCAACAACCATTCCGGCCTCTTTCTTCTTTGCCTCTTTAGCAGCCAGTTTTGGATAGCTCTTAATGACATGATCATTTGCTTTACAATATTTGCAAAACAATTTTCTTGTTTGATTTCTTGTCATCTTTGTCTTCCTTCTTCGAATGTGCAGCATTTGCAAATTTTTGCTTACTAGTAGATGAGCTCCATTTACCTTTGCCCTTCTGACTATCCAAGAAATCTTGATCTCCAACATGCATATTGGACCTATTCTACCTAGTAGACTAATCTTCCTAGAACAGAATAGAAACTAACTCTTGAAATGTTAAGGCATTTGGATGGCCTTTCATCATGAAACGAAGAGCAGGAGAAAAACTGTGATATGAGTCAGGGAGACCATTTAGAACAGTTTGCACAAGTGAATTGTTAGGAAGGACTTCATCCACAGAAATCAATTGTTCCTTCAAATCCTTGATATTTGTCAGAAAATTGTCTATAGAATCACCTTCATTCATGTGCTCACTCTCCAACTCTTTTCGGAGGTAAGCAACAGAAGCCTCATTCCTAGCTTGGTACAATGTGGTAAGTGTATCCCATAAATAGGAAATTTTTCAACACCCTGCACAATATTCCACAGTTCTTTTGTGACCAACACATGATGCATCATATAAGCCCACAATGTTTAATTCATACCATCCAACTTATCATTTATAGCCAACATACAAAATACATCAATGCTTTTAGCCATGGCCATTGACAAAAATACACTCATTTAGAAAATTTACTGTATCTCAGCAAGTTGAACAAAATTACCCAATGGAGTTCTAGTAAACTTGTATTAGTCTTTGAGAAACTTATACTAGAGAAACCAAACCTATATATATCTTGCCACAAAAAGATGAACAACCTGCATAAGCACTATAGTAAAGAACGAAAAAACTAATGAAGATGCTATAGCATTGGTATCAAGCAAACAAACCAATCACCATGGATGGAAGAAAATCCAAGGTGACAACCCAAACCCATTTTGAGGACAAACAAAAGGTAGAAACTACATTCATGACTCAAGATAGGAAAACACAACAAGAGCAAAGGCCATGACAAATGAAAATGATGCTAATGTGGAAACCAAAGGAATCAACCAAGAGGATCAAGGAGACTCTTCTTGAACTCATAAAGAATGAATTGCATCGAGAGTACACGTAATAGGGCCACACTACAAGGCCACACATTTGGCAAACAGTGCCGTCAATGAAAGTAGTGGTGCACATTTCCATAACTAGAAAAGGACTTAGCATGTACTGTCATAGGAATGACCAAATGTTGTAAATAAATAAATGCTTTGGCTATAAACCAATCTCTTCTTTTCATTCAAACCTAGAAATAAAAAAGAAAAATATGGGTAAGGTACCTTACTTGTCTCTACTTATGCAAGGGAGATACTGAGCCATGGGAAACGATGAGTCACTACAAACAAAAAACTCGATAGAATTAATCTAGCCTCAAAACTAATTATCTACTATGTTCAAGGTGTAGCTTTCGAAGATTCAGAAGCGATAATCCAAGAAAAAGTACTTGAATTTCCAATGAAGAGTGTGACAAAAGCCAAAGGACATTGGTTCTGAGAAGACCAACCATCTAGAGAACATTTATTCTTAGTGACCATCAAGATCATGGACACCAACCAACAATTTTTTATGATGTCACAAGATCTCAAGGTCTTACAAAAAATTCCATCAACACTCGAGGTCTTGAAAAAGGCTGGTATTCATGAGTATTTTGAACTATGCGCTCAAGTAATGAACACCCTACATCTGGCTTTGGACAAATCATCAATGCCAGAAGCAAAGTCCTTAATGCAGAAGGTGAATGGGTAAACATACAATTTACACACGAGCTCATTAAATAAGTGTTTGGATGGACCAGAGATGGAACCGCTGACCTCAAGGAAGAGAGTCATGGCACTAAGACGAGAACATTCTTGGATATTAATCATGTTGACATCAAAGAAGTAGTCCGATCGGTGCATCAACATTATTGTTTCCCTAACATGCATAGATATATGGTGCCACAAAAGATAGTGGTTCAATTACTATCTCATGCAACCAAATAAACTTGATAACCTACATTAAAGAATGACTGTTTGAAGCCAAAAAACAATGGGGTGATAAGAAGTTTATGAATGGAAGCATGGCTTTGAGAGATTTGATCTACCAAGCATTAGGAATTTGAGAATATCTCAGGGAAATGCCATCGTCTACTGAAATGGCTAAGTATGTGAAGTCAACCACAATACCAAAAAAGAAGAAAGGAGTGTGGGTTATAGAGGAAGTAGGAACAAGCTCACAACTAGTTATGCAAGGAGCAAAAGGAATAAGGGATGCATTAATAGAAGAAGAAGTAAGTCCAACATCAAAGAGGATACATGTCCTCCCAAGAACCAAAGTAGAAAAGTCTACACCTATCACTAAAAAGGCCTATTCAGGAAAAATGGGAATTACACAAGATTTTGAGACAGTTCTTTGTGTCTCAATGTTTTACATTTTGACTCATTCACACACTAAAACATGTTATTATCTCTTGATTAGAGTATATTAAATTGACACTTTAATATTGAGGATAATTTTATTGTAAATGGGGTATGAAGGTGGACCTAAAATTTAACAAGTAAACACAGTAAGTAATATAAATGGGACTTTGAAGAAGACCCATGAGTTCATGGAAGGAGAGCTTGATCAACAAGTTGAAGGGCATCATTACCATAAATCTCGCACAACATCTATGCTAGAAAGACACTAACCAAGTTTCATAGATATAGGTAGTTGGGATTAATCAACTCAAGCTCTTTTTTCTGAAGTTCAAGAGGATCATGACCAACTGACCATAAATATGGAGATCCGAAGTGAATCAAATGATGACGGAAGGTGGGAAGAATTGAATCAGGTATAGGATCAACATGAAGTGGAGGGCAAGGCATAGGAGCACAAAGAAGATAAAGTACAAGATGTAAACGTGGAGGAACACCAAAAAGAGGAACCACATGCTCAAGATGAATGAAAAACGATACTTCAATTTAAGAAAGCCGTGATGGAAGATCAATCTTGAATGAAATATCCAGAGGAAAAAAGCCTAGATGAAGTAATCATCCAGTAAGAACCATTTACACCTCTAAAGGTAGTAGAAAGGCCATCTCTTCTTGACGTAATGTTTCAAGGTAGTGATACGAAGTCTATGTTGGAAGAGAATGGATACCTAAAGGAAGTGAGGTGGTACTGCCAAAACTTGCTTTGTACCTGCCCTATTTCACTCTAGATTTATGTAATAGGCCCTCTTAGCTTGAAAATGTCACCAAATAAGTACCTATGTACTTTGGAGTTGATGCTTCAAACAATTAGATCAAAACAGATAACTTCACAAATAGCTAGTAATAAAAAACTTGCTATTTTGGTCTTGACACCTGCTAGATCTTTTGCTCAGTGCTGACAATACAGTAGCAATTGATAAAAATCCCTTTGAGGGTATCTAACTATCTTTTATAGCTAATGATTACAAGTAGAATCACTTAAAATGATAAACCATACACTAAGAAATCAATTTAGCACTTTAAGGCTTACCCCCGACTATTAAGGGGCTGAGTAGAGAATGACTAAAGAGCACTTCGATGCCAATTTCTCCCAACTGGGGGAAGCAAAAGACTTGAAATTTTGGCAGCTTATCGTAGACTTTCAGTTGCTTCCAACAAGCTATAGATCATGCAAAATGGATATGAACTCACTGAGATATGATCATGCCAAGTTCACTATTCTGAGTAGTCATAGCAGAGAAGTAGATAGAGATGATCAATGATGTATATGTGTTATAGAACATTGTTGTACACGATTCTTGGCAAGGAAATGATGCCCAATAATAGTGATCTACGTGGCCTATGATGTAAACCACTTACTTCTTACAAATGATCAAGGAGAAGGCACTGAATGAGGCTTCTAGCCGTGACTTTTTACAAAGCTTTCATAATGTGTTCTCTATCAATTTAATTTTGAATTCAAGTTTGGCTCCATCTAAAAAGTGCTCCTTTGATCTATGAAATATTTTCTCATTGAACTCCTAGCTAATATGCTTCTCCTAACTCCACAAAATGTATGGAATTACAAGATTCTCTCAAGTAAAACACTTTCACAATGGTTGATGATCAACCAATTACAAGCTATGGTTCATATGATCCATCAAATGGTTGCACATATGCTCTTCAATGTCTAGCCAAATGTAAAGGCTTGGATATTGCACCAACAACTCCCCCTCAAGGCAAACATCTTGCTTGCACGTATTCATGATTCTTCTTGAATATCCTGCAATCCAATCATAATTTTGAACCTGGAAAGTTTAGTACCATCAAGTGCTTTGGTCAATAAATTTGCACATTGCATATTTGTAGATACATATGCCAATTGAATCTCCTTGCTCAATATCTTCTCTCTAACATAATGATATTGTGCTTCTATATGCTTGGTTCTTGCATGATAGATAGGATTGGCTGCTAGATTTAAAGAGCTTGTATTATCACCAAAAATCATGGGTGAATGGGTATGAAGTCCCAAATATGAATATAGCAATCTAATCCAAATTGCTTCTTGTGTAGCATTGGCTAATCCTTGGTATTCAGTCTCTGTTGAAGATAGAAAAATAGTAGGTTGCTTCTTGGAAGACCATGAAATGGGCTTATCTCCTGCAAAAGAAAGATATCCAAAAGTACTCCTCCTGTCATCCTTACAACCTGCCCAATCTGCATCTGAGTATAGCTTAATGTCCAAATCTGATGTATATGGGAAATAAAGGCCTTGATTTTGAGTACCTTAGAGATATTTCAAGATCCTTTTAGCAGCTTCCAAGTGGGGTGCTCTAGGTTTATGCATGAATTTACTCAAAACACTTACTCCATAAGTTATGTCAATACTTCTTAAGGTTGCATAGTTTAGACTCCCTTGGAAACTTCTCTTCCAAGTCATACGGCAATTGGACTTTCCTACATTCACTTTCAAACCAAGAATCCTTCTCATCAAACACAGCATCTCTACTAACCACAAATCCTTTTTTGGATGGATTATACAATCTGTAACCTTTCTCATTTAGATCATGCCCTATGAAAATGCACTTCTCTGCCTTAGGGTCTAGATTACCTCTCATTTAAGCTCAAATGTAAATAATCTACCTGTTTTCTCTCCCTTGGCAATTCTCTTGAATCCATGATGGGGATCCTCCACAAAAGCTCCATATTTGTTAGACCTAACCTACAAACCCTTTTCCACTATCTGTCCAACACTCATCAAATTATTTGTGATAGTAGGTACATAATGAACCCTGCTCAACAGATTTCTATTCCCATCAAAGGTTTTGACATTTCCTACCTTGACCATTGAATGCTTGGTGTCATCACCTATCCACACTTTGTACTTTCCCTTAGGTTCCTCAAGCTCATAAAGAAGAGCTACATTTCCTACTACATGGTTTGAAGAGTCAATATAGAAGAGATGATCATCATTCATACCTTGTTTTGAAGTCATATTCATGATGAGAAGAGAATCCTCTTGGTCCTCTGTATAATTTTTGTAATTTTTTCTTGATTTGTATCCTCCTTGATAGTTGTTATTGTAATTGTTGTTGTAGCCATGGTTGTAGCCTTGATTGTGGTTGAATCGTCCTCTTGATTGTGAGTAGCCACCTCTTTGAAATCCTCTTCCTCTCTAAGTCTTGAAGTTCCTATAGCACTCCTTTGTAGTGTGATTAGACACTCCACATATATTGCATGGGGAAGACTGGAAAGGTCTCCCCTACCTTTCTTACCTCCTCTGCCCCTTCCTCTTGAGTTCCTACCTCTCGCTGCATAGTTATCTTGAGAAGTAGTTCCTTCATCTTCAACCATTTTGCTCTTTCCTTTATTTTTAGAATTTCCTTTATCTGTGTATAGGGCAAAAGAGTTGTTACCTCTTGATGGTTCTCCATTTTTGTTGAGCTTGGTTTCATGGGTAAAGATTTGTCCCATGAGTGTGGTAAGATCTAGGATTCGCATGTCCATGTAAAGGTCCATAGTAGTTGTGAAGGCTTCCCACTTATCATCTGCCTTGATGCCATCAATTATTTGTCTCACTACTTCCTCTTATTCAATCTCATCTCCTATGCTTGCCAATTGATCAACCACATCTTTGCCTTTGGACATATACTTTGAAACATTGTCCTTTGGTTGCTTCCTTTGATTGGTAAACTCAATCCATAATTGATTTTTCCTAGCTCTTGTGTTGGAAGAAAAATATGAAGATAATGTATCCCAAGTCTCTTGGGAAGTTTTACAATTCCTAATTTGTGGAAGAAGGAAGTCAGAGATAGAGTTAAGTAGATATTACCTTTCTAAAGCATCTTTGGCACACCATGAGTTGAGTCTTTCAAGATCCTCTCTTGTAGGTTGTCCTTTGCTTTTGAAAATGGGCATCTACTCATCTCTTGATATGTATCCATAGAGACTCCTTCCTTGTAGATATGTCTTCATCCTTAAGGACCATGCTGGATAGTTATTCCTATCCAATTTATCAATAAAATAAGGGAAACCATCTCCCATTTTACCTCAACATGCTTTGATACCACTATTGGAAGAGATGAATGGATACCTCAAGGAAGTGAGGTGGTATTGCCAAAACCTGCTTTTTACCTAACCTATTTCACTGCAGAGTCCTCTAGAGTTATGAAGTAGGCCCTCGTAGCTTGCAAATGACACCAAATAAGTACCTATGTACTTTGGAGTTGATGCTTAAAACAATTAGATCAAAACAGATAACTTAACAAATAGGTAGTTATAAAAAACTTGCTATTTTGGTCTTGACACCTATTGGATCTTTTGCTCAGTGCTCACAATATAGTAGCAATTGATAAAAATCCTTTTGATTGTATCTAATTAGCTTAGACAGATAATGATTAAAAGTGGAATCACTTAAAATGATAAACCATACACTCAGAAATCAATTTAGCACTTCAAGGCTTACCCTCGACTTTTTAGGGACTGAGCAGAGAATGACTAGAGAGCACTTAGATGCACATTTCTCCCAATCGGTTGAAGCAAAAGACTTGAAATTTTGATAGCTTAAATTAGACTTTGAGTTTGTTACAAAAAGATATAGTTCATGCAAAATGGATACGAACCCATTGAGACACTGTTCTGAGTAGTCATAGTAGAGAAGCAGACAGAGATGATCAATGATGTATATGTATTATAGAACACTATTGTACAAGATTATTGGCAAGGAAACGATGCCCAATGATGTTGATCTAAGTGGGATATGATAAAAGCCACTTAGTTCTTACAAAATGATCAAGGAGAAGGCACCAAATGATGCTTCTAGCCGTGACTTTTTACAAAGCTTTTATAATGTGTTCTTTATCAATTTGATATTGAATTCAAGTTTGGCTCCATCTAAAAAGTGCTCCTTTGATCTAGGAAATATTCTCTCACTAAACTCGTAGCTAATATGCTTCTCCTTACTCCACGAAATGTATGGACTTACAAGATTCTCTCAAGTAAAAAACTTTCACAATGGTTAATGATCAACCAATTACAAACTATGGGTCACATGATCCATCAAATGGTTGCACATATCTTCTTCAATGTCTAGCCAAATGTGAAGGCTTGGATATTGCACCAACAGTCTACTACGATCAAAGAAGTAGATCATCACATTCAATTACACATCAGGCAACGGCATAATGAGACAATGTATATTGAAAAGGGAAAAGATGTACAAATGGGGGAAGAGCCTAGCATACCCAAAACATGGCTCAATGTGGATGTGGCACAACTGAAACCAGTAGTAAAAGAGAAGATCCAGATGGCCATGGAAACACAAGAACAACTAATGGAAGCGGATAAAGATTACAACAAGGCATTAGTGGAGAGAAATAAATTCAAAATATTGATTGAAGATTTATTAGCCATAATGATACAAGCTGAACAGTCCCTATTGACAAAGGAGAAGGAAGCGAAAATAGTTAGAGAACAATGCAAAAGACTTATAATGAGAAATCAACAACTGCAACATCAGCTTAAGGTGCTTCAAGATAAATATATGGCCAGTAAAAAATGAAAAGGTATGAGTCTCCAACCAAAGCAACATATTTGAAGCTCAAGTAAAGGTATACATGGATGAGGCAGACAACTTAATGAACAAAAATAAAGAACTAATGAATGCCATGCTGCTCAATCAACCAGTTGAAGTACCACAAATTAACCAAAAAAGTACAGTGGAACTAGACGTTCAAAGGATCAAGTATGCTAAGAAACGTAAGCAAGAACAAGAGTTAAAAGAAGAGTGGGAAAAGAAGTATATTTATAATACAAATGAGCTTAGAAAAAGGTGGAAGGTTGCAGAAGTCAAGACTGTAGAGCAACACAAAGAGGATGCGCATCACATAGCTCTACTTGGTGAACGATTCCTATGTACTAATGAAGCACTAACAACAACCAAGAAAGACATACAAGAGAAAAATGCACTCACTTACAAGTTGAACTAAAATAACACAAGAACATGGGGACGCCACTAGTTCCAAGATCACATGCGGCTACCATGGAGAAAGAGGTATGCTCATTCTCCCCCCATCAATAGACCACCCGTACGTATGGACAAGAAGGAACCATATGCTGATTCGAATACCCACGATGTTAGAGACATGAGATCAAATGAGTGGGCACTACCGGTGTCCCAACTTAGTGAACAATTTGAAGATCAAGTGGTGAAAGTGATAAACGAAGCAAAAGTCAAAGGCAAAAATCTTGAAAAGATTATGAAGCTCTTTAGTGTACCATATGGACTACTAAAAGAAGAAACGAGGCATTACATCAAAAGAACAACACAAAAAGAACTTGATCGAGACTTATAATTCAGAGTAGACACTTTCTCATACACACAAGATGAATTCGATAAAGCCGATCGAGTATGGAGATGCAAATTTTTGGAAAAGAATCTTACTCCACAAGTGCATTAGGAATATGCATCATACTTATTACAGGTAAACCCCTCTTTTTCTTGGTACCATGAAGAAGACCATGGACATAATTTTGGGAAGGATAGTGTTAGGGAACAATAAATAATCAGTGGCTAAACTATACGTTATTACCAAGTCCACCTCACAACTATTTACCTATTGAAGATTATATGGTACACACTATAGAAAATTGGCTTTCTAGATATGCTATAGTTCCAGATCTAGCAATCAAAATGATGAATAAAGTGTTGCGCATGCTATTAACTGTTTTGAGAGTCTTCAAACATGTTCAATAAATATTTTTTAACTTCATTGGCATTAACCAATGTGCACATGCCTTATTTTTTTATCTCTTTGTAATGCCTAGCCGACTACTAATAATGGCCATATACTCGATTGATGTTTCTACTGAGTCCTTATATGCAAACCTTCAAAGAAGCATTTTTTACAAGATTTTTTGAATTGGACTTGGAGATTTTTGTGAACGTGTCTTTTAATCTAAATGCTCGATTAGTGGCCTACGAGCTCAGTTTCTTTTCCGACCATAGACAGGCCCCAAATGATGGTGTCAAGTCGACACAATGGAAAGAACTCATGATATATGCAACCAATTTATTACAGCTAATTTATTAAGTTAAAGCCTATCGGGGACAATAGAGTTCACGAGGAGCGATGTGTGAAAGGAGAATCAAGCAAGAAACGAAGAAGAAGAAAACCAAAAAGAAAAACTCCTCAATAAAAGTAACTCACCCTCTACCCAAAGCCCCACAAGGGCACACATCAGGTTGCAATGGGAAAGAAGGAGGTCCCAAAGTGTGTAAACAAAGATTAAACACAGGACCTTTGAAGCATCAACCATACATAAACAAATGTAGTACTTACCAAATGGTGTGTGCGATGGAAAGAAAGTGACAAACTTGAGAAATACAACAGAGCCCCGAAGTATGTGAATAAAGAAGTTATTCAAAGGTCAAAAGTTAGAAAGAGGTAGAGGTAGAACACTGCACTTACCATCATGTGTGCACATGTATTCATACTCTTGATATCTCTAATTTCATGGATTGATAATTAAATGTGTAATAATCCACCCCTATATGCACTTGTGCAACAACTGAGGTATAGTCTGAGTTGACACAATTCCCTAAGGCTCTACGACCTAGGTACACACATGTATTCCCCCCTTGATCAGAATGGAGGGTGCCCAATTTACATGTTGAGAGAGTTTCAAAATGGAGATTTGGTGATGGCTATATGAGCTCATGGACGATGCAAAATCTATCAATGATTGAGTATGCGCAGCTCAAGATTCTTAGGCTATCTCATATGCAAAGCTTTGTTGGTACATTTGGAAAGCCTTGATTCTTGACCAAATATCAAAGGTTACTTCATAAATTGTTGTATGACTACCCATAAGTCACATATGAACACATCTAGTAAAAAGCCATGAGTTTAACACTCAAGATAAATGTAAAAGGTAAGGATTGAGAGAATCTCCTGACTTTACAAGATACACTTCATACCCACCTAGTAGTTAGAATCAAATCAATTAACATCCTAAAAGGTAGGATCACCTTTTAGGTGGAAGATTCAAAATTCAAAATCACCTCACATCTATAAAAGCACATATGTTTAGTTGCGGAAGAATAGTACAAAGAAGGACTCATAGAGCTTCAAGATTGTGGCTACACTAAGCCCACACATGTATGAGTAAGCCTACATCATCTCCTTTGTATCATACACTCATAATCTTATACATTTGATTCAGTTACTGCAAGCTTCTACATGTCTACTGCTATCAGTTGCTAAGTGTTCATTTCAGTGAATTTATTTTGAGGAGTTCTCTGTAAATATTTATCCAATTGATGTGATTCAACTTTGGATATATAGCGTAGAATCCTACTTCTTTGCTATCAATTTTCATATCCTTTGATTTAGTATATTGTGAGATAAGGTCTCTACAAGTCACCTATGTCTCGTCACTATCATCTTACTTAAAAGTCGGGATTACAGGCCTAACTTCTTAATATGATTTCTCATCATGTACACATCCTAAATTAGTGAAATAACTTCCTATAGCGAGCTTAGAACTTCAATTAGCTATCTCTAAAAGCTCTTTGGTCAATTGAAATCAGTGAGTGAGCACTAAAGGCTTTTTTGAGAAGAACTAAGACCAAAAATAGCAGGTTTTGGAATTCTTCAATCTTGAAAGTTATCTATTTTGATATTACTATTTGAACTTGATGCTCCAAGGTACATTATGGATCCAAATGCATATTGGGGAAGCTAAAGGTTTCTATTAAGGTACTCTAAAGCTACATTGGTAGGTGTAGAGCAGGATCTCTACATCACCACCTCTTCTTTGGAATGTATCTAACCATCTCCTTACATTGGTATCAGAGATATCATGAACTGAACAGGGGGAATGGATTCCCATCATCACTTGAAAAATTGGATTGAGGTAATTACTCTGCTTGGTTTTTTACAATGGAGGCATATCTACAAGGGAGAGATCTCTATGGTTACATATCTGGAGATGAGTTAACATACTTAGAAGCAAAGGTCTCAAGAAGAACAAGAAAGGTTATCAACATCGTGCTCAAAGGATGTTTTGGCCATGTCCTATCTTCTAAACTCAATTCTTGATTTCTTACTCCCACACATTAGGAACTGTAAGACATCACAAGAGACTTGGAATGCACTTGAAGCATTCTTTTCTTCAAGCACTAGAGCAAGAAAGAACCAATTATGGATGGAGTTGACAACTCTCAAAAAGGTGCCCAAGCAAAATGTGACTCACTATGTCACTAAAATGAAGGACCTAGCTGATCAAATTGGAAGCATTGGAGAAGTCACTGAAGAGGAGAAAATTGTAAGCCAAGTGATCAATGGGATCAAGGAATATGATACATGGGAAGCCTTAACCATAGCAATGGATCTATACATGGATATGGAGGTACCTGATTTCAATACTCTAATGGGATAACTATTCACTCATGAAGCCAAGCTTGTGAAGAAAATTGACAACTCAAAAGGTAATCAATCCTCTATCCTATACACTAATAAGAACAGAGTAAGGATACCAAAGGTAAAGGCAAAAGGTCTGATGATGAAGCTAGTACCTCCCAAGCTAACTTTGCAGGAAGAGGTAGAGGTACAAGAGGAAGAGGCAGAGGAGGTATACAAAGGAGGGGGAGATTTGAGAACACCTCTCCATGTGCCATATGTGGATTGACTAACCATACAACAAAGAATTGTTTCAGGAATCCCAGAAATCAGAGAGGAAGAGGCTTCAATAGAGGAAGCTATGGAAGAGGAAGATCAAACAATTTCAATGGCTACAACAACACCAATAACCAAGGAGGCTATAGAGGAAAAGGAGACTACAACAATAACACTTAAGAGCTGACACAAGAGGACTCACGTTTGTTGATGAACATGACCATGAAGCAAGGTAAACTAGATGAACATGTGTTCTATATAGATTCTGGTTGTTCAAATCATGTAGCAAGAAATGTGGCAGTATTATCGGACTTGGAAGATCCAAGAATTTCAAAAGGAGAAAAGACAGTTAGAATCTTTACATTTGAGTTGCAAGATACTAGGAATATAGCACTCTTCAATTATGGAGGACAAATCTTATCAAAATTAGAAATGCGACACAAAAGATTATCTCACATAGGTGAAAGAACTTTGAAGCAAATATGCAGGGATCAAAGTGTACTTGGTTTATCAAACATATCCAAGCAACATATGATATATAAATGCAATGCATGTCAATTTGGGAAGTCTCATAAACAGCCCCTTATGAAGAAAGGTTACATCCATGATGACCCTTTGGAGCTAGTCCACATAGATGTTTGGGGACCTAGCAAAGACCCTTCAATCTCAAGATTTAGGTATTATGTATCATTCATTGATAATTGACGGAGATGGGCCATTCTATATTTCATGAAGCATAAGCATGAAGTTTTCAAGTGGTCCAAAAAATATCTTGCTCTTGTTGAAAACCAAGCAAGAAAAACCTTGAAAAGGTTGAGGTCAGATGGAGGGGGAGAATAATGCTCCCATGATTTTGATGCATATCTCCAAGATAGAGGCATTAAAAGAGAAATTACCACCAAGTACATTCCATAACAAGATGGAGTAGTAGAAAGGAGGAATAGGACCATTGTGGAGGCAGTAGGGTCCATGCTTAATTAGAAGAACTTACCCAACTACCTATGGGAAAAGGTTGTGTCCACAGCCACCTATCTCATTAATAGGCTCCCATATAAAGCATTGGATGGGATGACACCATATGAAGCCTAGAATGGAAGAAGAACTAGCCTAGATCATTGCATAATATTTGGATGCATAGCTTATGCACATGTTCCATCACGAATGAGAGGCAAATTGGATCCTAAGGCAGAGAAATGTGTGTTTATAGGATGTGATCTAAATATAAAATGGTACAAGTTGTATAATCCAAGTACTAAAGGCTTTACTATTAGTAGAGATGTTGTATTTTATGAAAAAAACTCCTGGTTTGAAGATGATTGCAGAAAAGTCAAGCTACCTTATGATCTAGAAGAAACATTACAAAAAGTAAATGATCAACAACATGAAGATACAAGTGACTCTGATGACGATCAGAAGACACCAAGGAGGAATTTCAAAATTAGGAACAACAAGGGTAAAGAGAAGATACAAGAATTGAGGGATATTGCAAAATCCTCACACCAAACAATAAGGAGATCAAATAGGGAAAAGAAGAAGCCAAAAAGGTATGGATTTGACACCTCTCGAGTTACTAAACATTCAATCTATATTGCTCAGGATATCAACTAAGAGGAGCCATCAACATTTGAAGAAGCAAACAATAAATCAGAGTGAAAAGAAGCAATGGAGGAAGAGATACAAGCACTCCAAGAGAATCAAACTTGGAACCTAGTTCCCAAGAAACAATCCATGAAGATCATTTGATCTAGGTGGATCAATAAGGTAAAAATGAATTCAGATGGTTCAATAAATTGGTAAAAGTCAAGGCTTGTGGCTAAAGGGTTTGCTCAGACGCAAGGAATTGATTATGAGGAGACTTTCTCTCTTGTGGCAAATATGACAACAATCAGAGTTCTCACAAGCATAGCTACTTCAAGGAATTGGAACATCTATTAGTTGGATGTAAAAAATGCATTTTGAAATGGATGAATTTTAGAGGAGGTGTACATGGCATAACCTTCTAGATTTATTGATGAGTCACACCCTGAGTATGTATGCAAACTTAAGAAAGTTCTCTATGGACTCAAACAAGCTCCCATAGACTTGTTACATTCTTGCAGGACAAAGGATTCAGATTGAACAAGGCTACTTCTTCACTCTTCACAAAGAAGAATAACTTTGAAGTTATATATTTATGTGTTTATATAGATGATATCGCAAGTATTCAAGATAAGTGACCTTGGATTGCTCACTAACTTCTTTTTTATTAATTTTCATATCATTCGGTTTGGTATATTGTGAGATAAGATCTCTACAAGTCACTTATGTTTGCTCACTGTCATCTTCCTAAAAAGTTAGGATTACACCCCTAACTTCTTAATATGATTTCTAATCATGTACTCATCCTAAATTAGTGAAATAACTTCCTATAGCAAGCTTAGACCTTCAACTAGCTATGTCTGAAAGCTCTCAAGTGAATTGCAATGAGTGAGTGAGCACTGAATGATTTTCTAAGAAGAACAAAGACAAAAAATAGCAAGTTTTGGAATTCTTCAATCTTGAAAGTTATCTTTTTTGATATAAGTATTTGATGCTGATGCTCCAAGGTACATTATGGATCCAAATGCATATTTGGGAAACTAAAGTTGTCTACTAAAGTAATTTGAAGCAACATTGGCAGGTGTAGAGCAGGATTTCTGCACCACCACCTCATCTTTGGAGTGTATCCAACCATCTCCTCTGAGGCTTTGGCATGTAGCCTTTGTTCATCTAAATTTTGCCAATTTGCTACGCATGTTGAAATTTCAAATGGTGTCCTTTCTACCCAAACTTGAGACACTTGGTAAACATGTTTTTGAAGCTAGCTCTATTTTGGAAAAAATGTTGCATTCGTTTTTCCCAAAAGATGGTTCAGTTGGAGCTACTTAGAAATTGTAGCTTGTGCATAGTGATGTCTATGATCCTATGCACACACCTTCTTTTGGGAACAACCTTTACTTCATGACTTTTATTGATCATTTTTCTAGGCATTCTAAGAGTGTATCAACATGTAAAATGGGCACCCTCCATTCAAATCAAGGGGGTAATACATTTCTTTTGATTTTAATGCATTTCCAATTCAGTGTGGGCATAAACCATCAGTGTACAATGACATATATACCTTAACAAAATGGTGTAACTCAAAGAAAGAACATGGAGATGGTGAGGTGTATTGTCAAAAGTTACTCCATGTGATGCTCAAAAAGTTTGCAATCCATCTATTTCTCATCTCTGTGTCTTTGATTTTTTGAGATATGCATTAGTGCATGAGTAACAACATAGAAAATTAGATGATAAAGCAATGAAATGTATTTTTCTTGGGTACAATTCTGAAAGCAAAGGCTATCATCTTTATCATCCACATACTAAATGCATTTTGGTTAGTGGTGATGTTGTTTTTATGGAAGATGCAATTCAGCCATTATGGTGGACCAAACGAGGTAATTTCTCGGCCTTTAGAGGTTCTACATGATATGCAGATCATTCCATTCTCAATGGAGATTTACATGATGCACTTGTTGATGAGAGGACTAATACAGAGGAGGCAAAAACTATGCCTATGACATGTGAAGACTTTGCGAGATAGAACATTAGATGTACATCGATCATATTGTACTCGTTCAAGCTCTCATAGTGTGTATGTTGCATCACATTTCTATGCAATTGATGTCTCTAGTCTTTGAAGCCTATTTGTTTTGATGAAGTAGAAATCTAGAAAATTGGATGGCTGCTATGCAATCAGAATATGATGGTATTATGAAGAATGGTACTTGTTCTTTATGTGATTTACCTCTAGGAAAAAAGGACATTGGCAGTTAATGGGTATACAAGCTAACATGTAAGCTTGATGGAATAGTTGACACATATAATTCTAGGCTTGTTGGAAAAAGTTACGCTCAAGAAAGACGCGTTGACTTTGATGCAACCTTTGCACTCACATGTTGAATGACTACCATTTGTAGCATCTGTGCACTTGCAGCCCATCATGATTGGAATGTATATCAGTTGGACATTAAAACTGCATTTCTAAATGGTGACTTACATGAAGAACTGTATGTTTTTCAGCCCCATGGTTTTGTGCAAAAAGGGAAAGAAAACAAAGTGTGTAGGCTGAAAAAGGCATTATATGGTTTGAAGAAAGTACCACATTCTTGGTATGAAAAGATACATGCCTACTTGATTGCACATGGTTTTGAGAACATTTGAACTAAGAGCACCTTATATGTTAAGCATGCAAATTATGTGCTTCCAATCATTTTTTTCTATGTTGATGACATGTTGCTCAATGGTTCTAATGAGAAGCATAATGCTGATTTTAAGGCTGATTTGCATGCCTAATTTGAGATGTTAGATTTGGCACATTTGCATCATTGTTTAGGCATTTAATTTATGCATGTTGATGGTGGAATTGCTCTTTGTCAAACAAAATATATTGACACATTATTGTAGCATTTTGGCCTTGAAAGTTGCAAACATATTGCCACTCCTATGGAAATAGGTTTATGGTTGAGTCTTCATGATGCTCGAGATGCATTTGATGTTGTTCTCTATTAGCAAGTTGTTGGATGCTTGAATTACTTATGCATAACACAATGTGATATTTAGTTTGTTGTCTCACACATGAGTGAGGGGGTTTATGCATTGCCCAAGTTTCAAGCATTGTGAGTTGGTTAATTGCATCTTTAGGTACTTGAGTGGTATCTGGATACTTGGATTGTTTTCCCAAGGGACATCACTACCATCAGATTTACATGGCTTTTTTGACTCTCAGTGGGTTGGTTCTTATGACACTCGTGTGTCCACTAGTTGTTTTTCTATCATGGTTGGTAGCTCATTGGTCGCTACTTTTCCTATATTATAGGGAAGTGATTTCTCCATCAATAAACAAGCCTTGCATGTTTCTGTCGTGTTCAAATGATGAGTAGTGGGATACACAAAGTTTCTATGTAAAGACTCAAAACCTTTTTGTACATTAAGTTAGAGAAATATACATATATTTTTTAACACTTCTTTGCCCTTCCCTTTTCTTTGCATCATCATCTCCAAGTTGAATCAACTTTTAGAGGATCTTTCTCTCTCTATAGTGATCCAATCATTATGAATGATCATTTGTTAGAAAGGAATAGTGTCTTTTTCATGTATACAAAGTTCCTTAAGATTTGGATTACTATAGTTTGAGAAATTGAGTTTTTATGCTCTCGTGATCTAACTCTTCACCTCCCTAAAAAGTCGGCATTACCACTAATAATAGTTAAGGTTGTAATTAGCATTTTGATCCATGATAATTTCATATCTTATACATATTAGCTATTGAACCCTATGTGTACACTTCCTCTAAGAGAATAAGGGCCAAATGCAATCCGGCTAGTGTTGGAGCAAGTCCATGATAAGCCTAAGTATTGGATTGAGTCCCACAAAGTCATAGAAGAAGCTTTAAAATGAAGACAATGTAAAGTTCACTTGCAAACTAGCTCTTGTAACTTTTTGAAGCCTTATTTGATGTAAAAGTGAACGAATCTTAAGTGGTTGAGTCCACTTGATCAAAAAAGGAAAGAGAAGCCACAAATTTGTGATTGATGGTAGTTGGAGAATCAAATCAATCACTATTAGATTGAAGAGTGATGTGGGAAGTTAGGCTCCTAAAATCAACTATAAATACATGGCAGTTTTAGTTGTGGTTAGAGAAGACCTCCAAGAGTTGAGCTTTATGCCATATCAAGGTGTGGTTTCAAGGCACACATATGTATCAGTAAGTCCATTGTATTGTGCAATCAATATACGTTCATTTTCATTATCATTTTAGTTCCTATTTTCATGTTCTTGTGAAGTGTACTGTTCACTGCCGTATCTCTCAGTTTTCTCAGTTAGGTTGCAGAGATGATTTCTCTGAGCTTGGTGCATCATTTTCAGTGATTCAACTTGGTAAAGTTAGCACCCTAAGTCCACTCTATGCTCACCAACGTTCATTATATTTGGATTTTTCAATCTTCATTTATGATCATTTTAAGTCAACTATGTCACCTCATTTTTTTCTTCTCTGCCAGCACTCTCTAAGAACAAGCATTTTGTGAGAGCTCTTTCTCAGTGTGTAATTCATCATTTTCCATGATTTAAAGTATTTTAACATTCACATAATATCTTGTAAATGCCTACAAATTTTCATAAGCATTGGATGTTTAACTCATGAGATATCTCCATTTTACTGCACATGGTGTACTGTTGCAGCCCAGGAAAATCGGGGTCATCCTATCACTTGCTAAAACTCTTTCTCCTTGTGTAATCCATAATTTTTGTTGAAATAACTCTTGATTGTTAGCTTGCTAAGCTAATAAGCATTCCCCAAAAGGAATTAAGTTAATTGCTGTTGTGGCCAGAGATTTGTTCAAAACTTTGGACAGGTGTATGAACATAAAGAGCAAGTTTTTGGATCTTGAATCTACTGCAACTTATCTGTTTCGATTCACCTTTTTGAGAGTGATCTTCCAAGGTACATAGGGTGTCTAACACATCCTTTGGAAAGATAAGAAGGCCCACCACATATCTTTGGAGTTCATTTGGCTGGTGTAGTGCAAAGTTTTTGCAGCACCACTTCATCTTCATCAACTACAAATCCATCTCTTCACAGTGTTATGAGAGCAAGGTTGGACAACATGGCTGATGGATTTCCTTCATCAATTGACAAATTAGATAGAAGTAACTACTCAGTCTGGTCATTAAGGATGGAAGCTTATCTTCAAGGAAGGAATTTATATGGTTATATAGCTAGAGATGAAGTTATGCCAAGTTTCAGGAACAAAAGTTAACCAACACAAGAAGAGCAAGAAAGATTGAGCACATGGTGCTCCAAGGATGCACTTCCAAGGTCTTATCTCCTCAACTATATCTTAGAGTTCTTTTGTTGCCTCACATTATAAGTTGTAAAACATCTCAGGAAGTGTGTAATGCACTTGAAGCCTTCTTCTCTTCAAGTACAAAGGCCAGGAAGCATCAACTATGGTTAGACAAAATGTGATTGATTTTGTCACAAAGCTCAAGCACATATCAGATCAGTTGGGAAGCATTGGAGAGGTAATACATGAAGAGCAAATTGTAAGGTAGGTCATCAATGGCTTGAAAGCAGATGACAAGTGGAAAGCATTCGCCACAGCTATGGATCTATACATGGATATGCATGTACCAGATTTCACCACACTCATAGGACAACTACTTACTCAAGAGGCCAAGCTTATCAAGAATGGAGAAAGCTCCAAAGGTAATGAATCTTCAGCTTTGTATATTGATAAAAGTAAGTCCAAAGAAAACAAAGGAAGAGGAAAGAAAGTGGATGATGAAGCAGGTACACATCAAGCTAACTATGCAGAAAGAGGAAAACATCGTAGAGGTAGAGGCAGAGGAGGAAGACAAGGTAGGGGGAGATCCCAAGACTCTAATTCATGCTCTATTTGTGGATTAACTAATCATACAACTGAAAATTGCTTTAGGAATTCCAGGAATCAAAGAGGAAGAGGCTACAATAGAGGAAGTTATGGCTACTCAAGAGGAAGGTTCAACAATTACATGGCAACTACAACAATTACAACCATTCAAAATATCAATGAGGCAATGGAGGAAGAAGAGACTTCAATAACTACACAAAAGACTCAAATCAAGAGGACTCGTTGCTAATCATGAATATGGCCATGCCACAAGGTAAATCTGATGAGGATGTTTTCTACATAGATTCAGATTATTCAAATCATGTGGCAGGAAATGTGGCCCTCCTATCAGATTTAGAAGATCTAAGGAACAAGCATGAGGTACAAATAGGAAATGATACAAGACACCTTGTGAAGAAAATAGGAAATGTCAAAGCACGTGATGGAAACATCAACTTAGTCAGTAAGGTACTCTATGTCCCTACCATTACAAAGAATTTGATAAGTGTTGGGCATATAGTAGAGAAAGGGTTGCAAGTCAGGTTCACAAAAGTAGGAGCATTTGTTGAAGATCCAAGTCAAGGATTTAGAAAAATTGCAACAGGTGAAAAGACAGGTAGATTGTTCACATTTGAGGTAGCACTCTTGAGTGTCTGATTATAGCATATTTTGCTTATTCCTTATACTTTTGTGCATTATATGCACTCAACCCTATGTGTATCACTCCCAAAAAAGGATTTTTTCTAATTGTAATCACGCTGGTCGGTATGGTCATTTGAAGTTCATTGTCTCTTTCATAGATAGTAAGTTTTTTGAGCTAGTCGATGCACAAACCTATCTGTTTTGTATCGACTCCTTCTCCTTGATGCTCCAAAGTACATAGTGCATTTCTTTTGCACTTATCACATGCCTATAATGTCTACTTGAGTCTCCATAAGCTCAAGGGCTGGTCTTGTGCCAGTTGGCTGGAGCAAACTTGGTCGGTTCGAAATGCACTTTTCTACCTCCTACAAGCTTCTCCAAGTTCTTTTAGTGTTTTCTTGACTTCCAATAATCCACTAAGCACAATATACACTGTTGCAAATTGTGTAACACAAAAGATATGACGTGCTTTATTTGGAGATTTTGAACGAAACAGTGAATATGAAAATTGATGCTCGTGCATAAAATTTGACCACATGACCTAAAGAGAATGTTCTCAATTGCTATTGGGAAAATTTAGCAAGTTCAACCATGCACATCATGAATTGGTTTCACACTTCATGTTAATGCTTTACGTCAATATGAAGCATGGTACCGTAACAGATTGTACCTATCTCATCTAACTATTTTTGGTTATGTATGTTTTGTGCATGTGCCTTCTAAGTTAGGGAATTGAATCGAAGAAATAGCTCAATGTTGTATACTGTAATTGGGTTCCAAGTTTGAAAAAGGGTTCTATATGCCATGATCCTAAGAAAAGAGTTGAAGGTGTGAAAGACTTATTATAGGTTGAAGACATACAAGATGTTTAGAGAAGAAAATTTTAATGAAAAGAAGGTGGGGAGATATATACTCCTTCAACATTGAGGAAATCATTAGAGGGTAGCCACTCATTTCTATGGAAAGTTATATTGTGGAGTAATCCTAATTCAAGTGAACAAAGCTCTTCAAAATGAAAATGCTAAGAAAACAAAGATTACCACGACAATCCATTGGTAGAGATGAATAACAAAAGCTAAAGAGCGTTTGAAACTATAGAGAATATAGGTGTAACAAACTCAAAATCAAGGTATAAACGCTTCATTCTAGTATCGCAATGGAAGATTTTTAACATTTAAAAGGTAACGAATTCATAGTTGAAGCTATGACTCTTTTATCACCAAACATAATGCATACATGATTCAAGTAGTTGCATGGAAGAGCCTAATTGTTTTGAGGATACAAGGAAATATAAATAATGGAGCTATGACATGAGAGAAGAGTCTAAAGCAATGAAGGATAACCAAACTCGTTCATGTGAAGATTAATAGCATTGTGGGATAGACTAGTAGACAAAAATGGGAAAAAAATCAGATAAATAGGGATGTAGATTGATAGATAGAGAACTCAAATTCTTAAATTTCCAAGATCAATGCAGCTACAAAGATTGTGTTATCCACCTTTGCACTCGCAATATGGAGCTTAGACTCAATGAAAGGCTTACTAGTGTGCAATGCCATTTAGAGATATACATGGTGCATGATTATAACACTTTTGGAATTGGAATAGGTATAGATAAACATAGTTAGGAGAGACAAAATGGTCAACAACATAGATAGTCTAATAATTTGTGCATGACCAAAACTACTACCGTCTCGGCCCTTCCATTTGGAGGGATATGCCTCTACACTTCAAGGCACCCATAGGGCTTTATTTTCACCTTGAATGGAAACCCAATGGCTCATAAGCTTATTCCCTACCTAATCTAATGGATAGCTCACATAATCTATTACCATGAATGGTTAAAAAAAAGACCTAATATAACTTGGAAGTTATGGTGAGCTTATGGATACTCAAAAACACCTTATTGGCATGCGATAAGTGGAATGAAATCCCCTATTTATTTTGGAGCATCAAGGAGAAAGATTTGATACAAAACACATAGGTTTGTGCATTGACTAGCTCAAGAAAACTTACGATCTTTGAATGAGACAATCAACTTCAAATGCTCATACCATAAAACATGATTACATTTGGAAAAGCTCCTTGTGGAGGCGTGACACAAATAGGGTTGAGTGTAATTCATAAGATTACAAGAAAAAAAATCAAAACATGCTTCTGGAATGAACCTGACACTCAACCGTGGTACCTCCTATTTTTCAAGGATGCATAGATATAGAACACGAGATTGGAAAACAAAGATTTCTCCCACTCTATGCAACCAAATGATTTGAAAATTTAAAGGCATACTTGACACACTGTTAGCATTACTAATATGTGGTGGGTCATCAAATTGGAAGATTTTTAGAGAGAGCAGCGTCCTTTTCAAGCTTACTATTGTTGAAGAAGATGATGCATGCATGTAATGTAAGAGTGATTTGAAGTATTTATATAGAGTCTTTAAGAGCTACATGACTTCTACAAGTGGATTTTGAATCCAAATGAAGGTGAGACTAGTTGCTAGAGGGAATCGATTCACTTTCCTACAATCTAATAAAAGTGAAGATCTAGTTTGATATACTTTTAGGTGATTGATTCATTCATTGATTGCAAATTAACCACCTCAAACTTAATGGAACTTGAGCTCTCTTTTTCTCCCTTTACATGTGTAAAGCTCTAGGCTTTTACAATCTTAAATGATTCATAAAAAATCTTTTAAAAACATACAATAAATGAGCATAAGGAAACGAACTCTCCAATGGATATTCTTTCGATGCAATCAAAATGATAGATTTTTGATATCGATCAAATCCACCTCAAGCATAGCGTAAGCTTGATGTTCTAAGAACTCCCCCTCAAGCTGAATTATCCTTGAGTCTTCATTCTCTAATAGGCTGAATAAGTTCCATTGATTTAAATATGCAAAGCTTTATTCCATCAAGTACCTTCATCATAATATCTACTACTTGCTTTTCAGTTGAAACAAAAGAAATGTCAATCTCCTTTTCCATAAGATTCTCCATGATGAAGTGGTGATGAACCTTTATGTGTTTAGTTCTTGCATGGAAAATGGGGTTGGAGCTAGATGCATGCAAGTTCCATTAGTTCCAAATATGTGAGGTTTGGAACTCACAAGTCCCAAATCTATATACAATGCTTTTAACCATATTTCCTCTTGACTTGTTATACTCAAACCTCTGTACTTTGCTTCAGTTGAGGATTACACAACTGTTGTTTGCTTCTTGAAACTCCATGACACTAGCTTTGAAATTGCAAATGCCAAGTAACTAGAGGTACTTCTTCTATCATCCTAACCTCCTGCCCAATCTGCATCTGAATAGATTTTGATATCCAAATATGAAGGGTAAGGATAGGATATACCTTCATTGATTGTACCTTTGAGATACTTAAGTATTCTCTTAGCTACATCCATGTGTGGTTTTCCAAGTGACTTTATGAATTGACTAAGCACTCCCACACTCTATGAGATGTCTGCCCTTGTATGAGTAGCATTTATCAAGCTACCTACCAAGCTTTGATATTCATTAATGTCTTAAATTTTCTCACCTTCATAAACACTAAGTTTATGATTCATCTCCAAAGGGGTACCTGCAAGCTTTGTGTTCTCCATTCTGAACTTGAGAAGTAGATCTTGAATGTATCTTCTCTAAGTTAGATCCATCCCTTCATCTGTATAAATCACTTGCATACCTAGGAAGTATGTGAGCTCACCTAAGTCACTTATTTTGAACTCCTTTTGCATGTGTCTCTTGATCCTTTGAATGCAATTCAGATTAACACCTACCCCAATAATATCATCTACATATACACATAGATAGATAACCTCATTGTGAACCCTTTTGATGAATAGAGAAGGATTTGAATTGCTAGGTTTGAATCCTTGATCTTTAAGGTATGTGACCAACCTATAAAATGAAGAGAAATTAAGACGTGAAAGTAGAGTAGATAAAGACACACGGTCATTATGTGATAAACAATAGTATATGTGATCATTTGCAAGATATATGGTCACTGCGAAAGAAGAAATTTTTAAATTCACAGGAGATAGTACATGTTTTTACGAGACTCCTAGATGATCTAGGCTTTAATTCTTTTGGGTATTAAAGTGACTGTCAAATACTATGGTCTATCATATTGCCAAGACTATTAAAGGAAGCTTTTTGAGGTTGATCAGATTGTCTTACAAAGAAAATCACGTGTCTAAGAAAGGAAAGAACAAACAACGAAACATTCAAAGATTGCATAGTCCCACTTTCCAAATCCTTCTTTTGTTTATTTGATTACCAAGACACGCTTTAAATTATATTAAAATAGGAAATACGATCGATTAGTGAGAGATACAAAGGTGGCTCATCGACCTCTTTTCCTCTTCAAGGGGATCCATGTGCTTTTAAGCTCGTTTTTTATAGAAATAAACGTTTTTCTCTATTTAAAGGGGGTTTTCTCTTATGGTTTTTGATTCTCTTCCTAGCTAATCAACGGATTAATCCATAGAACATTCTTTGGGTGCTTGTTCATGCTTCACAATGCATCTTTCCCTCCATACTTTCTAGATTGTCTCCCAAACAATCACGTCCCATAAAGTAACCTAGCATCCAATAGTCTCCCCAATATGAGCATGCATCCACTTGATCGCGCCATCAAGCTTGAGAAAATTTTCAGCAATTTTCCAATTTTTTATGCTATTTGGCCAAGAAACGAAATGATGGTGAATGTCTTCTTGAGCCTTGAGACATCACTCACACCATGCGAGAACATTGCATATTTTGCTAGCTTTGAAATTAGCCGATATCCCTTGATGTAGGATCTACCATGGGTGAAAACCTTTTCTCCTTTCCATTAGAGGGATCCAAAGTCCTTGGAACTACAATTACCACCAAATCCATTTCTAACAAACACACCAATTTTGGTTCAACCTAAGGTGGAAAGGAACAATGCATTTAGGTCTAGGAATTTCTTTAGTGTCATGTTGCACCATCTAAGCCCATTTAAATGAGGAGAAAAAGAGGAATGAATTTGACAAACATCCTCACTTCCCAAAACCTTTTTCCTACTTAGAGTAGCTGAATGGAGTAAGGCTTAGACGTATAGCATGCATATACAAGGCTATCTACCACAACTAGGGATGATTGTTTGTTATTCTTTTAGTCCTTGGAAAGCCTACATGAGAATATCTCTTGAAATTAAGTTTAGCACTTTAAAGGCTAAACAAGTCCTTGTGGAGTAATTTGTTACACTGTATCTAATCGACATTTGCAACAAAAATGAAGAAATGTATGTGGATCGCCATCCAACTTGGAATAGCAATCTATTCATCAACATAAATTAGTATTTCTACATCAAGATGTCCTACAAAGGTTACATCATTATTTGTATAAATTATGTACTCAACTTGTGAATTAATAAACCAAAAAATCCTAAGAACTCGTATGGAAACCTAGCTTTTATGGGTAAATATGACCTTTTCATCTTGAGACTTAGGCCAATGAACTTTTCTTGCTTGGTTATTGTCTAAAGGTTAATCAAAATCATGTCCCTTAAGTTCATTCCTAGAGTAGAGTGACATATGAAATGGACCTTGTGAATTCATTAAGAATGGAATGGTTTTTTTCTTTTTGCAAAGCTTCGTGGGGGCAAAGCCTTGGTGACCTTTGAGGTTAGTATACATAACCATCTTGGGTATAAACCAAAGTTGATTAACGATAGTTAGTACTAATTCTCTTTGAAAGAACCTACTAAGCTAAGATGAACAAGGAACTTGACATAGAGTAATAGTCTACCAAGTAATTATAATTCCTAAAAATGTAATTTTAATCTCTGGATCAAGGAAGCCTTGAAGATCGAGATGTCTACAAAGAATTGAACTTAAAGAAAAAAAAAGGATCAAGAAAATTATAGTAAGAATTGGGCTTTACTAAACTTGGTTTAATTACTCAAAATACTTGAACATTATATTCCAAAGAATAATGCATGATTGATTTAAGTCCACCTAGCTTCCCTTGGAACGAGGATCTAGTATTTCCTGCTCATTTTATTGACCATACTTAGGTAGTGAGTCATTAGACCCACTTTGCTACGTTCATAATCTTTATTAAATACCATGAAATACAAACTAAATATATTTTTATTAAAAATCAACTATAAAGATTCAATATTCATCTCCTTTTTTATCAAAGTGGAAGATAGCCTCTATGGATATCCACTCTACTTTCTTCTTATATGCCCGATTGTATGGCTACCATCTCTAGAATCTGATCCAAAAGAATTCTACAAAATATTTTGGTATTTCTTGATTCTCTTATCTCCAACACAAAGATTTTAGGAGTAGTTGATTCACTTCCTAATTGTAAAGTCCTAGGTCTGGATGGTCCAAAATAATGTATTCTTTGAGACCTCCAAGCAGGTGTTGCACTTGGTCTAGGAGGTCATGCATTTTGGTGCATTTTGTTGGAGAGCTTTTAAGTCTACAATTTCAAGCCTACCTTGATCTTAGAACACCAATATATCATGTACATCCAAGACTTCACAGAAACACATCAAATACTTCCAATTTTGAGATTGATCTCTATCTCCTTGTTCAATTATGAACTCTAGCTTCCTTGTAGAAGTCTAATTCAATATTTAATGTCGTTACCTACAAATGACACATCTCGACATCATGACCCTGCTATTCTCCCCGATCCCTGTCTTCCCGAAAGGCTCCAATCTCGTGTGCTCCCTTTGGAAGGGCTGGAATAAAGTCAAAAGCTTCACAAGAATTAGTGAGGACTGGAAGTGGGGGCCGGAATCAGACAAAACGACTCTATCTGGTTCCCGATACATGGCATCCGGAGTGTGGAGTCATGGAACATTCAAAATGCCAAGAGATTATGGAACAAAGGATTCAAAAAATGGAAACACCTCTGGAAACATGACACTAACAGCTGGATCAACTTCGAGGATATTGATCCTTGCAAAAACATCTCCTTCGAAGAATGGAACACTTTGCAAAGCAGATGCCTCGCATGGGATCGTCACAAGACTCGCCTTCTCACGGGACACGATGCACCGAACTCGCTTGGTCTCAAATGGCACAATGGAAATAATCTACTCAAAATCCCGAACATCAAAGAAACGGCTGACCACCAGATCAGCCTCAACAAGAAGTGGTGCCTGTCTTGGACGCGGCTTCGGTGGGACATGAAATTCTTGGGTATCTGGCACCCCCTTATCGAGAATAAGAAGTCTGTCCTCTTATGGCAAATTCTGCATCGTGGAATTTGGACCAACCATAAGGCTAGCAAACTTTGTGGGATCCCTCCCTGGTGCAAACGCTGCCACCGGGCTATCGAAGATGTCCCACACATCTTCCTTACCTGCCCCAACTCCTACAGAATCTGGCAGACGGTTGGAAAGAAAATCAGACTTCAAAATCAGCTTAGTTGGAAACAAGTCCTTTTGGGAGAAGCGATCGGCTGCTCTGCGACACTCTGGAACGCCATCAGAGGGGAAGTCTTGTGGAAAATTTGGCGGGAGAGGTGTGCTCTCAACTTCGGCGATACCCCCAGGGAGTGGTCGATTGAGAAATCACTATTCCTCCTTGGCAAAAGGATTGTTAACAGTAAGAAATCCCCCCCCTTCAGGCACCATCAAGTCCTCATTTTGATTAACAACAAGCTTAAACCCAAGTGGGCCCCGCATGAGGGCGATGAGAGGGTGATTAACCTTCTATGTAATGCAACCTAGAACTCATTCAAGCTTCCCCTCCTTTGTGGGATTTGGGGGGTCCCGTGGGAACTAGTCCCCTTCTATTGTACCTTTGTTTCTTAATTTAATTCAAGTCCGGGAGAGTAGGCTATTGCCGAACTTCCTTTATATAAAAAAAAAAGTTTTAATACTTCAAGGTATACAATAAACTTTGCATACAACATGGCAGTAAAATCGTTGATTAAAGTTTACAGAAATATGAACTTTTCTTAGGTCACGTTGATCTTTAGAAATAAAAGTTCTCTCACTTTCGTGGGTCTTCGTGGGTGGAAGGGACCTGAATTACTCTCTGTTTTATTCTCCTCTTTTCAGGTGACTTCGAGAAGCTCGAACTTGATTTGCTCTTTGTGGAAGACTTGAAACAAGCCTCCGTGAAGACTACAATGAGCGAATGGGGAACTTTGCTGAAGAACTAGAACTCTGCTTTCATTGCTTATTACATAGGAGGTTAGAATCCATCGTGAGCTTCACGTTGAAATTCGCATGGTGCCACAATATGCATCCAAGCCCTGTTCGTTCCTTCAGTAAAATTTGGTATTTAAATGATATATTGATGTAACTCAAATGCAATGGATATGTCATGAGAAGAATGGAGTAAGAGGAAAGTGATCACAGTGTACAATGTCAGCATCTTGGTGAAATGCAACAAGACATGAAAATTATGGAGCAAGAAAAAACTGAGCGAAGCAGTTCTTAGTGATTCAAGAAGACAAAATTAAAAGCAAGAGGATCTCCCATGAACAGAACGAAATGTTGTGAACTTGCCTCGTATCTTATGCGCCTCTAACTCTATTGTAGTTGCTCATTTTTATAACTTAAAGCTGAAAAGTAAGTGGATCCTCATGAAGTGAACGAAAGGCTCGTGAACTTGCTTTGTATCATAATTTAAAGCTCAAAAGCAAGTGGATGCCCCATGAAAGGAACGAAAGGCTTGTGAAAAGCAAGTGGATGCCCCATGAAAAGCAAGTGGTGCCCCACGAAAAGTCCCTCTAACTCTATTATAGCTTAAAGCTGATTATTGAAGTTTGAAAAAAACTGAGAATTAAGCGCGGCATTGGGCAAGCCATTAAGCGTTCGTTTATCAGATTCGTTCGCTTTTTAAGATCCGTTCATCAGATTCCTTTATCAAGCACAATCTCCTAAGCCTGGAAAAAGCTTCCTTCAACAGTCTCAAATAATCCAACTCTCGTATTTGAGAGTCAATCTGTTTCCCAAAAAAAAGTACGGCCTGCTATCTCCTCTGTATTTACGACAAATATATATCGCCCAGTATCTCATAAGCCTGGAAAAAGGTTCCTTCAACAGCCTCACATACGCCAACCCGCGTATTTGAGAGTCATTTTTAGTCCCCAAAAAAAGTACAGCCTGTTATCTCCTCGTTATAACCTTACACTGCGTTCTGTATTCTTTATTTTGTGATAACTTTTTTTTAAATATAAAGGAAGTTCGGCATTAGCCTACTCTCCCGGATTTGAATTAAATAAAGAAAAGTACAAGAGAAGGGGAATAGTGCCCACAGGAACCCCCAAATCCCACAAAGCAGGGGAAGCTTTTACGAAGCTTAGATGGCATTACAAAGAAGGTTAATCACCCTCTCATCACCCTCATGTGGGGCCCACTTGGGTTTAAGCTTGCTATTGATCAAAAGGAGTATTTGATGATGCGTGAAGGGGGGGGGGGTTTCTTACAGTTAACAATCCTTTTGCCAAGGAGGAACAACAATTTCTCAATTGACCACTCTTTGGGGGAGTCACTGAAGTTGAAAGCACATCTTTCCCACAAGATTTTCCATAGGACCTCCCCTCTGATGGCATTCCAGAGAGTCGTAGAGCAGCCGATCGCTTCTCCCTGCAGGGCTTGCTGCCAACTGAGATGGTTCTGAAGTCTAATTTTCTTTCCAATTGTCTGCCAGAGTCTGTTGGAGTTGGGGCAGGAAAAGAAGATGTGTGAAACATCTTCGGTAGACCGGTAGCAACGTTTGCACCAGGGAGGAATCCCACAAAATTTGATAGCCTTAAGGTTGGTCCAGATCCATGATGAAGAATTGGCCATAAGAGGACAAACTTTTTGATTTCTATGAGGGGGTGCCAGATAGCCATGAACTTCATGTCCCACCAAAGCTGCGTCCATGACAGCCACCACTTCTTGTTGAGGTTAACCTGATAGTCAATCGTTTCTTTGATGTCCGGGATTGTTGATAGGCTATTCCCATTGTGCCATTTGAGACCAAGTGAGCTCGACGTGTCATGTCCCATGAGAAGGCAAACTTTGTGTCGGTCCCATGAGAGACATCTGCTTTGCAAAGTGTTCCATTCTTCGTAAGAAATGTTGATGCGAGGGTCGATATCCTCGAAGTTGATCCAACGGTTGGTGTCTTGTTTCTAGAGATGTTTCCAGTTTCTGAAGCCTTTGTTCCATAACTTCTTGGCATTTTGAATGTTCCAAGATTCCACACTCCGGATGCCATGGATCGGAAACCAGATAGAGTCATTTTGTCTCATACCGGCTGCCCACTTCTAGTCTTCACTTATTCTTGTGTAGCTTTTGACTTTATTCCAACTCTTCCATAGGGAGCACACGAGATTAGAGCCTTTTGGGAAGATGGAGATCGGGGAAAATAGCAAGGTGAAGATGTCAAGATGCTTCCAATTTGGGAAACCCATGAGAGCCAACTCATTCTTGTTTCTGAAGATCAACTTGGCCCACGAGGCCTCCCCATTGCACCAAGCCTTAATCATCCATTTGGCCGCCAGTTTGTTAGCCATGCACCCAATGTCCAAGATACCAAGTCCCCCACTATCTCTATGGCTGGTGTAGATGGACCATTTGATTTTAGGCACCCCCGTCCTATTGTGGTCGCCCATCCAAAGGAAGTTTCTACAAATACTATCCAGTTTGGACAGATCTTGCTCTTTCCGTCTCCAACAAGAAAGGAAATAAATGGTAGATGATAAGAGGAACGTGTTGATAACCATAGCATGACCAGCAAGATTGATTTGCATACCTCTCCAATAGTTAAGCTTGTTTTCTAGTTTGGCCAGCAGCCAGTTCCACTCATGTTCCATAGAGATGCCAAACCCCAAGGGAATCCCAAGAAGCCGAAAATTTGGCCCTACGGAATGATTTGACAGCCATGATCAATGAGAAGGTCGGGCTCTGTCCCAACAATAGCTCTAAAGGTGGTCTTAGAGTGGTTGATTGTGGATCCAGAGGCTTCACAAAAAGTAGCCAGACACCTCTAGAACGTCTCCAAGCTGGTACTATCATTGTGAACAAACATGTTCATATCATCGGCAAAAAGTCTCATGGTGATCTGGTTGTGGTCATGAGGCAAACGGAGGCCTTTGATATTACCAGCTTCCACCAGATGCTCCACCAGCCTGCTAAGCCCTTCCGTGGCAATGGCAAAGAGAAGGGGAGCCAATGGGCACCCCTGTCTGATAGATCTTCTAAGTTTGATCACCTTCGAAAGTTTGCCATTAATGTTAATTTGGGTTGATGCGTTTCCGAGAAGGCTCGCGATCATCTTGGTGAATTTCTGACTACATCCAAGATCTTGGAGCGACTGCAGAATATAGTCCCATTCCAGCCTGTCGTAGGCTTTATCGAAGTCGATCTTGAGGAAGACCACGTCTTGTTTAAACTTATTTTCAAATGCAAGACCTTCCCAGATATCTATAATAGTTTCCAAAATTGACCTGCCTTTGATGAAACCTTTTTGGTCTTGGCTTAACCACGCTCTCAAGTGGCAAGAGATTCTCTTGGCAATGACTTTGACAATGATCTTGTATCCTGTTTGGAGCATTGTATTAGGAGGCTAGTTCTCTATTATGTTCTTTTCCCGTTTTTTGTGTATTAACTTGATAATGCCATTGTTGAGACAAGAAGGAAGCACGCCAAACTTGAGCACATCTTGCCAAACCAGACGAAGAGGGGTGGCAACCACCAACTTGAAGGATTTAAAGAACTCATTAGTGAGCCCGGCGGGTCCCGGGCTTTTACCAGAAGGGAGAGCATCAATGACCTCAATGATTTCTGCTTCAGAGATAGGGGCATGTAGCAGGGAGCGAAGGTTGAGTTGTATCCTGTGGGGGGAAACCCTAGATATGGCTGCCATATAGTCCCTTCTATGGTGGGGCTAGAGGGGGTTCGAGGTCCCCAGGAGTCTCGTGAAGTGCCCTTCAATGATCCCAAAATTACCTTCTTCCGTATTGCATACATTGCCATTTAAGTCTAGCAATAAGGGGATCGATTCTCTGTTATGTTTCCTTTTAAGGATATGGCACATCTCTTTGGTGGGTTTGTTGGATTTTCCAGCCCACCACTCCTTGAAGAAAATTTGCAATTTCTTCCTTTGTATTTCTTTTTCGTATCTCAACAACGCTCTGATTTTTCGAAGACCTTTCTGGGCTTGAGATTTTCCTTTGTTCACTTCCTCCTCGATCCTCCATAGTCTATGATATAGAGCTTCTCTACGAGCCCGCCGCACAGTCTCGAGCATCTTCTTGGATCTAATCATGATCTGTCGTGACTTATCGATCGCACTTCTCTAGCACTTGGTTGGGGACAAGCCGGAGGCGAACGCCTCCTTCCACACATCAGCAATTTCTTGATGGACAGAGGGGAGACAGAAGGAGGGCGCACTAGCGTGGAACCAAGGAGCCTTACGGATCTTAGTGGAAGGTCGGAAAGTGATAACGATTGGGTAGTGATCAGAGATGGTGAGGTTGGTGCATTGCGAGAGGGAAGGGTGGCCCCACTGATGAGTAAAACTTTGAGAAATGTAGCATCTATCAATTCTAGCTTTCCTCAGGCCCTCACCCGCTTGGAGATTTGACCAAGAAAAGCCATTCGAATCTTTGAATTTGACCAAATCCAAGTGTAGTTTGGTTTTGTCCCATGTTTCTTTCTCCCGACTATCGATGACCCTGCCCTTGCCCATCCATCTGTCCATAAGGTCCTCCAACATGTTGAAGTCACCATAAATAAGCACGTTGTGAGGGAGCGAGTCCAAGGAGGCCGAAGTGTTCGGTCTCTCTAACTCCCCATTAGGGGCATACAAAGAAACTAAAGTAAAACAAAAAGGAGCACCAAAAGAAACAACAATCCATGGATGGCATTCATCTTCAATGGAGTTCTCAAGCTTTTCAAACCAAAATTGATTAATACCGATTACCGTTCCACCGCACCCCTGCTGGTGCGCCGTTGAAATCCAAACATGGGTCGAGGAGACATGTCTAAGCCGTTTCTGGAGGTCTTCTCCGTCAATTTTAATCTCTTGAATACATATAAATTCTGGGTTTATGCTAATGTCGTGAAGCCATTGACCGATGATGATCACTCTTGAGGGGTCGGTTAGCCCTCTAACGTTTAACGAGATGATGATCATTGTCGTAGTGAGCCCTCTTTGTGGGAGGGAGCTTTGTCCTTTCTTTTCTTGGATTCATCTTTCTTTTTCGCTGGGATCAGATCCCAAATTAGCAATAGGTTCTTGTGGGGGCTTTTCTAGGGTAACTCCATAGGTTGTTTTCCTTTGTGGGATGCCTCCTGCTGGGAAGAACTGGGCACTGTTTTTGACACCGTTTTTGGAATAGTCAATCCGATGATGGAACTTTCACTATCCATGTTATCTTCATTACTAGTAGTAAAGCCGTCTTCTTTGCTTGTAGTGTAACCCTCCTGGGAGGTTTCTTTATTGTTAGAGATCTCTAGGGCTTTGTTGTTGGTGTCCACCTCAAGTTGGTTCCCACTTGGGTAGTCAAACTCATTGATCTCCTTTTCCAGATTGCAATACAAGTTGCTGGAGGGGGTAACTGACATATTGTTTCACTCAGAAGCCGCCCTAGGGCTTCTTTTCCTTCTTCTTCTGACTTTCATGAACCCGTCTGCATCAGCTTCTGTATTAAGGGTGATAACTTAGCACAACTTTGAAGTGTGTGATTAAAAAGGCTTTCTCATATTTTCACGTGTAAGATATTTTTGGGCACATGCACAGCTTCGATCAGTAGTGTTTCGATCAGTTCGTTGGGTTCTTAACTGTTCTATTTATATTATCTTCTCTTCCCGTACTCAAATACTATATTAGAAAATAGGTAAAGTGAAAGAGTCGAAAGTTCCAGAAGTGCACAATAAGATTAAAACTATTGATGAAAGCGCTATCTAATTGTGGGTACTTCATGGTTTGAAATAAAACACGTTAGACGTTCTGCTTAGGTGTTCTAGAATTATATTGTAGTTTCAAATTCTTATGATTCCTTAACTGTTATGAGATTAGGAACAGTTGTGATACAAAAAAATAAGCCGATTCCATGGATGGTTTACAGGCTGGTGTTTGCCATAGAAGACGTGCTCTCAAAAGGTCATCACGTCTTGCACAAAAGATACATTGGAAGGTGCATCGTAGAAAGAATGTTTCTAGATAACATGCTATGCATCGAATCATCGGATCCTACTTAAAGTAGCTGCATGCAATACGGCTTAGAGGTATAGCATGCATATACAAGGCTATCTACTACAATTAGGATTGATTTCTTCATTCTTTATAACCTTGGAAAGTCTAAAAGACACAATGACAATGTGTCTTGATATCAATTTTAGCACTTATAAAGGCTAAACAAGTCCTCATGGAGCAATGTATTACATTGTGTCGATTTGAAATTTTGTAACACAACTGAACAAATTATGTGTGCAGATCGCTATCCAACTTAGACTAGCAATCTATTCATGAACTTAAATTAATATTTTTACATCCAGATGTCCTACAAAGGTTACATCATTATTCGTATAAAGTACATAATCAACTTATGAGTTAATAAACCAAAAACTCCTAGGAACATGTGTAGAAACCTAGCTTTTATGTGTAAACATGAGCTTCGCATCTTGAGAACTAGGCCAATGAACTTTCCTTGCTTGATTCGGTCACTTAAGTTTACTCCTAAAGTAGAGTGACATATGAAATGGACCCTAAGAATTGATTAAGCTTTTTAGTTTGGTGAGTGAATGACCAAAAGCTTTTTAATTTGGGAGGGATTTGCTAAAACTTCTCGCTGGAACGTTGACCCCAATAGAGGGGAATACCCAAAATCGAATGGGAAATATGGACTAGGGGAAAAGACTCAGGTATTCTTGAATTTTGAAGGAATGGGTCACCTAGGACACGTTGATCTTTAGACATAAAAGTTGTCTCACTTTTGTGGGTCTTCCTAGGTGGAAGGAACCCGAATTACTGTCTTTGTTATTCTCCTCTTTTCAGGTGACTTCGAGAAGCTCGAACTTGATTTGATCTTTGTGGAAGGCTTGAAACGAGCCTCGGTGAAGAATACAGAGAGCAAATGGGAAACTTTGCTGAAGAACTAGAACTCTACTTTCATTGCTTATCACATAGGAGGTTAGAATCTATCGTGAGCTTCACGTTGAAATTCGCAAGGTGCCACAATAGGCATCCAAACACTTTTCTTTCCTTCAGTAAGACTTGGTATTTAAATGATATATTGATGTAACTTAAATGCAGTATGTCACGAGAAGAATGGAGTAAGAGGAAAGTGATCACAGTCTACAACAAGACATGAAAATTATGGAGAAAAAAAAAAACTGAGCGAAGCAATTCTTAGTGATTCAAGAAGACAAAATTAAAAGCAAGAGGATCGTCTATGAGCAGAACGAAAGGTTGTGAGCTTGCCTCGTATCTTATGCGCCTCTAAGTCTATTGTAGTTTCACATTTTTTATAAGTTAAAGCTGAAAATGTAAAGCTCAAAAGCAAGTGGATCCCTCATGAAGTGAACGAAAGGCTCGTGAACTTGCTTTGTATTATAAATTAAAGCAGAAAAGCAAGTGGATGGCCCATGAAACGAACGAAAGGCTTGTGAAAAGCAAGTGGATGCCCCGTGAAAGCAAGTGGATGCCCCATGAAAAGTCCCTCTAACTCTATTATAGCTTCTCTTTTTTATAATTTAAAGCGGCATGGGGCAAGCCATTAAGCTTTCGTTCATCAGATTCTTTCGCGTTTTAAGATCCGTTCATCAGAATAAGCCTGAAAAAAGCTTCCTTCAACAGTGTCAAATAAGCCAACTCGCGTATTTGAGAGTCAATCTTTTTCCCCAAAAAAAGTACAGCCTGCTATCTCCTCTGTATTTACGACAAATATATACCGCCCACAATCTCATAAGCCTGGAAAAAGCTTCCTTCCACAGTCCTCTTTATTCAGAAGAACGCAACTATAGCTTTCGTCTTTCACATGCATGTCATAAGCATATGACCACATTTGCTTAATTTCAAGCAGAGGAACGCGTTTTGTGTTACTGAGTCATTTCTTTCCTGAAGTATACGAACTTCGGTAATCAGATGTAATTGAGATAATATTACGGCATACTTTGACAAATAGGAAAATACTTTTCCATTATGTGGATTATATTCATGCAAACATAAAGACCAATACAAAGGGAATAGTTTGGACTTCTAAAATGTGGTGAGACCTGGACGCTACATATAAATTTTCAGACAAAGCAATTACGAAGTATCTTGAAATGAAAAGGTACTCCTCTTGCGAGAATGACCGTCCTTATAGAATTTCACAATCATATCATCAATATAGAAGATCAAAATAACGCCGTAACTTATCGAGATTGGAGGGAGAATATCATAAGAGACCTTTATAGCTATATAATAAGTTCTGTATTCTTTATCTTGTAATAACTTAGCACAACTTTGAAGTGTGTCATTAAAAAGCGTTTGTCATATTTTAACGTGTAAGATAATCGTGGGCACATGCACAGCTTCGATCAGTACGTTGGATTCTTAACTTTGCTATTTATATTATCTTCTCTTCTCGTACTTAAATACTATAGAAAATAGGTACAGTGTAACAGTCTATAGTTCGAGAAGTGCACAATAAGAATAAAAATATTGATGAAAGCAGTATCTAATTTGTCATGAGGAAGGAGATAAGGAAGAGAGCTCACACATACACTCTCACTCTCAAAGAGAAGCACCCACACAAATTGAGGCAAGGAAGAATGATCTTCTTCTTCTTCTATTACATAAAAAGGAATGTACAAGAATGACCTAAAAACAAGAATAAAACAAGTGCAATATATAAAGATCAATACATAAGGAAAAACCTAATGTCCGCGAATGAGTGAGCAAGAAAGGTCCAAATGTGCCATCACTCTCGCTAGATAAATCTTATAAAGCCCAATGAAGTATCCCTTACATATACCGGTGTGAGCACTATACATGTCAGAGAAACAAAAAACTGGTACGTGTCATCCTAGATCATCACATGTTGAGCTTGATATCTCAACATTGCCTTTTGATTAGATCCGGTTGCCCCCAGGCTCCATCACGTTTTTCCATTGTCATGTATGGCCTTAGTGGCTTAATTAATCCTAATGATCTTATGGTCATATCAAAGGGCTTGTACGTCTGCAAATTTAAGATTAGACTCTCATGAGACTCTTCACCAATGAAATTAACGTTTTCTTACATAGAAACTCAATTTGTATCGACCATTTTTGGTACTATCTAAGTCAGTTTTTGAAGCCTCTAGATCCACTACAAAGCACTCAAAAGCTGCTTCAATGTTATCATCAACATTTCAATTCATTTTTTGATATAGAAAGGCTATTTGGAGATTCCAAGTGGTCAAATATTTTGGTTGTTGGGTATTTAGATAGGGCTTGATGTTTTGATGGGCTAGTACTGGGATTGGGTTCTTGCCAAACTCGATAGTAGGCCTGGACAAAAAGCTTTTATTTAGAAGGGCTATTCGGAGAATCCAAGTGGTCAAATCTTTTGGTTGTTGGGTATCCAGATGGAGGGTGACGTAAATGCTATATTGATGAAATTTAAATGCAATAAGTGGTGAGAAGAATGAATTAACAGGAAAGTGATCACAGTGCACAATGTCATGAAAAATATGGATCAAGAAAAAATTGAGCAAAGCAAGTCTCAGCAATTCAAGAAGCCTAAGTCCATTGTAGCTTCTCGTTTTTATAATTTAAAGCTCATTATTGAATTTTTACAAAGAGTGAAAATTAAGAACATCAGATTCCTTTATCAAGCACAAGAGTCTCAAATACCTTCCCTCGACAGTCTCAAATAAGCCAAACCGCGTATTTGAGAGTTCATTTTATTCCAAAAAATGTACAGCCTGTCCGTATTTACAACAAATACATGTCACGCACAATCTCCTTAGCCTGGAAAAAGCTTACTTCAACAGTCTCAAATAAGCGAACCCGCGTATTTTAGAGTCAATTTTATTCCCCAAAAAAAGTACATCCTCTTATCTCCTCTTTATTCACGACAAATATAAATTGCACACAATCTCCTAAGCCTGAAAAAAGCTTCCTTCCACAGTCCTCTTTATTCAGAAGAATGCAACTATAGTTTTCGTCTTTCACATGCATGTCATAAGCATATAACCACATTTGCATTACTTGCTTATTTCCAAGCAGAGAAACGCGTTTGCGTTACCGAGCCATTTCTTGCCTGAAGTATACGAACTTCGATAGTTCCACTTAATAGTATTGTCACTTTCGTAATTAGATGAAATTGAAATAATATAACGGCATACTTTGAAAAATAGGAAATATGTTTCCATTATGTGGATTATATTCATGCAAACATAAAGAACAATAGAAAGGGAGTTGATTTAGACTTCCAAATTTGTAGTCATCAAGATGGAACAGGTCCATAGAAATTGAAGGTTTACCATGATCTAGAACGTGATGAGACCTAGACACTACATGGATATTTTCAGACTAAGCAATTACGAAATATCTCGAAATGAAAAGGTACTCCCCTTGCGAGAATGACCCTCCTTATAGAATTTCACAATGATATTATCAACGTAGAAGATTAAAATAACGTCGTAGCTTATGGAGATGGAAGGGAGCATATCATAAAAGACCTTTATAGCCTTCGACTGAGTTCTGTATTCTTTATTTTGTGATAACTTAGCACAACTTTGAAGTGTGTGTGTGTGATTAACAAGGCTTTCTCATATATTCACGTGTAAGATATTTTTGGGCAGAGGCACAGCTTCGATCACTACGTTGGGTTCTTAACTGATCTATTTATGTTATCTTCTCTTCCCGTACTTAAATACTATAGAAAATAGGTAAAGTGTAAGAGTCGAAACTTCCAGAAGTGCACAATAAGGTTAAAACTATTCTTGAAAGCGCTATCTAATTGTGTGTATTTCATGGTGTGAAAAAAACCACGTTAGGTGTTCTTCTTATGTGTTCTAGAATATGATTATCTTTTAGATTCAAATTCTTATGATTCCTTAACTATTATGAGACTAGGAACAGTTGTGATATAAAAACCTAAGTTCATTCCATGGATGGGTCACAGGCTGGTGTTTGCCATAGAATACGCGCTCTCAAAAGGTCATCACGTCTTGCACAAAAGATATATTAGAAGGTGCATCGTAGAAACAATCTTTCTACATAACATGCTATGCATCGGATCATCGTATCCTACTTAGACTAACTGCAAGGAATACGGCTTACAGGTATATCATGCATATACAAGACTATACCATAACTAGGATTGATTTTTTCATTCTTTATAATCTTGGAAAGTCTAAATGACAATGTCTGTTGAAATCAAATTTAGCACTTATAAAGGTTAAGCAAGTCCTCATGGAGTAATTTATAACATTGTGTAAAATTGACATTTGTAACACAGACGAACAAATGTGTGCAGATCGCTATTCAACTTAGACTCGCAGTCTATTCAAGAAGTAAAATTAGTATTTTTACACCGACATGTCCTAGAAAGGTTACATCATTATTCGTATAAGGTGCATACTCGACCTATGAGTTAATCAACCAAAAAATCATGTGGAACATGTGTTCAAACCTAAATTTTATGTGTAAACGTGATCTTCTCATCTTGACAACTAGGCCAATGAACTTTTTTTGCTTGATTCTCTTACAAAGGTGAATCCAAATTTGGTATGTTAAGTTCATTCCTAAAGTCGAGTGACATATGAAATGGACCTTAGGAATTGATTAAGAAAATAATTATTTTTTTCTTTTTGCAAAGCTTTGGTGACCTTTGAGGTTAGTATACATAACTATCTTGGGTATAAACCAAACATGGTTCAAGATAGCTAGTACTAATTCTCTTGGAGAGAACATACTAATCTTAGATGAACAAGGAACTTGGGGAAACACGTAGAGTGGTAGTCTACCAAGTAATTCCAATTGCTAAAAATGTAATTAAAATATCTGGTTTAAGAATGTAATTAAAATATTTGATAAAAAATGTGATTAAACTATCTTCTCTCTATACAAATAAGAAGAAGATTTACTAACGGAAAAGTTCAAAGTCTAATGATGAAGGTAGCACCTCTTAAGCAGAGTTTGGAGGAAGAGGTAGAGGCTCAAGAGGAAGAGGAAAAGGAGGAAGATAAAGTAGGGGGAGAGCTCAAAGCTCATCTTCATGTGCCATATGTGGCTTAACCAATCACATCACTGAGAATTGTTTCAGGAATCCTAGCAACCAGAGAGGAAGAGGTTACAATAGAGGAGACTATGGAAGCTCAAGATGTAGATTTGACAACAACAATGGTTACAATAACAAACCATAGAAGAACAACAACTACCAAGAAGGATATAGAGACTACAACAATTATTCAGATGATATAGCACAAGAAGATTCACTTCTTCTGATGAACATGACAATGAAGCAAGGTAAAGCACATGAGCATGTATTCTATATATAATCAGGTTGAATAAATCTTGTAGTAGGGAATATAGCTCTACTCTTAGACTTGTAGGATCGAAGGAATAGACATAAAGTCCAAATAGGAGAAGATACAAGGCATCCAATGGAGAAGATAGGCAATGTGAAGACTTTTGATGGTAATATGTAAGAGTTGGAAATTCTACACAAGAGGTTAGCTCACATAGGTGAAAGAGCTTTGAAGAAAATCAATAGGGATCAAACTATACTTGGTCTTCGAAACATATCAGGAAAACACATGATCTACAAATGTAGTGCTTGTCAACTTCGTTAGTCTCACATACAACCATTCACAAAGAAGGGGTACATTCATGGAGACCTATTGGAGCTAGTGAATATAGATGTATGGGGGCCAAGAAAGGAGCCCTCATTCTTTGGATCCAAGTATTATGTGTTATTGATTGATGATTGTAGGAAATGGAGAGTACTCTACTTTAAGAAGCATAGAGATGAACTGTTTTCATGTTTCAAGAAGTACCTAGCACTTGTAGAAAATCAAATAGGGAAAAAATTGAAGAGACTAAGGTCAAATGGAGGTGGATAATATTTCTCCCATCATTTTGACTCTTATCCTCTAGAGAGAGGAATCAATGGAGAAAATAGAACAAGGTATACTCCAAAAAAAAAAATGCAGTGGTAGAGAGGAGAAATCGAACCATAATGGAGGCTACAAGGTCGATGCAAAATGAGAAGAAATTATCCAACTACTTGTGGGCAAAGGTTGTATCCATAGCCACATACTTGATCAATAAACTCCCATTACAAGGATTAGATGGGATGACACCATATGACGCATGGAATGGAAGAAGATCTAGTCTAGATCATTGTACGATCTTTGGACGCATAGCATATGCACACATACCTTCACAAATTAGAGGCAAATTAGATGCAAAGTCAGAGAAGTGCATCTTTATTGTCTATGCCCTTAATCAGAAAGCTTATACAGTACATAATACAAAATAAAGTATTCATTGTAAGTAGAGATGTTGTTTTTGATGAAAACAAATCTTGGTTTGAAGATGATTGTAGGAAAACTAAACCTCCCTATGACCTAGAGGAAGGCTTTCCAACATTGCCAAAGAGGAATGAGTCTACACTTGAAGCATCAAGTGACTCTAATGATGATCAGATGACTCCAAGAAGAGAAATCAATTCTTAGAGCACCAAAGGCAAAGCTAAAGCAAAGGACTTGAGAGATATGGCTGAATCATCTCAATAGACTATTAGGAGATCTACTAGAGAAAAGATGAAGTAGAAAGGTATGGGTATGCCATATCTTTGGTCACTAAACATTCAATATAGATATGAAGAAGCCAAAATGTACAAAAGCAATGGAACAAGAAATAGAAGCTCTACAAGAATATCACACTTGGGAATCAATAGCCAAGAAACCATCTATGAAGGTCATTTGTTCAAGATGGATTTACAAGCTATAAAAGAATTATCATGGCTCAATGAGGAAGTTTGTTTATCCAGAGGAGGTAAACCTATTGCTAGAGGCTGCACACAGTGAAGGGCATCTAAAGGGGGAGGAATTGGCTCACAGAAACATCCACAAAGGACTATGGTGGCCTCATATTTACAAGGATGCGATCAAGTTTGCTAAACAATGCCACATTTGCCAGAGATGTGCTCCTATGCCAACCAGATTGAATTTCCAACCATTAGTCATATCCATAGGATGGCTCCCATTTGAACGATGGGGTCTTGATTTCATAGGACCAATTAGTCCGACTGGTCAACCTGGGGGTAAGAAGTATATTTTGATGGCCACATGTTATACGACTAAATGGATAGAGGCCAAGGCTACTGTGGACTGCATGACTTTAATAGTAGCTAAGTTTTTGTATAAACGAATTTTCTCGAGATTTGGTTGCCCACTGGAAATCACTAGTGATAGAGGCACACATTTTGTGAACCAATTGCTCCAATTTATATTTGACAGTATAAGGTCTTTCATAAAAAATCTTGTGCTTACTATCCAAGGGCAAATGGCCAATCAGAAAGCTCCAATAAGATTTTGATCGGGTTGCTGCACAAATTATCTTTTGATCATCAAAGCTTTTGGCCCCAAGCATTGATCGATGCAATTTGGGCTTTCAGAACTACATAGATGGGAACCACTGGAGAGAGTCGACTTCGCTTAGTATATGGAAAAGATGCATTGGCACCATTGGAATTTATTATCAAAAAGCAAATGGAAGCCAAAACCATTGGAATTGAACCTCCCATTAGGAGACTAGTGGCATTACAAGAATACAGAGAAGGAGCAATGCAAAAACTTCAATTAACACAAGAAGAGCGCAAGAGACTGCATGACAGGTATCTTAGGTCCAATGAGGTACAGGAAGGATCCATGGTTTTAGTGCATCAGGTCCCAGCAATTTCAACCAAATTGGCACCCCAATGGATAGGACCATACAAGGTGGTAAAGGTATTCCCTCATGGAGCAGTACATCTGGAGGATTTGCAGGGTAAGAGGATACCCCTGGTCAATATCTACAGGGTGAAGAAGTACCAGAATTAAGTTAAATTGGAAGCACTTCATTCACTATACATACCGTATTTCATTCAGTGATTGCAGTTTATTTTGGTCTTATGGGAATAAGCAAAATAAAGGAGGAATTGCACGGGACAGTGCAAAGACTTGATGTGGGGGTCTGTATCACGACATCTCTCTCTCTCTCTCTCTCTCTCTCTCTCTCTCTCTCTCTCTCTCTCTCCCTCTCTCTTTCTCTCACTCCACCCACAACCTCCCACACCCCCCCCCCACAATCTCCCAGAACTCCCCACAACCTCTCGTAGCCCACCCCCTATTCCCACCCACAACCTCTTACACCCCCCACAATCTCCCACAACTCCCCACAACCTCCCGCAACCCACCCTCTATTCCCACCCACAACCTCCCATACCACCCCACAATCTCCCACAACTCCCCACAACCTCCCGCAGCCCACCTCCTATTCCCACCCAAGACCTCCCACAACCCCCCACAATCTCCCACAACTCCGCACAACCTCCCGCAGCCCACCCCGTATTCCCACCCACAACCTCGCACATCCAGTTTGAGGATCATTTTTTAACCAAACACTACAGTGTTATATATCGTTGGAAAGCTCTCGACGAGTACCTTCCAATGCCACAATGATAATTTTTAAAATCTTGGATCAGTTTTCTACCAAAAAATGATTTCTCCCACCACTCCACCCACACCTCCCACACCCCCCGCAACCTCCCCAACCTCCCCCCACAACCTCCCACACCTCCCACACCCCCCACAACCTCCCACACCCCCCACAACTTCCCACCACTCCACCCACGCCACCCACCATGTCTTCTACTCAATATGTAAGGGTCAAAAGCTACTAAAAAAAATTATGTGAAGGATGTGCTTCTCAGGGTCATTCAAATATCACGAGCGGCACAAAATGAGGATCTCAGCTTGCATGCAAAAGTGAGAGTAAAAGTGTAAGAGGTAAAAGTGAAAGTGGAGAAATGACTGTTGCCGCCAACCATTCAGGACGATTGCCTATTTTTGAGGATCCAATCCAAGACTGGTGGCATATTTGATCTACCCCTCCAATTTTGGGCAATCAATTGGCGCATGATCAGTGAACATGAGGAATGGGCAAGGCTCTCTTGGCCTATTGGAGCCTATAAAAGCAATGTACATGTGTTCATTTGGGACACACATATACATACGTACGTACAGGGGTCCTCTCTTTGCACTCTATGGCTACTAGCCTACTGTAGGAAGTCACTCTGTGGTGAGGATACAGAGCATGGGCTTCCTAGTGGAGGGCTAATAGCACTATAGTGTGAAGGAAGTGGCTTGGTTTTGTCATTTATTGTGAGTCAGCGGTATTTTTGTGTTAGTGGTATTTTTGTGCTCTTCCCCTTAGAGCAAGTCTTCACACTTTGTACTGATCAGTACCAGTTGCATCTAGTTGAGTTCTCTATACGTATTGAATGAATCTCTCGTATTGATGTTGTTTAGTTCTGGAGTGGCATGTTAGCCAGAGCATCAACTTTTGAGCATCTCTTTTGCCTATATTGAAGGAGCGGTTTTGTCCTTTACTATTGCCATTGACATTGATCTTCTCTTTGAGTGCCTAAATTTACTGTACTACTATTGCGATCTACCTGCTCACATAAATGTTAAAGGGTATACTTCCCTAAGGAGGACCTCCCTTGAGTAGGCAAAGTACTGGACGTGCATATTTTCTACTCTAGTTAAAAAGTGGATACCCCAGTACCTCCTCTACATTCTTTTACCGAGTTTCATTCCCTAGTGTTAAATTGTTTTGTTCTATCTTACTGGGTTCTTGGGATGGTTAGGGGTCTGTAAAACAGAGGCCCTGTTTGTATTTTCCCAATCTACTAACTCACTGTATGCTACTATACCGACTTAACGTTTCTGAATCAGGAATCTAACAACTACTTCTCTGTTCTGCACCTTACGACTTATTCACCGCAATAATGATTAATGCACTACTTCCTCACTTTACCATAACATCATCTTAACTTAACACTTCAACAGAGACTAAAATAGTTACTAAACTTGATTAACAGAGCTACAGAATACACCAAGATGTAGACAATGCGACATGCTTCAACTTTAGGCGCTTGCCCAGACCAACAATCCGGGGTCGACCCCTATTGTCTCACGCATGCTCTTTTCATTAATCAAAAACAGTTACAACGCTTGCACTACGCCCTTTTAGTGTGCGTGCGAGTTTTCAAAATTACATTTTAGAATATGTTAATTCCATTCCGGCGGCTCACACTGGCACGCATGGTGGACTCGAACCCAAAATGATAAATACAAAAATATAGGAATCATTGATAATTCCCTATATATACATGGAACGGGCTATCTTGAAGGTGCGCAAAATTTTGAGCTTGAGTGATTCCGGCATATTCTGTAGAATTTCTAGCTCAATAAGCTGCACGTCAGTTCTGACCAAACTGGCATCGATGACTTGACTGGTTAGTGACTCAGTCTGAGTCTGCAGGAAAGCTTCTTGTAGATAAAGGTCGTTGGCGAGCGCAGCATCCCTGCATAACTTCATCTCTGCAATTTTTGCATCGATGTGTGTGAGTCTTTCTTCCTAGACACCCAATTGTTTTTCCCGACTCTCTACTTCTTGAGAGTGGAACTGCATCGTTTTATAAAAATCCTGCCTTTCTTTTTGAACAGCTTCGATATGCTTTTTTAACTTGAGATTCTTGGAAATCTCTATAGAAAATTCTTGTCCTTGTTTGAATAGCTGTTCGGCAACTTTCGCTAATTCTGCTTCAACTTTTGTGACATTTGTAGCGAGCATCTGCGAATCTTCTTCTAGTACACTAAGCTTATCACTTGTTTCATGGAGTGCATTGCGTAAGGAAGTCATTGCATCTTATTTATCTATAACTTCTTGCCGCAACACTTTAATCTCTACATACTGATTGGTGGTAATAGTATCTTTTTCGATCAGTTGTTCCTGCAATCTTTGAATTTGTGTTTGCAGTGAATGAATATCGGTTTTTGCCTCGATAATTTCTTCCTGGAGAGGCGCTATGTCTGCTTCCAGGATGTCAACTTTGCTCTGCAGCTCGTGACGAATAGCTTGTTGTGCATGTTGTAGTTGAAGGGGTAATTGTTGTGATAACTATAATAAAAATTGACCCATTGATGCCAATTGGGTGAATGCAGTAGGGGCGTGAAGAGGAGGTGTAGACCGCGATGGTTGGGCAGAAAGGAGATGTGGGGACGAGGGTGGAGAATAATCAAGAGAAGAAGGGAAAGTGGACGAAGCTTCACGGGCTACTGCCGGAGGCGAAGACGGAGGAGAAGCAGAAGCGGCAAGAAGGGTGGTTGGAAGAGGAAGAGGAAGAATAGGTTTCTGGACCAAGACAATGCCTGCTTCTTGCTAGGGCAAACGCAAAACTTAGGCAATTTCGGTAATTGCCACTTCAGCAATTTTCTGCTGATTTGATGGGTCTGCTTGATCATTTGCTAGTTGTGAGGATGGGTGATGACAAAAAATTGTATTGCTACCTTCCATTGCATCCGTCACAGCATTATTATCCTGTTCTTGTGTTTCATCCTTGCTTGGATTATCGGCCACATCTTCCACAATAACGTCTGTATCGTGCTACTTAATAGGAGAAGATGGTGCAGATGCTACCTGTAGCGAAGCCTCTGTACCGTGAAAGACTTCAACTTCTTGTGTTGTAGTTGATACCTGCACTTGACTTTGTGAGCGGATGATGCGGTTGCGCTTTTGTCGGAAGAATTGGAGAAGATCTGCGTTATCATCATCAACCTCCATGAGGGATTCTTCTCTAATTAGCAACGGATGGGGTTGAATGTTCTGTAGTACGGGATCGGTAGCAAAGAGAAGAGAGAGTATTTGGGACAACCGGGTATGGGGTATGTATTGCTTGGAGGCCTACTTCACAATGGCTTGGCACTCCCGATGAATTTGTTTAAAGAGAATTCCTGCCCAATTAATTGATTCACGGGACGCAGCGTCAATCACAGAGTAAAAGGGTTGGGATATACCATAATTGCATTTCTGTAAGTTAAGGGAACCAACTAAAAATTGGAGTGCGGTACACTCAGGCTCAAGGCAACACAGAATAGCGAATTCGTTGGAAGACTGGCGGGGAAATAATTGATGCATCGTAGCTAAGGGAAGGAGTGGAAGCTCTACTCATCCTTCCTGAGTCAGATGGAACCGCCACACAACAGTGTCAATAGTGATCACTGTGCAGGGATTTAAGCAGGTAATCGGCCAGCAGGTCTCAGTTTGAGGCAGCTCAACGATTGCTATGATGATCTGAGCTGCAAAGGGGTGGCATCTCACTGAATACCAAGGCAGTTCGGCAAACGCCAGTAGCCCTTGTTGGCGTAGGTAATCACCCAGCTCAGGTGATAAACCTGTGTAGAAGGTGGTCAAATTGGCAAGGGTATCTAGCACAAGACCCATGGTCACTATGCACGATACGCTATCGGGTAACCAATACTCAGTAATATAACAACAACAACAAGACGAAGAGAATGGTTTAAGTACAAATGCAAGATGAATACACGACCCAAAACACCATTATCATCGGGGAAGGAAACATGCATGCATTTATCGTCATAAACTCGTTAGACATACGCAGTGATGGAAGGCAGCGGCAAATCGAAAATTTATCAACAAAATTATAGCTCAGTGGTTTGCCAAAACGTGCGAAATACGGAACACAGGAGCGAAGGTAAAAATACTAGTAAAAAAGGGATGATGTATAATATGGACACAATTTAGATCCGTGGATAGGCTTAGGCAACAGTGTTCCAGTCAAAGTGGATAACCAAAAAGTCGCTGGTCCCACTTGTTCGGCAATACGGTAGGGACCGAATGAGTGAAGTTTAAACTTTTTGACAGATCGATTAGGTTTAGCATTATAAAAGAGCACTAATTGATTTACCATAAAAACGGGGGTTTTAAGGAAACGATCGTGGGTTCTTGCTTGTCTGAGTTGAACTTCTTGTAGCACGACAAAACTCTCGAGGAGCTGCTCATCCAGAGATCGTAAAGCATTCAATCGGAAAGGGAATGATTCTACCGGTAGTAACTTCCGCTCTAATGCCACTCGCAGATTAGGAACCACCAGTTCCATAGGGGCAATCGCCTCCAAACCATATGCCAACTTGAAGGGAGTTGTTCCAGTCGCTACTTTATATGTTGTACGGTAAGCCCATAATACCGCAAGTAGGAATTGATCCCATCTCTCTATGCAATCCAATACCAGTTTCTTTACGATGGTCAATAGAGATTTGTTTGTTCTCTCGGCGAGTCCATTCGCTCGTGGGTAGTAGGGGGAACTGAACTTATGCACAATCTGGAAGGTATTAGTAAGCACTTGCATTAATGTGTTAGCAAAGTGCATACCTTGATCAGTCACAATCTCCAAAGGTAAACCATAGTGTGGAAAAATATCTTTCATCAAACAATTAGCGACCGTAGCAGTTGTGGCTAACCATAGAGCCCAAGCTTCGGCCCATCGAGTCGCATAATCCATGCATGTAAGAATATATCTGTTACTGGTAAGTGTTAGGGGAGGTGTTATCGGTACGATAAAATCCAAGCCCCATTTCTAAAAAGGTTTGAGAGGCATAACGGGTTGGAGCGGAAAGTAATGTCTCTATAAGGGTTGACTCGAACGCTGACATGCATCGCACTGTCGCACATACTTGGTCACATCGCGGTACATAGTAGGCCACCATAAGCCACTCTGCAGAATCTTCTGGTGGGTCAAGTCAACCGCAAAATGACCTCCAGTTAGGATAGAATGAGCCATTGTGATTACTGAAGCAGTTTCGTGTGGTGGAACATATCTTAGTAGCACTCTCGATTGATCCATATAGTATAAGTGCCCTACAATTAGCCGAAATCATCGACTATACATGTCTAGTTCTCGTCGAGCAGCAGGAGAGGTCGTACCGGGAGCACATCCACTGGTCAAGAAAAGCATCAAAGTGTCATAGTAGGAGGAGGTTACCGACAATTCTTGCTGATCGTCCTATACAATCTCAGTTGCATAGATAGGGGGTGTGGTATCATGAACTCCTTCTGGAAGTTCACCGGAATCCAACCGAGATAAAAAGTCAGCAAGCGTGTGTGTGGACCCTAGTCGATGTACTACTGAATAATCAAACTCTTAGAGCAACAATACCCATCTTGCTAACCTTCCTCCCAAATGCTGTTGGCGAAAAAGGTAAAACAAGGTTGCATGATCGACGTGGAAGGTGAAGCGGCGTCCTAGTAAATAATGCCAGAATTTCTTCACCGAATACACTAATCCGAGGCATTCACATTCGGTGAGGGAATAATTGCGCTCTGTTGGAGCTAACCTGCAACTCACATAATACACTCGACGGAACCATTTCTCCATTTGCTGCATCAGCATGCTGCCAATTGCAGTCTCGGATGCATCCACAAAGACGTGAAATGGGAGTTCGCCATTTCGCGCTTGTAAAATAGGTGCCTACATTAATAGTGATTTCAACCAATTGAAAGACAGCTGACATGCTTCAGTCCATTCAAACTAGCGAGAAGTAGTGGTTATCAGTCGATTGAGTGGCATGGCAGGATGAGCGAGCCACTGCAAATGTCGCCCATTCCACCGGATTTGGCCCAAGAAGGACATCACATCTTTGGGTGTCTTGGGAGCAGGTGCCTCCACTACCGCCTTCACTTTATCTCGATCAACTTGGATTCCCTATTTTGAAATGATGTGCCCTAGCAACTTTCCACAAGATACAGAGAATACAAATTTATTGGGGTTTAAGCACAAACAATATTCACGACACTTTAAAAAACAGCACCGTAAATGAGACAGATGCACCGAAGTATCACCGGATAAGGAGAAGTCGTCCAAGTAAACTTTCACGAATGTAGTTAGATAAGGAGAGAAAACTTCTTGCATACAGCGCTGAAACGTACTTGGAGCATTTCGCAGACCAAACCACATCACTATACACGCATAGACGCCCCAATTTGTTATAAATGTTGTCTTTGGAATGTCCTGCTCCACCATTCGTACTTGGTTATAACAACTATATCCATCCAAAAAGTAGTACATCTCACGGCCTGCCACATCATCTAGCATTGTCTCCACGAATGGCAGAGGGAATGGATCAGGTACGGTTGCTGCATTTAATTTCCAATTGTCCACACATCTTCATATTTGCTTATTCTTCTTAGGGAATATGACAATGGGCAAAATCCACTCCGCATGCTCGATAGGGACAATAAACCCAACCTTTAGCAATGGATCCAGTTCTGCTTTGACCTAGGCCACATAGTGAGGATTCATTCTATAGCTGGGTTGTTTAATAGGCCGAGCCTCTAGTTTCAGCCTAACCCGGTGTTGACAGATGTGCGGATCCAACCCCTTCATATCGCAGTAATCCCATGCAAATACATCAGAGAATTCACGTAGTAGTTGCACTAATTTATCTTGGAAGGTCTCTGATAGTCCTGCCTTAATCTTCATTGGCCGTGGATTGGCTTCATCGCCTAAGTTGCAGGTAACCAATTGGTCTTTCGGTACGTAAAACTATCGGGGCATGGCAAAGTCGTCAATTGGCTGAAGCAATTGTTGTAGCGTCATATCATCCAAGGTCTATGCTACACTTGGTTCTAGGTCATCGGTCAGTGGTACTACCGTAGAGGCCGCCGAACTCTAGTTATTAGCAACCGTTTGTAAGTACACAGTTCTGAGTGCCATCAGATCCTTGTTGGTTTTAAGAAAAACTTCCTCTTCATCATCTGAAAGACCATCCAGCATGTGTACAGGTTCGGCTACATATGGTCGTGCATGCAAGTCACAAGGCTTCATGTCGTCCAGTGGAACGACATATTTTCGGTGGTTATTCTTAAAAATCAATTCATGTGCTGACCAATCCTGAACTACCTTAGCTTGCTTTAACCATGGTTGTCCAAAGAGCAAGTTATAATCAAGGCTAAATTCTGGTAGTTCCAGAACAACAAAGGTCATTTTAAATACAGCTCCTTGAAGAGGAATAGGAATGTCTCGCACCAATCCAAGCGGATGAACTTTGGATTGATCAACCATGTGGACAAAAAATTGGAGAGCTTCGATTTGCATCCATCCCATCCGTTGAAAAAGTGATGCTGTTGCAATGTTTACTTCAGAACCTCCATCAATTAATACTTGTGTTATTTTATGATTCTTATACCAGACCGTAATCAAGGGCACTGTATGGTCCACCATCGGCTCCAGTTCGAGCTGGATTGTTGCTATTGAAGGAGCACATGAGGGTCCTGGACTGACCTATTGCTGGAACTGTTGACACACGCCAAGAACCAAAGCCAATAATTGTCCCAATGGTAGTGTAATTGACGCCTTGGATACATACACACATTCATGCATACATACACACACATATACACACATGCATGCATACACACATATACACATATACACACATGCATACATACACACACATGCATACACACATACATACACACACACATATACACATATGTATATGCACATATACACACATGCATGCATACATACACACACATACACATACACACACATGCATGCATACATACACACACATACACATACACACACATGTACGCTCATGCATACATACACACACACATGTACACATGCATACATACAACCACATATATACACACATGCATACATACACACATATACACACATGCATGTATACATATACACACATGTACACACATGCATACATACACACACATATGTACATACATGCTCATATACTCACACATGCATACATAGACACACATACACATATACACACATGCATACATTCACACACACATACATACACACATGCACATATATACACACATATATTTAAGATTAGGGTTTGAGGGTTTATGCATACATATAACTCGATTATATTTATTTTAAGAAAACATATAGAGAAAAATAAGAAAAAACTCTGAATATATAAATAAATATATATAAAATATGATTAGGGTTTTAGGATTAGAGGTTAAGATTTTTATAGGTGTTTAAGTATTTAGGTTTTAGTATTTCAGATTTAAGTCTAAGTCTTTCTCATTAGGGTTTTAGGGTTTTAATACCTACATAACATATATACAAAAACACACATATACAAATAATACATACATACATGTAGATACACATGCATACAAAAATATACATATTTTAGGTTTAAATCTTTAAGATTATGTTTTTAGGGTTTTAACACCTACATAACATATATACACACATACAGATACACATATAATACATATATACATGTAGATAGACATGCATACAAAAATATACATATTTTAGGTCTAGACCTTTAAGATTAGGGTTTTAGGGTTTAGGCATACATATAACTCAATTATATTTATATTAAGAAAAAATATAGACAAAAATAAGAAAAAAAATCTTAATATATAAATAAATATATATATAAAAAATATGATTAGGGTTTTAGGATTAGGGGTTTAGATTTTTATAGGTGTTTAAGTATTTAGGTTTTAGCTCATACCGATGCATATACCGACGCTCATACCGACGCATATACCGACGGCTGCAGGCCACACTGACGATCCCTTTAAAATGGTCATACCGATGGTCACTTGATCGTCGGTATCTCTAAGTGACATTTTCCAACGCCCATACCGATGGCGAGTGTGATCGTCGGTATATGCAGCGTCGGTATGCCCCTCATATGTTGTATTGTAAATAGGGATGTAGATTGATAGATAGAGAACTCAATTCTTAAATTTCCAAGATCAATGAAGCTACAAAGATGGTGTTATCCACCTTTGCACTCGCAATATGGAGCTTAGATTGCAATCTAGATAGAGTCAAAATCAAAGGCATACTGGTGTGCAATTCTATGTAGAGATATACATGGTGCATGCTTATAACACATTTGGAATTGGAATAGGTATAGATAAACATAGTTAAGAGAGACAAAATAGTCAACAACATAGATAATCTAATAATATGTGCAAGACCAAAAGTACTACCGTCTCGACCCTTCTAGTTGGAGGGATATGCCTCTACACTTCAAGGCACCAATAGGCCTTTAGTTTTACCTTGAATGGAAACCCAATGGCTCATAAGCTTATTCCCTACCTAATGTAATGGATAGATCACAAAATCTATTACTATCAATGGTAAAAAGAAGATCTAATATAACTTTGAAGTTATGGTTCTCCTCATAGTGGGGGCCTTATAACTTAGAGCACTATGGAGTATCTGTGGTCACTTGAGGGTGGAGTATTGAGTATATCTAACAGTGCCCTGTAGTTTCCACCTTGTGGTGAACTACCTCCTTGGCCTAATGCAAAGCTTTGAAAAGTTTTGATGAAGTTTGTCTCTCCCAATAGGCTTGATGAAGATGTATGATCCATTCTCTTCAATTGAAAAATAGCTTATCTCTTGGACCCAACCTCGATCAACTCATGCACATAGTGATACTGAATTTCTATGTTCTTCATACATGGATGTAGAATAGGATTCTTACGATGGTCATGAAACCTTGGTTGTCACACTCCCTCACAGGTTGATCTATACCTAGCTTTATTAGAAGATAATTATGCAGTTGGTTGCTACTTACTGATCAAAGAGAGAGTACCAAATCCTAAAGAAAAGAAATATCTAGGAATTGCTTTTCTGGTATCAATATCTCTTGCCAGTCCAAATAAGATTATCAAACCAGACATGATCCTTCTTCATAGAGAATACCATAATCAATATTCCTTTCACATAATTGAGTATCTGCATACTTGCCTTCCAATGAGTTTGGCAAGGCTTATTAGAGAACTTGCTTACTAATCCAACAACATTGGAGATATCTAGTGTGCTATTGCACAAGTAGATGAGACTTCCAACTAATTTCATGTATCATTCAATATTCACTCAAGGTGAAGTATATTCCATAGATAATTATGTGTTGACCTCCATATGTAAAAAAGCTTTTTTGGAATCCTCTATGTCAAATGCCTTCAAAATATGTCTTGCATACTTTTGTTGAGATATGAAATTCTTCTCTGGTTCCTACCATACTTCACAGCCTAAGAATGAATGCATGAAGGCTAAGATTATGATTTCATTTTCTAAACTTAAGGCACATTTTGATTCAAAAAGAAGATTATCATCATTTCATATGATCACAAGGTCATTGACATAGAGTACAATCATAATTTTCCTTCCTCTCTTAGGATCATACAATTTAGCATCAAAAGCAAATGTTTTGAAAATTAGATCCAAGTAATACTTATCTATCCACTAGTACCATGCTCTTCGAGCTTGTTTCTACCTCACTAATACCTTGTTTAGCTTACATACCTTTGTCTTGTAATGGGCATCCTCAGAACCTTGTGGTTGATGGAAGAACTTGGAGAAGCTTGTAGGAGGTAGAAAAGTGAGTTGCGAAGTGACGAAGTTCGATCAAGCACTCTTTAAGAGCTGCATGACTTCTACAAGTGGATTTTGAATCCAAATGAAGGGGAGACTATTTGTTGGAGGGAATCAATTCACTTTCCTACAATCTAGGAAAAGTGAAGATCTAGTTTGATCTAATTTTAGGTGATTGATTCATTCATTTATTGCAACTTAACCACCTCAAAATTCATGGAAATTGAGCTGCCTTTTTCTCCCTTTACATTTGTAAAGCTCTAGGATTTAGAACCTTAAATGATCCATAAAATTCTTTTAAAACTATACAATAAATGAGCATAAGTAAAAGAACTCTCCAACGGATATTCCTTCAATGCAATCAAAATGATATACTTTTGATATCGATCAAGTCCACCTCAAGCATAGTGTAAGCTTGATGTTCCAACAACTCCCCCTCAAGTTGAATTATGCTTGAGTCTTCATTCTCTAATAGGTTGAATACGTGCCATTGATTTAAATACGCAAAGCTTTATTCCATCAAGTACCTTCATCATAATATCTACTACTTGCTTGTCAGTTGAAACAAAAGAAATGTCAATCTCCTTTGACATGAGCTGCTCCATGATGAAGTGGTGATGAACCTTTATGTGTTTAGTTCTTGCATGGAAAATAGGGCTTGGTGCTAGATGCATGCAAGTTACATTAGTTCCAAATATGTGAGTATTGAAACTCACAAGTCCCAGATCTATATACAATGCTTTTAACGATATTTTCTCTCGAGTTGTTATAGTCAAACCTCTGTACTTTGCTTCAGATTCTATCATCCTAACCTCCTATCCAATCTACATCTGAATAGATTTTGATATCCAAACATGAAGGGTAAGGATAGGATATACCTTCATTGATTGTACCTTAGCTACATCCGTGTGGTTTTCCAGGTGAGTGTATGCATTGACTAAGCATTCCCACACTGTATGAGATGTCTACCCTTGTATGAGTAGCATATATAAACCTACCTACCAAGCTTTGATATTCATTAACGTCTTCAATTTTTGCACCTTCATAAACGCTAAGTTTATGATTCATCTCCAAAGGTGTACTTGCAAGCTTTGTGTTCTCCATTTTGAACTTGAGAAGTAGATCTTGAATGTATCTTCTCTGAGTTAGATCCATCCCTTCATCTATATAAATCACTTGCATACCTAGGAAGTATGTGAGCTCACCTAATTCACTGATTTTGAACTCCTTTTGCATGTGTCTCTTGATCCTTTGAATGCAATTCAGATTAACAGTGACAATATTATCATCTACATATACACATATATAGATAACCTCATTGTGATCCCTTTTGATGAATAGAGAATGATTTGAGTTGCTAGGTTTGAATCCTTGATCTTGAAGGTATGTGACCAACGTATAAAATGAAGAGAAATTAACCGTGAAAGTAGAGTAGATAAACACAGACGGTCATTATGTGATAAACAATAGTATATGTAATCATTTGCAAGATATACGGTCATTGCGAAAGAAAAAATTTGTAAATTTAGAGGAGATAGTACACGTTTTTACCAGACTCCTAGATGATCTAGGCTTTAATTCTTTTGGGTATCAAAACGATTCTTAAATACTAGGGTCTATCATATTGCCAAGACTATTAAAGGAAGCGTTTTGAGGTTGATCAGATTGTGTCTTATAAAGAAAATCACGTGTCTAAGAAAGGAAAGAACAAACTCAAAGAGATCAAGGTGTGGAGGTTGTGGGGGGTGTGGGGGGTGTGGGAGGTTGTGGGTGGAGTGGTGGGAGGTTGTCGGTGGAGTGGTGGGAGGTTGTGGGAGATTGTGGGGGGGTCTGGGAGGTTGTGGGTGGGAATAGGAGGTGGGCTAGGGGAGGTTGTGGGGAGTTGTGGGAGATTGTGGGGGGGTGTGGGAGTGGAGGTTGTGGGTGGGAATAGGAGGTGAGCTGCGAGAGGTTGTGGTGAGTTGTGGGAGATTGTGGGCAGTTGTGGGAGGTTGTGGGTGGGAATAGGAGGTGGGCTGCGGGAGGTTGCGGGGAGTTGTTGGAGATTTTTGGGGGGGGGGGGGTGTGGGAGGTTGTGGGTGGGAATAGGAGGTGGGCTGCGGGAGGTTGCGGGGGAGTTGTGGGAGATTGTGGGGGGGGGGGGGGAGGTGTGGGAGTTTGTGCGTGGGAATAGGAGGTGGGCTGCGGGAGGTTGTGGGGAGTTGTGGGAGATTGTGGGGGGGGGGGTGTGGGAGGTTGTGGGTGGCAATAGGAGGTGGGCTGCGGGAGGTTGTGGGGAGTTGTGGGATATTGTGGGGGGGGGGGGGGGGTGTGGGAGGTTGTCGGTGGGAATAGGAGGTGGGCTGCGGGAGGTTGTGGGGAGTTGTGGGAGATTGTAGGGGGGTGTGGGAGGTTGTGGGTGGGAATAGGAGGTGGGTTGCGGGAGGTTGTGGGGAATTGTGGGAGAATGTGGGGGGGTGTGCGAGGTTGTGGGTGGGAATAGGAGGTGGGTTGCGGGAGGTTGTGGGGAGTTGTTGGAGATTGTGGGGGGGTGTGGGAGGTTGTGGGTGGGAGTAGGGGGTGGGCTGCAGGAGGTTGTGGGGAGTTGAAGGAGATTGTGGGGGGTGTGGGAGGTTGTGGGTGGGAATAGGGGTGGGCTGCGGGAGGTTGTGGGGAGTTGTGGGAGATTGTGGGGGGTGTGGGAGGTTGTGGGTGGGAATAGGAGGTGGGTTGCAGGAGGTTGTGGGGAGTTGTGGGAGATTGTGGGGGGGTGTGGGAGGTCGCCTATCGTCCAATTCCAAACAATCGACGCCAAAGAACTTCTGCAAAATCAAAGAAAAGAGAAATTATAAAACCTAAAGCATAGAGAAACACAAATGCTAACAATACGCGCAACACTTACCAAGATGTGAGATCTAAGCTGAGAGAGAGAGTGTGTGTGTGTGTGTGTAGAGATATCTCTGTGTGTGTGCGTGTGCACAACACAATGCAGGTCGCAATTTGGTTCGCGCGTGCAAGTTCGACAGAAGACAATTAATACTCAAAAATGTGCAAAAATGTGAAGTTTTGCTCTCGGCTTCGCGGTATGTTTAAAACTCAGCCTCGATATATGGGTCGGTATGAGCGTCGATATAAGCGTCGGTAACTTCCAGTAAATTATCAATGCTTATACTGACGCTCATACTGACGCATATACCAACGCTCATACCGACGCATATACCGACGGCTGCGGGCCACACCGACGATCCATTTAAAATGGTCATACCGAGGGTCACTTGACCGTGAGTACCTCTAAGTGACATTTTCCAGCACCCATACCGACCCCGAGTGTGACCGTCGGTATATGCAGCGTCGGTATGCCCCTCATATGTTGTAGTGTAAATAGGGATGTAGATTGATAGATAGAGAACTCAAATTCTTAAATTTCCAAGATCAATGCAGCCACAAAGATGGTGTTATCCACCTTTGCACTCGCAATATGGAGCTTAGATTGCAATCTAGATAGAGTCAAAATGAAAGGCATACTAGTGTGCAATTCTATGTAGAGATATACATGGTGCATGCTTATAACACTTTTGGAATTGGAATAGGTATAGATAAACATAGTTAGGAGAGACAAAATCGTCAAGAACATAGATAATCTAATATTATGTGCATTACCAAAAGTTATACCGTCTCGGCCCTTCCATTTGGAGGGATATGCCTCTACACTTCAAGGCACCAATAGGCCTTTAGTTTTACCTTGAATGGAAAGCCAATGGCTCATAAGATTATTCCCTACCTAATCTAATGGATAGATCACAAAATCTATTACTATCAATGGTAAAAAAAAGACCTAATATAACTTGGAAGTTATGGTTCTCCTCATAGTGGGGGCTTTATAACTTAGATACTATGGAGTATCTGTGGTCACTTGAGGGTGGAGTATTGAGTATACCTAACAGTGCCCTATAGTTTCCACCTTGTGGTGAACTACCTCCTTGGTCCAATGCGAAGCTTTGAAAAGTTTTGATGAAGTTTGTCTCTCCCAATAGGCTTGATGAAGATATATGATCCATTCTTTTCAATTGAAAAATAGCTTATCTCTTGGACCCAACCTCGATCAACTCATGCACATAGTGATACTGAATTTCTATGTTCTTCATACATGGATGAAGAATAGGATTCTTGTGATGGTTATGAAACCTTGGTTGTCACACTTCTCACAGGTTGATCTATACCTAGCTTTATTAGAAGATAATTATGCAGTTGGTCGCTACTTACTCATCAAAGAGAGAGTACCAAATCCTAAAGAAAAGAAATATCTAGGAATTGCTCTTCTGGTATCAATATCTCTTGCCATTCCAAATAAGATTATCAAACCAGACATGATCCTTCTTCATAGAGAATACCATAATCAATATTCCTTTCACATAATTGAGTATCTGCATACTTGCCTTCCAATGAGTTTGGCAAGGCTTATTAAAGAACTTGCTTACTACTCCAACAACATTGGAGATATCTAGTGTGCTATTGCACAAGTAGATGAGACTTCCAACTAATTTCATGTATCATTCAATATTCACTCAAGGTGAAGTATATTCCATAGATACTTGTGTTGACCTCCATATGTAAAGAAGTTTTTTTGGAATCCTCTATGTCAAATGCCTTCAAAACATGTCTTGCATACTTTTGTTGAGAGATGAAATTTTTATCTGGTTCCTACTATACTTCAAGGCCTAAGAATGAATGCATTAAGGCTAAGATTATCATTTCATTTTCTAGACTTAAGGCACATTTTCATTCAAAAAGAAGATTATCATCATTTCATGTGATCACAAGGTCATTGACATAGAGTACAATCATAATTTTCCCTCCTCTCCTTAGATCATACAATTTAGCATCAAAAGCAAATCTTTTGAAAATTAGATCCAAGTAGTACTTATCTATCCACTAGTACCATGCTCTTGGAGCTTGTTTCTACCTGTTTAAATGCCTTGTTTAGCTTACATACCTTGGTCTTGTAGTGGGGATCCTCAGAACCTAGTGGTTGATGGAAGAACTTGGAGAAGCTTTTAGGAGGTAGAAAAGTGAGTTGCGAAGTGACGAAGTTCCATCCACCACTCTTTAAGAGCTACAGGACTTCTACAAGTGGATTTTGAATCCAAATGAAGGTGAGACTAGTTGTTGGAGGGAATCGATTCACTTTCCTACAATCTAGGAAAAGTTAAGATCTAGTTTGATCTAATTTTAGGTGATTGATTCATTCATTGATTGCAACTTAACCACCTCAAAATTCATGGAGATTGAGCTGCCTTTTTCTCCCTTTACATTTGTAAAGCTCTATGATTTTACAACCTTAAATGATCCATAAACTTCTTTTAAATATATACAACAATGAGCATAAGTAAAAGAACTCTCCAACGGATATTCTTTTGATGCAATCAAAATGATATATTTTTTATATCGATCAAATCCATCTCAAGCATAGTGTAAGCTTGATGTTCCAACAACTCCCCCTCAAGTTGAATTATGCTTGAGTCTTCATTCTCTAATAGGTTGAATACGTGCCATTGATTTAAATACGCAAAGCTGTATTCCATCAAGTACCTTCATCATAATATCTACTACTTGATTTCTAGTTGAAACAAAAGAAATGTCAATCTCCTTTGACATGAGCTTCTCCATGATGAAGTGGTGATGAACGTTTATGTTTTTAGTTCTTGCATGGAAAACGTGCTAGATGCATGCAAGTTACATTAGTTCCAAATATGTGAGGCTTGGAACTCACAAGTCCCAGATCTATATAGAATGCTTTTAACGATATTTTCTCTTGAGTTGTTATAGTCAAACCTCTGTAGTTTGCTTCAGCTTCTATCGTCCTAACCTCCTGCCCAATCTACATCTGAATAGATTTTGATATCCAAATATGAAGGGTAAGAATAGGATATACCTTCATTGATTGTACCTTAGCTACATCCATGTGTGGTTTTCCAGGTGAGTGTATGCATTGACTAAGCATTCCCACACTGTATGAGATGTACCCTTGTATGAGTAGCATATATAAACCTACCTATCAAGCTTTGATATTCATTAATGTCTTCAATTTTTGCACCTTCATAAACACTACGTTTATGATTCATCTCCAAAGGTGTACCTGCAAGCTTTGTGTTCTCCATTCTGAACTTGAGAAGTAGATCTTGAATCTATCGTCTCTGAGTTAGATCCATCCCTTCATCTGTATAAATCACTTGCATACCTAGGAAGTATGTGAGCTCACCTAAGTCACTCATTTTGAACTCCTTTTGCATGTGTCTCTTGATCCTTTGAATGCAATTCACATTAACAACTACCACAATAATATCATCTACATATACACATATATAGATAACCTCATTGTGATCCCTTTTAATGAATAGAGAAGGATTTGAGTTGCTAGGTTTGAATCCTTGATCTTGAAGGTATGTGACCAACGTATAAAATGAAGAGAAACTAAGACGTGAAAGTAGAGTAGATAAAGACACACGGTCATTATGTGATAAACAATAGTATATGTAATCATTTGCAAGATATACAGTCATTGTGAAAGAAGAAATTTGTAAATTCAAGGGAGATAGTACACGTTTTTATGAGACTCCTAGATGATCTAGGCTTTAATTCTTTTGGGTATTAAAGCGATTCTTGAATACTAGGGTCTATCACATTGACAAGAATATTAAAGGAAGCGTTTTGAGGTTGATCAGATTGTGTCTTATAAACAAAATCACATGTCTAAGAAAGGAAAGAACAAACTTAAGGAGATCAAGGTGTGAAGGTTGTGGGGGGTGTGGGAGGTTCTGGGTGGAGTGGTGGGAGGTTGTGGGTGGAGTGGTGGGAGGTTGTGGGGAGTTGTGGGAGATTGTGGGGGGGTGTGGATGGTTGTGGGTGGGAATAGGAGGTGGGCTGGGGGAGCTTGTGGGGAGTTGTGGGAGATTGTGGCGGGGTGTGGGAGGTTGTGGGTGGGAATAGGAGGTGGGCTGTGGGAGGTTGTGGGGAGTTGTGGGAGATTGTGGGTGGGAATAGGAGGTGGGCTGCAGGAGGTTGTGGGGAGTTGTGGAAGATTGTGTGGGGGTGTGGGAGGTTGTGGGTGGGAATAGGAAGTGGGCTGCGAGAGGTTGCGGGGAGTTGTGGGAGATTGTGGAGGGGTGTGGGAGGTTGTGCGTGGGAATAGGAGGTGGGCTGCGGGAGGTTGTGGGGACTTGTGGGAGATTGTGGGGGGGTGTGGGAGGTTGTGGGTGGGAATAGGAGGTGGGCTACGGGAGGTTGTGGGGAGTTGTGGGGGGGGGGGTGTGGGAGGTTGTGGGTGGGAATAGGAGGTGGGCTGCGGGAGGTTGTGGGGAGTTGTGGGAGATTGTGGGGGGTGTGGGAGGTTGTGGGTGGGAATAGGAGGTGGGTTGCAGGAGGTTGTGGGGAGTTGTGGGAGATTGTGGGGGGGTGTGGGAGGTCATGGGTGGGATTAGGAGGTGGGCTGCGGGAGGTTGTGGTGAGTTGTGGGAGATTGTGGGGGGGTGTGGGAGGTTGTGGGTGGGAATAGGGGGTGGGCTGCGAGAGGTTGTGGGGAGTTGTGGGAGATTGTGGGGGGTGTGGGAGGTTGTGGGTGGGAATAGGGGGTGGGCCGCGGGAGGGTGTGGGGAGTTGTGGGAGATTGTGGGGGAGTGTAGGAGGTTGTGAGTGGGAATAGGGGGTGGGTTGTGGGAGGTTGTGGGTGGAGTGAGAGAGAGAGAGAGAGATGCCACCATACAAAGAGCATCTTTTTAGTACAGGTAATAATGTGGCAAGATGATCCAATCTAGGTAATGATATATGGGTACACTTTGCAAGTTATGAAAAAAAATATATATCTCATGGTATCACAACAAGAAGATTTAAATAATTGGGTAGTTCACAATTCCTTTGAAGTAGTCAAGGTTTAGAGCAAGAATGAGTAGATGTATCATTGATAACAAAGGATCCTCACGATATTTCTACTCAAGTATTACAAACTACATTTGAGAGTAATCAAGATACATATACTCCATTTTCTCTAGCTACATCAAGAAAGAGTGGACCTCGTAAATGTAGTAAAAATTGTGCATCTAATAATGTGTCACCATGCTTTTGTCATACTAAATCTCACAACAAAATATTTATAGCTTTTGAAGAGCAAGATTGTCTTGAGCTTCATCTTATGGGATTCCTCCCAATGTTATTTGGAAATCCTATTTTCAAAGATGCTTTGGTGTCAACTAGAGGGAAAGGATTCACCATGTGAGATTATGATAAAATGCAAAGAGAGTATGAATATAAAGTGAAGAAAAGTATTGAAGCTATTTTAAAACGAAAAGTGTTGGATTATGTACCCATGTATGGATGCATAATAGCACTACATGGATGAATAAGTTATTCAAAGAAGCCAATGATTATATGTCATGTTTATATGTGAAAAGGGAAGTATGTTTTATAAAATAGTTGATTCTTCTCTTAAAGAGAAAAATGATATATGATCATGCTATATCTTGCGTGGGTGGTCTTTGAAGAATGTGATTGCGATAGTGACTGATAATGCATCTAATTCTTGAAGTGCTCAAATTGCAATACAAAATAGGTATGAAGGCATTACTTGGGTTCCATGCACAACTCATACACTAAGCCTATTATTGAAAAGCATAGGTAGATTATCTTCCATGAAAAGAAGTTTATTAAATGAAAATCATGTGGTCAAATTTATGCACAAGCATCAATTTTCATACTCGTTGTTTTGTGCAATAGTTTAATTGTGCTTAGTGGATTATTGGCAGTCAAGAAAACATTAAAAGAACTTGGAGAAGCTTGTAGGAGGTGGAAAAGTGCATTTCCAACTGACAAAGTTTGGTCCATCCAACTGGCACAAGACCAGCCCTTGAGCTTATGGACACTCAAGTAGACATTATAGGCATGCGATAAGTGCAAAATAAATGCAGTATCTACTTTGGAGCATGAAGGAGAAGGAATGGATACAAAACAGATAGGTTCGTGCACCGACTAGCCCAAAAAACTTACTATCTATGGAAGAGACAATGAACTTCAAATGACCATAGCAACCAGCATGATCACAATTAGAAAAAATCATTATGTGGGAGTGATACACATAGGGTTGAGTGTATATAATGCATAAAAGTATAAAAAATAAGAAAAGTATGCTATAATCAGACACTCAACAGTGGTACCTCGTATTTTTTCAAGAATACGCGGAGATTGATCCCAACCATTTTGGCATAGTTTTTGCCTCCTCAATATCAGCTCTTTCATCAACAAGTGAGTCATGTAAATCTGCATAAAAAATGGGAAGATCTGCATCATCACATGAAACCTAGAAAGGCTGAGAAGTTTCCTCATTAGGACCACCACTAGACTCTCCACCTATAAAAAGAGGCAGCAAAGTATCATACATGTCTTTGGAGCTAAGAGATGTCTCCTTAGTACATGAAAGCAATGGATGAATAGCATCTTCCAAAAAAACAACATCATGGCTAACAAGAATGTGTTTAATCTATGGATGATACACATGATAGCCTTTACTTTCAGAACTCTATCCAACAAAAATACATTTTACTACTTTATCATCCAATTTTCTACTATGTTGTTCAGGCACTAATGCATATGCCAAACAACCAAAAACACACAGATGAGAAATAGATGGCTTGCGATCATGCCAAGCTTCATATGGAGTGGTAGACTGGAGGGCTTTAGTGGGATAACTATTAAGTACATATGTTGCACACATGACAACCTCAAGCCAGAAACTATATGGTAAAGGCTGACTCTTGACCATACACCTTGCCATCTCCATGAGTGACCTGTTCTTTCCTTTAGCAAATCCATTCTTTTGAGGTGTATACATCATTGTACACAGGTGTTTTATCCCATGTTTAGCCAAAAATGCATTAAAATCAGAAGACATATATTCCACCCCTCGATCAAAATCGAGGGTGCCCATTTTACATGCTGACAGATTTTCAGCTAAACCCAAAACCTGTTTGAAGCACATGAACACTTCGTACTTTGCCTTCAATGGACATACCCATGCATGCCTCAAAAAATCATCAATGAAAGTCAGGAAGTAAAGATAATCTCCAAAAGAAGGAGTCTGCATAGGACCACAGACATCACTATGTACAAGCTGCAATTTCTAAGTAGCCCGAACCGAACCACCTTTTGGAAAGGAGGAATGCTACATTTTGCCCAAAATATACCTTTCACAAACATGTTTTCCAAGTGGCTCAAGTTTGGGCAAAGAGGACACCATTCCAGATTTTTGTAGGTATAGCAAACTAGCAAAATTCAGATGACCAAAGCGTGCATGCCAAAGCTCTGCATCTAACATAGCCTAAGAATCATGTAGTACACATGTGGAACCATTCATAGATCTTTCATCGTCTATGAGCTTAAACAACCAATGACATAAAATGCCAAAAGCAATAATCACATCGCCATTTGACAGATCATGAACTGTACACCAGTCATCAATAAATTTCACAACCAAGACAATCTTTGCAGAAAATGATAATAGATTTTTCTTCATCCCTTGCACAAACAAAGCATCTGACAAAGTGAAAGAACTACCATCAACAGTAGTCAAAATAATAGGATAAGTGGAGCTGTTGATGCATGTAATAGTACTCCCTGTAGGGGCACGCTCAAGTGAAGAGAAGAAACTATGCTGCAAGGTAATATGTTTGGTTGCCCCACTTTCAAAGTACCAAACATCTGAGTCTACTACAGACATGCACTGCTTAGAAGCAAAACTCTGATATGATTCAAGAAGACCATTCAGAACCGTTTGCACAAGTGAGCTATCTGCTATAACCTCCTTGGCAAAAGTCAGCTATTCCTTCAAGTCTTTGATCTTGGTTAGGAAACTGTCCAAAAAATCACGTTCATTCATGTGCTCAGTCTTGAACTCTTTTCAGAGGTAAGCAACACGAGACTCATTCCTATCTTGGTATAATGTGGTAAGTGTATCCCAAGCATCCTTAGTTGTTCTGCAAGAGCGTTTGTGAAGAATAATGGCAAGTTTGACAGAGAAAGCTATCAATGCATGTGCTTGGGCATCTTTTCCATCCCAAAGAATCTTCTCTATAGTAGGTGCACTAGAAACTGTAGCACAATAGGAATATGCAGAATATCATCATCTTCAACACCTTTTGCATTAGCTTCAGTACCTACAGTTGTGACAGTTGGAGGTGTGATAGGACGTTTTTCAACACCCTGCACAATGTTCCACAGTCCTGTCGCAACCAATACATGTCACATCATATAAGCCTTTAACGGTTAGTTGGTACCATCCAACTTATCCTCAACAGCCAACATACGGAATACATCACCACTTTCAGCCATGGCTAGTGACTAAAATACCTTGATGCAGAAAATTGATTGTATCTCAAAAAGTTGAACAAAATTACCTAGATGAATTCTACTAGACCTGTAGCAAACTTTGACACACTTATACTGGCAAGCTCAAATTGGTATATATCTTTGGCAAAAAAAGACAAAATAGCCTGCACAAGCATTGTGATACTGCGTTCAAAGGGCCAAACAAGCTTAGATCGCGATTTTGGCACAGCAAAGCGAAGACCTTTTGATCTTTGAAACACCCTGAGTATTCTTACCAAATTTCGTGCGATTCCGACACTACAACCGGAGAGGTGTAGACAACACCCTAGATGAAGCGGCACCTGCTTTGATACCAATTGTTGGAGTTAGACATCTACGAAAGCACATGAATAGCAGAAGGAAGAAGAAGAAGCTTGGAGCACAATACATAATACTGAATGTATTACCACTAGAATGTACAAAGATAAGTAACCCGCTAAGGCAATAGGCATATACACAAGCCAGGGGAAAAAAACTTCCTAAAGAGGGAAAAAAGTGCCCTAGTGGTCCTAGAGTGTTTCCACACATCACTACCTAAATATATCAGCAGGCTATTCTAACCTTAATGACCATTCCATATTGTCCTTCCCACACGAGAGCTACATCTTTGGAATGAACAAAATAATATGGGACCAAACATAGGTTATTGGATGTTTGATCTCCTATGATCACATGTATATCTACTATTGTTGCTATTCTTGGTCTCTTTGCCTATTCAATAGTGTCAAGTCTCACTCTCTTTCCTCTATTCATCATTTGGTAATGCAAATTGACAAACTTGTTTCTGTCAATTTCCTGGCATTGTTGTGATATCCAATGCGAATTATTCTGGTACTTCTACTAGTTGTTCCAAGATGTGAGTGAGGTCTTTGGATGTTTGTTCATCTAGTACTTGTGCTCCTCACGATGCACTTGCAAATTTATCTTCAATGTTGATGTATGTTGTTCTGGATATTTATTTGATGAAATCCTTGTAATTTGAAATATCCATGGCTAGTGTGATCTTGTCTTCTCACATTCATACATATATGAGTAGAGAAACTCTTCCAAAAACTTCCACTCATTCTTATTTATTTAACCTGCAATCTATGCAAATCAAAAATAGACTATTAGTTAAAATTAAAATTTTGATTGATATTAAATCTTTAAACACTAATCTAATTCATAAAGGCAATAATAAAAATAAGACTCATAAATAAAATGATAGATACTTAAATTCATTTTAAGCACACATATAAATAGATAAACTAGTAGGTGTATGGATAGGCAAATCAATATATAAATAAAGAAATGATAGACAAATGAGTAATTGCATCTATAGATAAGTGAATAGATAGATAAATATAGATAGACAGACCTATGTAGATAAATAAATGATCGATAGATTATTAACTGAGTGGATAGATAGTTGAATAGATAGATAGATATAGATTCATAGATGTATTTATAGATAAATAAATGATCAATAGATGAGAAATTGAATGGATATATAATTGGTTAGGTAGATAAATATAGATGGATAGATCTATATATAAATAAATAATTGATAGATACATGAAAACTAGAATGCATCGATAATTGAATAGATAGATATATGGATACATAGATAGATGCTAAAGTGCATGCATGAATAGATTAATATATATATATATATATATATATATATATATATATATATATATATATATATATATATATATATATATATATATATATATATATATATATATATATAGGGAGATATGTAAATGAATGATTTCATGCTTAGAAACATGGATAGATAATTAGATAAATAGATTTATAATTAGATAGAAAGTCTCATTATCATCTTGAAGTGAATCTATGTAACTATTAAGAATAGAGGAGTCAAGGAGTTAGAGATTCATAATAGCTCATATACACACTAAACTATGTATCATTGTTTTCAAATGAGTGTATATAACTATTGTGATAGTAAGAGTCAAAGAATAATACAATCACGATGGGTAAGAGACACATGCAAATCATAACATATGCATGACACACAATGAACATAACAATAAAATACAAAATTAATGAAAAATAATACAATACGTGAATGTTATGATGAGGAGAGGGCTTTAAGAGTTGTATGGTAGTAGTAGAGCTCTAAGAACTTGTCAAAAAGCATGTGCAGAATAAGCTTTTCCATTGAATGAAAAATAATATATCCTTTTTCTTAGAAGTAGCATTTCGATCAAAAGAGATTTGATCTAAAAACTTTCCAATCAAAAGCGCTTTTGATCAAAATGTTGTTGATAAAAAATGTATGCATACCCAATTTTTATTCGTGTTTATTCAAAAATCCCCAAATAAAATGAACATGTTTGGTATTTTTCTATTATTTGGTCGAATAAATGCAACCTAGTGCTTGTCATGTGTTCCACCAAGCTTACACTTCAGCTTGTTTACCCATTTAGTGGCAATGGCGTTTTTCCAAGAGGCAAATTGCATAAAGACCAAGTACCATTCTTCATAATAGCATCACATTTTGATTGTGTAGTAGTCATCCAATTTTCTTAATTTTGTGCTTCATCAAAAGAAAGATGCTCATTCTTATTAGAGAGAATAGAGCGAGCCATTGCATAGCAATCTTATGCAAAAGATGCACTATGAAATCCAAAATGACTATCATATAATACAGTCTCATTAATTTTCTATCTCTTAAAGACTAGAGAATTCATCTAGCTATAAGTTTTAGCGTCTTCTATGTTATACCTCTCATCAAGTGCATAATGTAAATCTACATAAAAAATGGAATGATCTGCATCAACATGTGGAGCCCATAAAGGCTAAGAAATTTCCTCATTAGGACCAACACTTGACTATCCACATGTAAAAAGAGGTAGAAAATTAATCACCACGAAGGATACAACAACAACTACAATAGCAACTACCAAGGAGGATACAAATCTAGAAAGGATTACAACAACTACACAGAGGAGCAAGAATATTCTCTTTTGATTATGAACATGACTTCAAAACTAGGTATAAATGATGACCATCTCTTCTACATTGACTCAGGATGCTCAAATCATGTGGTAGGCAATGTAGCTCTTCTCTCTGACCTTGAGGAACCAAAGGGTAAGCATCAGGTACAAGGTGATGACACCAAGCACTCAGTGATTAAGGTTGGAAATGTTAAGACCTCCGATGGGAACAAAAATCTGTTGAGTAGGGTTCTATATGTACCAACTATTACCAAGAATTTGATGAGTGTTGGACAGATTGTGCAAAAAGGTTTGCATGCTAGATTCAACCAATATGGAGCATTTGTGGAGGATCTTAAGCATGTGTTCAAGAGAATTGCCAAAGGAGAAAAGACATATAGACTATTCACTTTTGAACTTGAGGATACAAGGAACATTGCACTTTATAGTTATAAAGATCAAACATTATTAGAGCTTGAAATTTGGCATAAAATATTAGGGCATGTAGGTGAAAGAACCTTGAAACAAATATGCAGAGATCAATGTGTGCTTGGGGTACCTAATGTATCCAAGCAACACATGAATTATAAATGTGGTGCTTGTCAGTTTGGAAAGTCTCACAAGTTATATTTTTTATAGGTGTAAGGCCTACATTGTAGCCTACACTATTCTCCATCATAAGGATATGATTACCAAGCCTATGATCTTGTACAACAGTGTCCATTAATACAATATATCTACATTGTTCATTTATGATATCTGTGTTATAGTTATTCTTAATTGTCAACTTGTGTTGCTCATATCTCCGTCAATTCTTCACCAACTTCAATGCTTTATAGCTTGTTGGAATCAAATTCAAGTTATCTACATGCTCACAAATTTTGAAGCAAATCCATTCAACCGATTTGGAGAAAACTGCATCGAAGCATGCACTAGTCAAACTTAGCACAGGTCCTAAAAAATCGAGGGTAATGATCTATTTGCTAAATTTATTTCTCTGTGTATAGTGGACTATTTCAAGTGATTCCACCTCTATAAGGATTTTTTCAAATTCTTACTATACTGGTAGCACTGAGCATTACAAGCAGTAGCTGTATGATAAAAAATAGAAGGTTTTCATTGAGTCTTCTATTTGAAAGTAGTCAGGATTTGGTTGTACCAACTGATCACTTGAAGTGTCCATCCCTCTGTCCCAATAGCATTTGCAACACTATTTGGGCATTCAGTTTATGAAAGTTGATGGTGAAATGGATTTGTGTCAAACAAAATATATTGACATATTATTGCAGCATTTTGGCTTGAAGACTGTAAGCCTATTGCCACACCTATGGAGAAAGTTTTATGATTTAGTCTTCATGATGCTGAAGATGCATTTGATGTTGTTCTTTATCAACACGTTGTTGGATGCTTGATTTACTTATGCATTCCTCGTCCAGATATTCAGTTTGCTTTCTCACACATGAGCAAGTTTGTGCATTGCCCAAGTGTCAAGCATTGGCAGGTAGTTAAGCGCACCTTTCACTACTTGAGTGGTACCGGGCTACTTGGATTTTTTTATCCCAAGGGGGGATCACTACCACCAGACTTGCATCCCTTTTTACACATTGATTGGGTTGATTGTTATGAAACTTGTGTGTCCACCAGTGCCTTCTACTTCATGCTTGGTAGCTCATGTATATCTTGGTTGAGCAAGAAGTAGCCTACTGTGGCCACTTCTAGTTGTGAGGCTGAGTATGGGGCAACTTTCGCAAAGATTGTTGAGTGTGTGCGGCTCAAACACCTTATGGATGATTTGGGTGTTGGTCATTCTTCTGCCACCACCATCTTCACTGACAGTCAAAGCACATTGGCACTTGCAAGGAACCCTGTGTTCCATGCTCGCACTAAGCACATTGAGGTGCATTATCATTATGTCAGGGAGAGGCTCTCTGCAGGAGAACAATGCGGATCTTTTTAGGAAGGCTCTACCTAGGGAGACGTTTGAAGCTTTCCACAACGCTTTGGCCTTACTTCCTTTTGTGGATTGATTCCATATACCTTGGCACTTCCTTATACATGACTGCCAACTCCTTGTTCAGCGCATCACTCCCAGGGTAGGATTTGTTGACATATTGAGGTAGTGATGTGTATGAACACTCTAGGACCACTGGGGCACCTTTTTCCCTCTTTAGGATGTTTTTTCCCTGACCTTGTATATATGCCTATTGCCCTAACGGGATACTTATCTTTGTACATTCTAGTGGTAATACATTCAGCATTGTGTGTTGTGCTTCAAGATTCTTCTTCTTCCTTGTGTTGTTCCCGTGCTTCCGCAGACGTCTAACTCCAACATGATTGTGCTCTTCAAGTACTTCAAATTCTTTTGGCTACTTCCATGTGAGGCTTCCTTGGAGGACTAATAATATCTTAAATTAACTCACCTTGATGAGCTCTTAGCTTCCAATTTACTTCCATGGGTGTAGTTGCAACCTTGTGCATGAACTCACTCAACACCCTTAGGCCATAGCATATATCTTCTCTAGTTCGAGTAGCATAATTTAAACTTGCAAATAAACTTTGATACCTAGTCACATCCTCAATGGGTTCACCATGGGTGTACCTACAACTTTTCTATTTTCCATCTTGAAATTAGAGAGCATATCTCCAATATATTACCTTTGTCTAAGAAACATACCTTTCTTTGAATTTACCACTTCCAAAGCTAGGAAGTATGTGAGAAAACCAATTAGATTACTAATCTTGAACTCCTCCTTCATTTGAGCTTTGATCCTCCTAATTCCATCTCCATCATTTACTGTAATGATTATATCATCCACATATGCACAAAGGTGTATGACCTCTAAATGATTCCTCTTAATGAAGAGGTAAGGAACTGCCTTGCTCACCATAAAATCTTTATCTTGCAAGTAAAAGAGAAGTCTATGATTCCAAGCTCTAGGAGCTTGCTTCAAGCCATATAAGACTTTCTTTAACATGTACACATGTTCAGGGTATGATTGATCTTCAAAACCAAATGGTTGAGCCATATATAACTCTTCTGAAATCCGACCATTAAAGAAAGCATTTTTAGCATCCATATGATATATCTTTCAATGCATGGAAGATGCAACACTCATAAGTACTCTAATGATAGACATTTTAGCAACAAGTGAAAATGTTTCTTCATAATCAATACCTTGATTTTGTGCAAACCCTTTGGCTACAAGCCCTGCTTTGTACGTGTTGTTGTTATTGCACTTACACAGGAGACTTCTTATCGGTACTCCTGGGAAGACCTTGGCTAAGGCAAGCAAAAGCTTTGCAAGATTGGGGGAAAAACAAACGGTGGATTTTAGCGAGCGCCAATAGCCAACTGTAGCTACATTTGGAAGAAGGATTCGACTCAGGGAAAACTATTGGATATACTATGGACACTCAGGTAATGCCCCCTCTACCCCAAGAAGAAGATACATTATTGAATTGGATGATGGAAAGTGCAAAGTGTTGTACGGTGGAAATCAATGAAATAGAGGAAGAAGTTGCAGATAGAGGAGTTGCAAGAAAAGGCCATGAAGTTCACAAGGAGTTGGAGAATGAGAGTTTGCAAGAAAATACAAACTTTGAAGAGGCAACAAATATAGAAGTATTCAGGATGGAAAGTTATGAGCTTGAGTGCAGAGAAGATCTTCCCTTTTCGGATATACCTCAAGGATGGACCAGAGAACATATTGCAGAATATAAGTTAAAGTCCACTCCTGCCTATAGTGGAAATGATTTCTCAAACAAGACTTGTCTTGAAACACTGGTTCAAGAAGTAAATCTAGGGGATGAAGAGAACTCTCAAGTAGTCCACTTCGCCTCTTGGCTATGGAATTATCCCCCTTTACTACAGAAGGTAACTTCTTTACTTTTTGCTTACAAAAATGTCTTCGCATGGTCCTACAAAGATCTACTAGGGATACCAAAGGAGCTTGGATTACATCGGATACCCTTAGTTGAGGGAGATGTGCCTGCACGAAGTAGCCCATATCGACTCAATCTGAAGTATGCAGAGGCGGTAAAATTGAAAATTACAAAACTAGAAGCAGATATAATTGTTCCAGTAGAACATTCTAGGTGGCTTTCTTCTATGGTTATTGTACCCAAGAAAAATAGTGGAAAAATAAGAGTCTGTGTTGATTTTCGTGCCTTGAATAAGGTAACTGTTCAAGATGGATTTCCTCAACCCTGTAGAGAGCAAGTACTTGAGGAAGTAGCCGGTCACACTTTGTATAGCTTCCGGGATGGTTTTACTCGCTACAATAAGATAGTGATCCATCCTGATGATAGGGACAAAACAGCCTTTGTAACTCCATGGGGCACTTATGTCTATACCTGCATGGCTTTTGGTTTGAAGAATGCACCAGCTTCATTTAATAGAACAATGTATCTAATATTGGGCAAATGGTTGACAACCTTTCTGCGCATTTTCATGGATGACTTTTTAGTATTTTCAGGCACAAATAGAAGAGAATCAGTTCAAGATTTCCATGATCATTTGGAAACTCCAAAAGAAATCTTTGAGAAATGTCTCAAAGGAGGTTTGAAATTAAATCCTGCTAAATGTCATTTTTTGGTCACCAAGGGCACTCTTCTTGGTCACATAGTATCTGCACAAGGGATAACGGTTGACCCTGCCAAGGTTACGGCTATTCTTTCTATGCCTATTCCACAAAGCCCAAAGGAAGTGCAAAGTTTTTTGGGCCATGCAGGATACCATAGAAGATTCATATGAATGTATTAAAAAATAGCTAAGCCCTTGTCAAGGCTTACCAGTAAAAAGGTCCCTTTCTCATGGAGTGCTGAAGCTGAGAAAGCATTTTGTGAACTAAAATTGGGGCTATGTACTGCTCCACTTTTAAGTGTTCCTAACTGGTCATTGGAGTTTCATGTGCATACAGATGCCAGTCTTCATGCTATTGGTGCAGTTCTAGCTCAACCATCATCACACAAGGTTGATAGACCTATCTCCTATGCCAGTAGACTACTCACCAAGGCAGAAAGGAACTACGGTACGACTGAAAGGGAAGGTTTGGCCATTGTATTTGCTCTTCAGAAGTTTCGGCATTACCTTGTCGGTGTACATTTTATATTCATATCTGACCATCAGCCTTTGAAGTGCTTGATAAACAAGCCTAGAGTAGCTGGAAGGGTTTGGAGATGGTTGCTCCTGTTTCAAGAATTTAAATTTGATATTCATATTAAGTCAGGAAGAGAGCACTACATGGCAGATCAAGTATCGAGGACCGCAATGAGTGAGAAGGCAACATGTATTAATGATGAATTGGTGGATAGTAATCTCTTCCTAGTAGCAACTCACATTGATTGGTATGATGGAATTCTCAATTTTCTTACTACTAGAAAACTCCCAGAGCATTTGACACCTATAGAAAAGAGAAGATTACTCCTTAAAACCAAGGCGTACTCACTCATAAATGGGAATTTATATAGATATTGTCAGGATTATATCTGGCAATAGGCGTATATACAAGCCGGGGGAAAAAAACCTCCTAAAAAGGGAAAAAAGTTCCCTAGCGATCCTAGTGTGTTCACACACATCACTACCTAAATATATCAACAAATCCCCCTTGGGAGTGATGCGGTGAACAAGAAGCTGGCACTCATGTATAAGGAAGTGCCAAGCCATGTGGAAATCACTCCACAAAAGAAAGTAAGCCCAAAGCTTTGCGGAAAGCTTCAAACTTCTCCCTAGGCAGAGCCTTCGTGAAAAGGTCTGCAATGTTCTCCTGCGTGGGCACATATGCCAAGCTAATCTCCCCAGCAGAGAACCTCTCCCTGACATAGTGATAATGCACCTCAATGTGCTTAGTGCGAGCATGGAACACAGGGTTCCTCACAACTGCCAATGCGCTCTGACTGTCAGTGAAGATGGTGGTGGCAGAAGACTGACCAACACGCAAATCAGCCATAAGGCGTCTGAGCCACACACACTGAACAGTCGCTGTGAAAGCTGCCCTATACTCAGCCTCACAACTGGAAGTGGCCACAGTAGGCTGCTTCTTGCTCAACCGATATATACATGAGCTACCAAGCATGAAGCAAAAACCACTGGTGGACACACGAGTGTCATAGCAACCAACCCGATCTAAGTCAGAAAAGTCATGCAAATTTGGTGGTAGTGATCCCCCCTTGGGATAAAACAACCCAAGTAGGCGAGTACCACTCAAGTAGCGAAAGATGCGCTGAACCGCCTTCCAATGCATGACTCTTGGGCAATGCATAAACCTGCTCATCTCTGAGACAGCAAACTGAATATCTGGCCGAGTAATGCATAAGTAAATCAAACATCCAACAGCCTGCTGATAGAGAACAACATCAAATGCATCTCCAGCATCATGAAGACTCAATCCTAAACCTGTCTCCATAGGAGTGGCAATAGGCTTATAGTGTTCAAGGCCAAAACGCTGCAATAATGTGTCAATATATTTCATTTGACACAAAGCCATTCCACCATCAACTTGCACAAACTGAATGCCCAAATAGTGATGCGAATGCCCCAAATCAGACATCTCAAATGTGGCATGCAAATCAGCCTTAAAATCAGCAATATGCTTCTCAATAGGACCAGTGAGCAGCATGTTGTCAACATAGATAACAACGATCAGAAGCACATCATTAGCACGCTTAACATATAAAGTGCTTTCAGTTGGACTATTCTCAAAACCATGTGCAATCAGATAGGCATGTATCTTCTCATACCAAGCATGTGGTGCTTGCTTTAAACCATATAACACCTTCTTTAACCTGCACACCTCGTTTTCATGCCCTTTCTGCACAAAGCCACGGGGCTGAAAAACATACACTTCTTCATGCAAGTCACCATTCAGAAGTGTTGTTTTAATGTCTAACTGATGTACATTCCAACCATGATGGGCTGCAAGTGCACAAATGCTCCAAACAGTAGTCATACGACATGTAGGTGCAAAGGTCTCATCAAAATCAATGCCTCTTTCCTGCGCATAACCCTTTGCAACAAGCCTAGCCTTATACCTGTCAATTGTACCATCAGGTTTATGCTTCAGCTTGTATACCCACTTAGTGCCAATGGCCTTCTTGCGAGGAGGGAAGTCACATAAAGACCATGTACCATTCTTCATTATAGCATCATATTCAGATTGCATAGCAGCCATCTAATTTTCTGAATTTTGTGCTTCATCAAAAGAAACAGGCTCATTCTCATCACAGAGACTAGACGCAGCCATAGCATAGCAATCTGATGCAAAGGAGGCACTATGAGAGCCTGAACGAGTACGATATGACAAAGGTGCATCTAATTTGCTGTCACGCAAAGTGTGCACCAGCCATTTTGGCATAGTTTTTGCCTACTCAATATTAGCTCTCTCATCAACAAGTGCATCATGTAAATATGCATCAGAAATGGAATGATCTGCATCATCATATGAAACCTGCAAAGGCTGAGGAGTTGCCTCATTAGGACCAGCACTAGATTGTCCACCTCTAAAAAGACGCATCAAAGTATCATACATGTCTTTGGAGCTAACAGATGTCTCCTTAGTACATGAAAGCAATGGCTAATAGCATCTTCCACAAAGACAACATCACGGCTATCGTCTGTGGATGATACAGACGATAGTTTTTACTTTCAGAACTGTACCCAACAAAAATACATTTTACTGCATTATCATCCAATTTTCAGCGATGTTGTTCAGGCACTAGTGCATATGCCAAACAACTAAAAACACGCAGATGAGCAACAGATGGCTTGCGGTCATGCCAAGCCTCATATGGAGTGATAGACTGCAGTGCTTTAGTGGGACACCTGTTCAGTACATATGCTGCACACATGACAGCCTCAAGCCAGAAACTATGTGGTAAAGCCTGACTCTTGACCATGTACCTCGCCATCTCCATGAGTGACTTGTTCTTTCGTTCAGCAACTGCATTCTGTTGAGGTGTATACAGCACTGTACACTGGTGTTCTATCCAACGTTCAACCAGAAATGCATTAAAATCAGAGGACATATATTCCCTCCCTCGATCAAAACGGAGGGTGCCCATTTTACATGCTGACAGTTTTTAGCCAAAACCAAAAACTGTTTAAAGCACATGAACACTTCGCACTTTGCTTTGAGTGGATATATCCATGCATGCCTGGAAAAATCATCAATGAAAGTCACGAAGTAAAGGTAATTTCCAAAAGAAGGTGTCTGTATAGGACCACAGACATCACTATGTACAAGCTGCAATTTCTGAGTAGCCCGAACTGAACCATCTTTTGGAAAGGATGAACACTGCATTTTGCCCAAAATACAACCTTCACAAACATGTTTTCCAGGTGCCTCAAGTTGGGCAATGAGGACACCATTTCAAATTTCTGCAGGCGTAGAAAACTAGCAAAATTCAGATGACCAAAGCGTGCATGCCAAAGCTTTGCATCTGACATAGCCTGAGAATCATTTACATGCCAAATCATTTACAAATCTTTCATAGTCTATGAGCTTATACAGCCCACGACATAAAATGCCAGAAGCAATAATCACATCGCCATTTGATAGATCAGGAACTGTACACCTGTCATCATCAAATTTCACAACCAAGCCAATCTTGGCTAATGCAAAAATTGATAACATGTTCTTTTTTATCCCTGGCACAAATAGAGCATCTGACAAAGTGAAAGAACTACCATCAGTAGTAGTCAAAATGATCTTACCAACTCCCATAACAGGATAAGAGGAGTTGTTGGCGCATGTAACAGTATTCCCTGTAGGGGCAGGCTCGAGTGAAGAGAAGAAATTGTGCTACGAGGTAATATGTTTGGTCGCCCCATTGTCAAAATACCAAACATCTGAGTCTAGTGCAGACATGCACTGCTCATGAGAAGATGGGTCAAAACTGCAGACATAGTAAACGCCCATTCTTCTTCCTGCACAAGATTTGCAGACTCTGTTTTTGGCGTAGAGGCTTCTGCAACAACCATTCCAGCCTCTTTCTTCTTTGCCTCTTTAGCAGCCAGTTTTGGAAAATTCTTTATGATATGATCATTCCCTTTACAGTACTTACAAAACAATTTCTGCTTTTCTGATTTCTTCTCATCTTTATCTTCCTTCTTCGAATATGCAGAATTAGCAGATTTCTGCTTACTAGTTGAAGAGCTCCATTTTCCTTTGCCCTTCTGACTAGCCAGGAAAGCTTGATCTGCAACTCGCATAATGGACCTGTTTTGCCTGGACTGATCTTCGTGCAACAGAACAGAGACTAACTCCTCAAATGATAAGGCATTTGGATTGCCTTTCATCATCAACCAAAGAGTAGAAGCAAAACTCTGATATGAATCAGGAAGACCCTTCAGAATGGTCTGCACAAGTGAGCTATCTCGTATAACCTCATCAACAAAAATCAACTGTTCCTTCAAGTCTTTGATCTTTGTTAGGAAACTATCCATAGAATCACCTTCATTCATGTGCTCACTCTCCAACTGTTTTCGGAGGTAAGCAACACGAACCTCATTCCTAGCTTGGTACAATGTGGTAAGTGTATCCCAAGCATCCTTAGCTATTCTGCAAGAGCGAATATGAGCAATAATGGCACGTTTGACATACAAAGCTATCAATGCATGTGCCTGAGCATCTCTGCCATCCCAACGAATCTGCTCTGTAGTAAGTGCAACAGAAACAGCAGCACGAATAGGAATTTGCAAATATCGGGCGTGCCAAACTGTAGAGGAGGCACTGGGGTATCCACTTTTTAACTAGAGTAGAAAATATGCACGTCCAATACTTCGCCTACTCAAGGGAGGTCCTCCTTAGGGAAGTATACCCTTTAACATTTCTGTGAGTAGGCAGATCGCAATAATAGTATAGTAAATTTAGACACTCAGAGAGAAGATCAATGTCAATGGCAATAGTAAAGGGCGAAACCGCTCCTTAGTTCACAGAGATGATTACAATATAGGAAAAAGAGATGCTCAAAAGTTGATGCTCTGGGCTAACAGGTCACTCAAAAACTAAACAACCTCAATACAAGGGATTCATTCAATCCGTACAATGAGCTCAACTAGATGCAACTAGTACTGATCAGTACAAAGTGTGAATACTTGCTCTAAGGGGAAGAGCATGAAAATACCACTAACACCAAAATACCACAGACTCACAATGAATGACAAAACCAAGCCACTTCCTTCACGCTATAGTGCTATTAGCCCTCCACTGGGAAGCACACGCTCTGTATCCTCACCACAGAGTGACTTCCTACAGTAGGCTGGTAGCCATAGAGTGCAAAGAGAGGACCCTTGTACATATGTATGTATATGTGTGTCCCAAATGAACACAAGTCCATTGCTTTTATAGGATCCAATAGGCCAAGAGAGCCTTGCCGATTCCTCATGTCCACTGATCATGCACCAATTGATTGCCCGAAATTGGAGGGGTAGATCAAATATGCCACTAGTTTTGAATTGGATCCTCAAAAATAGGCAGTCGTCATGAATGGTTGGCGGCAATAGTCATTTCTCCACTTTCACTTTTACCTCTTACATTTTTACTATCACTTCTGCATGCAAGATGAGATCCTCATTTTGTGCCGCTCCTGATATTTGAATGACCCTGAGAAGCACATCCTTCACATAATTTTTCTTTAGTAGCTTTTGACCCTTCCATATTGAGTAGGAGGGATGGTGGGTGGTGTGGGAGGTGTGGGTGGAGTGGTGGGAAGTTGTGGGGGGTGTGGGAGGTTGTGGGGGGTGTGGGAGGTGTCAGAGCTTGGGGAGGTTGTGGAGGTTGTGGGGGGTGTGGGAGGTGTGGGAGCTTGTGGAGGGAGGTTGTGGAGGTTGCGGGGGTGTGGGAGGTGTGGGTGGAGTGGTGGGAGAAATCATTGTTGGTCAAAATTTGATCCAAAATTTTAAAAATTATTATTGTGCCATTGAAAGTACTCGTCGAGAGCTTTCGAACGATATATAACACTGTATGTTTGGTTTAAAAATGATCCTCAAACTATCGATCCAAAACTGCTGAGAACTTTGTCTAGTTTAATTTCTCTTATGTGTTAATCTAAGAAAACTTGATGAGCGCCTTGGACAGCCTATCTGCCTCCACAATGTGTGGACCCGGTTTCGATTCCTACCCGACATAGCGGCAAAACCATTTGAAAAGCTGATCGCGAACATTATTTTTTCATAAAGCAAGACAAAAGCGAGCGATGCCGATGAGTAAACAACTTTTTTTTTTTTAAATGGAGGTTCGGCCGAGGCCTACTCCCCCGGGCTTTAACTTTGAAATTACAACTGTACAAGGAAGGGCATAGTACCCATGGGACCCCCCTTATCCCACAAGAACAGGGGTTAGACAGACCGGGAAGGACTTACAATGGGGTAAACGGCCCGAAGGCACAGCAGAGTGACACGCCCGAAGGCAGCATACATGTCCCGCAGCACTGGGGGGTTGAACCCACGCCCCTGCCTCAAGAGGCGAGGGATTCAACCACTAGACCAGGTGTCTTGGGACAATGAGTAAACAACTTATATAATGAGGCCATTGGCTCATTTGTTAAAAAACTCATTCACAGCGAAACATTTAAAGATTGCACAGTCCCACTTTTCAAATCCTTCTTTTGTTTATTTGTTTACCAAGACACGCTTTAAATTATATTAAAATAGGAAATACAATCGATTAGTGACAGATACAAAGGTGGCTCATCGACCTCTTTTCCTCTTCAAGGGGATCCATGTGCTTTTAAGCTGGTTTTTATAAATAAATGTTTTTCTTTATTTAAAGAGGTTTTTCTCTTATATGTTTTGATTCTGTTCCTAGGTAATCAACGGATTAATCCAAAGAACATTCTTTGGGTGCTTGTTCATGCTTCACAGTGCATCTTTCCCTCCATAGTGCATCTTTCCCTCCATACTTTCTAGATTGTCTCCCCAACAATCACGTCCCATAATGTAACATAGCATCCAATAGTCTCCCCAATATGAGCATGCATCCAATCGATCGCGCCATCAAGCTTGAGAACTTTTTCAGCAATTTTCCACATTTTTATGCTATTTGGCCAAGAAACGAAACGATGGTGAATGTCTTCTTGAGCCTTGAGACATCGCTTACACGATGCGAGAACATTGCATATTTTGCTAGCTTTGAAATTAGCCGATATCGCTTGATGTAGGATCTACCATGTGTGAAAACCTTTTCTCCTCTCCATCAGAGGGATCCAAAGTCCTTGGAACTACAATTCCCACCAAATCCATGTCTAACGAACACACCACTTTTGATTCAACCTAAGGTGGAAAGGAACAATTCTTTTAGATCTAGGAATTTCTTTAGTGTCATGTTGCACCATCTAAGCCCATTTAAATGAGGAGAAAAAGAGGAATGAATTTCACACACATCCTCACTTCCCGAAAGCTTTTTCCTACTTAGAGTAGCTGAATGGAGTAAGGCTTAGAGGTATAGCGTGCATATACAAGGCTATCTACCACAACTAGGGTTGATTTCTTGTTATTCTTTCCGTCCTTGGAAAGCCTACATGAGAATATCTCTTGAAATGAATTAAAGGCTAAACAAGTCCTCATGGAGTAATTTGTTACATTGTATCAAATTGATATTTGCAACAAAAATGAAGGAATGTATGTGGATCGCAATCCAACTTGGAGTAGCAATCCATTCATCAACATAAATTAGTATTTCTACATAGAGATGTCCTACAAAGGTTACCTCATTATTTGTATAAATTATGTACTCAACTTTTGAATTAATAAACCAAAAAATATTAGGAACTTGTGTGGAAGGCTAGCTTTTATGGGTAAATATGACCTTTTCATCTTGAGACTTAGGCTAATGAACTTTTATTGGTTGATTCTTTTCTAAAGGTTAATCTAAATCATGTCCCTTAAGTTTATTCCTTGAGTAGAGTGACATATGAAATGGACCTTGTGAATTCATTAAGAATGGAATGATTTTTTCCTCTTTGCAAAGCTTTGTGGGGTCAAAGCCTTGGTGACCTTTGAGGTTAGTATACATAACCATCTTGGGTATAAACCAAAGCTGATTAACAATAGTTAGTACTAATTCTCTTTGAAAGAACCTACTAAGCTAAGATGAACAAGGAACTTGGTGAGAGACATAGAGTAATAGTCTACTAAGTAGTTATAATTCCTCAAAATATAATTTTAATCTCTGGATCAAGGAAGTCTTGAAGATCCAGATGTCTACACAGAATTGAACTCAAAGAAAAAAAAAGGATCAAGAAAATTATATTAAGAACTGAGCTTTACTAAACTTGGTTTAATTCCTCAAAATACTTGAACATTATATTCCAAGGAATAATGCATGATTGATTTAAGTCCACCTAGCTTCCCTTGGAAAGAGGATCTAGTATTTTCTCCTCATTTTATTGACCATACTTAGGTAGTGACTCATTAGACCCACTTGCTAAGTTCATTTTCTTTATTAAATACCATGAAATACAAATTAAATATATTTTTCTTAAAAATCAACTATAAAGATTCAATATTCATCTCCTTTTTCATCAAAGTGGAAGATAGCCTCTATGGATATCCACTGTGCTTTATTCTCATATGCCTGATTGTATGGCTACCATCTCTAGAAACTGATCCAAAAGAATTCTACAAAATATTCTACTATTTCTTGATTCTCTTATCTCCAACACAAACATTTTAGGAGTAATTGATTCACTTCCTGATTGTAAAGTCCTAGGTCTGGATGGTCTAAAAAATGTATTCTTTGGGACCTCCAAGCAGGTGTTGGACTTGGTCTCGGAGGTCATGCATTTTGGTGCATTTTGTTGGAGAGCTTTTAATTCTACAATTTCAAGCCTACCTTGATCTTAGAACACCTCTATATCATGTATAGACAAGACTTCACACAAACACTTCAAATACTTCCAATTTTGAGATTGATCTCTATCTCCTTGTTCAATTATGAACTTTAGCTTCCTTGTCGAAGTCTAATTAGATATTTAATGTCATTACCTACAAATGACACAAGTTTTACTACTTCAAGGTATACAATAAACTTTGCAGCAGTAAAATCGTTGATTAAAGTTTACAGAAATATGAACTTTTCTTAGGTCACGTTGATCTTTAGAAATAAAAGTTCTCTCACTTTCGTGGGTCTTGGTGGGTGGAAGGGACCTGAATTACTCTCTGTTTTATTCTCCTCTTTTCAGGTGACTTCGAGAAGCTTGAACTTGATTTGCTCTTTGTGGAAGACTTGAAACAAGCCTCCGTGAAGACTACAATGAGCGAATGGGGAACTTTGCTGAAGAACTAGAACTCTGCTTTCATTGCTTATTACATAGGAGGTTAGAATCCATCGTGAGCTTCACGTTGAAATTCGCATGGTGCCACAATATGCATCCAAGCCCTGTTCGTTCCTTCAGTAAAAATTGGTATTTAAATGATATATTGATGTAACTCAAATGCAATATGTCATGAGAAGAATGGAGTAAGAGGAAAGTTATCACAGTGTACAATGTCAGCATCTTGGTGAAATGCAACAAGACATGAAAATTATGGAGCAAGAAAAAACTGAGCGAAGCAATCCTTAGTGATTCAAGAAGACAAAATCGCTGGAACGTTGACCCCAATAGAGGGGAATACCCAAAATCAAATGGGGAATATGGACTTTGGGAAAAGACTCAGGTATTCTTGAATTTTGAAGGAATGGGTCACCTAGGTCACGTTGATCTTTAGACATAAAAGTTGTCTCACTTTTGTGGGTCTTCCTAGGTGGAAGGAACCCGAAGTACTCTTTGTTATTCTCCTCTTTTCAGGTGACTTCGAGAAGCTCGAACTTGATTTGCTCTTTGTGGAAGGCTAGAAACGAGCCTCGGTGAAGAATACAGAGCCGCAAATGGGGAACTTTGCTGAAGAACTAGAACTCTACTTTCATTGCTTATTATATAGGAGGTTAGAATCTATCGTGAGCTTCACGTTGAAATTCGCAAGGTGCCACAATAGGAATCCAAACAGTTTTCTTTCCTTCAGTAAGACTTAGTATTTAAATGATATATTGATGTAACTTAATTGCAGTATGTCACGAGAAGAATGGAGTAAGATGAAAGTGATCACAGTCTACAATTGCAGTATCTTGGTGAAATGCAACAAGACATGATAATTATCGAGCAAAAAAAAACTGAACGAAGCAATTCTTAGTGATTCAAGAAGACAAAATTAAAAGCAAGAGGATCTCCCATGAGCAGAACGAAGGGTTGTGGACTTGCCTCGTATTGTAGTTTCTCATTTTTATAACTTTTATAACTTAAAGCTGAAAAGGTAAAGCTCAAAACTAAGTGGACCCTCATGAAGTGAATGAAAGGCTCGTGAACTTGCTTTGTATTATAATTTAAAATAGAAAAGCAAGTGGATGGCGCATGAAATGAACGAAAGGCTTGTGAAAAGCAAGTGGATGCCCCATGAAAAGTCCCTCTAACTCTATTATAGCTTCTCTTTTTTATAATTTAAAGCGGCATTGGGCAAGCCATTAAGCATTCGTTGGCGTTTTAAGATCCGTTCATCAGAATAAGCCTGAAAAAAGCTTCCCTCAACAGTCTCAAATAAGCCAACTCGCGTATTTGAGAGTCAATCTGTTTCCCAAAAAAAAGTACAGCCTGCGTTCTCCTCTGTATTTACGACAGATATATATCGCCCGCAATCTCATAAGCCTGGAAAAAGCTTCCTTCCACAGTCCTCTTTATTCAGAAGAACGCAACTATAGTTTTTGTCTTTCACATACATGTCATAAGCATATGACCACATTTGCTTAATTCCAAGCAGAGGAATGCGTTTTATGTTACTGAGTCATTTCTTTCCTCTTACCAATATTGTCACTTTCGTAATCAGATGTAATTGAGATAATATTACGGCATACTTTGACAAATAGGAAAATACTCTTCTATTATGTGGATTATATTCATGCAAACATAAAGACCAATACAAAGGGAATAGTTTAGACTTCTAAAATGTGATGAGACCTGGACACTACATATAAATTTTCAGACAAAGCAATTACGAAGTATCTCGGAATGAAAAGGCACTCCTCTTACGAGAATGACCGTCCTTATAGAATTTCACAATGATATCATCAATATAGAAACTCAAAATAACGCCGTAGCTTATCGAGATTGGAGGGAGAATATCATAAAAGACCTTTATAGCTATATAATGAGTTCTGTATTATTTATTTTGTAATAACTTAGCACAACTTTGAAGTGTGTGATTAAAAAGCGTTTGTCATATTTTCACGTGTAAGATAATCGTGGGCACATGCACAGCTTCGATCAGTACGTTGGATTCCTAACTGTGCTATTTATATTATCTTCTCTTTCCGTACTTAAATACTATAGAAAATAGGTAGAGTGTAAGAGTCTATAGTTTCAGAAGTGTACAATAAGAATAAAGATATTGATGAACGCGCTATCTAATTGTGGGTGTTTCACGGTGTGAAATAAACCACACTAGAAGTTCTTCTTAGTCTTTTTATTCCTTAACAGTTGTGATACAGACAACCTAAGTTGATTCCATGCATGGTTGTGATATAAAAAACCTAAGCTGATTCCATCGATGGTTTCCATAGAATATGCGCTCTCAAAAGGTCATGAGGTCTTGCACAAAAGATACATTAGAAGGTGCATTGTAGAAACAAAGCTTCTACATAACATGCTATGCATCGGATCATTGGATCGTACTTAGAGTAACTGCAAGGAATATGGCTTATAGGTATAGCATGCATAAACAAGGCTATCTACCAGAACTAGGATTTTTTTTTTCATTCTTTATAACCTTTGAAAGCCTAACTCACAATGTCTCTTGAAATTAATTATTGGAACATCAAGCTTATATTATGCTTGAGGTGGATTTGATCTACATTAAAAACTATGGCTTGGATTATGTTGAAGGAATATCCATTGGAGAGTTCTTTTTTGCATGCCCACTTATTGTATTTTGTTAAAGGATTTCTCAATGATCTTTTACCATTGTTAAAGCCTAGAGCATTACACATGTAAAAGTAGAAAGAGAGAGCTAAACTTCCACGAATTGTATTCCCTATCATGGTAATTCAACTAGTGCTCTATATGCATATAAGAAAGATAAGAAGCTAAAAGGAAAGAAGAAGGAAGAAGATGAAGAGGAGACTTCCCAAGCCAACTTTGCAAGAAAGAGCAAGTGGAAAGGGAAGAAGAAAGGACCACAGCATGACAAAGTCAAAGGTCAGAATGTTCAACCTTGTGCCATCTGTGATCAGACCAACAACACCACTAGGAATTGCTAGATCAATGGAAAGATCCAAAAAGGAAGTGGAAGAGGTGGATATGGCAGCAATAGAGGCAGAGGTGGGCACAACTTCAACAATAATAATAGAGTCTATAATAGAAAGGACTTCAACACTTATTGAGAAGATCAACCATAAAGAAGATGATCATTTGTTCTACATAGATTCAGGATGTTTAAATCATGTTACAGGCAACATTGCTCTTCTTCTTGACCTGGAAAGTCCAAAGCATAGAAATGAAGTTCAAAGAGGGGATGAAACAAAGTACAATGTGGAGAAGATTGGTAATGTCAAAGATTCCAATGGTAGGACAAAAATTCTGAGTAAGGTTCTCTATGTACCCACTATCACTAAAAACCTAATAAGTGTAGGACAAATAGTTGAAAATGGCTTGCAAGTTAGGTTCACTTGAAGTTGAGCTTTTGTGGAAGATCCATGTCACGACTTCAAGAAGATAGCTAGAGGTGAGAAGCATGGTAGGTTCTTTACTTTTGAAGTAGGAGAAACTAGGAACATAGCTCTTTTCAACTTTGGGTCTCAAACCCTAAGTGAGCTTGAAGTGTGGCATAAGAGACTTGATCATGTGAATGAAAGAACCTTGAAGGATATATGCCGGGATCCTTGAGGTATATATATGGGTGGCATTGGTTGTGTGGATATGTACTCTCTTAAAAGTGCAATGTTACTTGATGTTTTCTCTCTTGCTAGTTAGATATGTAGGTAGAATGTGTTGTGACACAACATCTCCCTAGTTTCATGTCCATCTTACAACGTTCTTCCTCTCTTCAGTACAATGTGAGGTTTCCTTGAGAACAAGAAATAGAAGCTCTACAAGAATATCACACTTGGGAATCAATAGCAAAGAAACCATCTATGAAGGTCATTGGTTAAAGATGGATTTACAAGGTATAAAAGAATTATCATGGCTCAATGAACAGGTACAAAGGAGGGCTTGTAGCCAAAGGGATTGAACAAAATCAAGGTATTGATTATGAAGAAACATTCTCACTTGTTGCGGAAATGACTACTATTAGAGTACTTATGAGTGTTTCGTCTTCCATGAATTGGAAGATATATCATATGGATGTTAAAAATGCTTTCTTAAATGGTTGAATTTTAGAAGAGTTATATATGGCTCAACCATTTGGTTTTGAAGGTCAATCATACCCTGAACATGTGTACATGTTAAAGAAAGCCTTATATGGCTTGAAGCAAGCTCCTAGAGCTTGGAATCATAGACTTCTCTTCTACTTGCAAGATAAAGATTTTATGGTGAGCAAGGCTATTCCTTACCTTTTCATTAAGAGGAATCATTTAGAGGTCATATACCTTTGTGCATATGCGGATGATATAATCATTACAGTAAATGATGGAGATGGAATTAGGAGGATCAATGCTCAAATGAAAGAGGAGTTCAAGATTAGTAATCTAATTGGTTTTCTCACATACTTCCTAGCTTTGGAAGTGGTAAATACAAAGAAAGGTATGTTTCTCAGACAATGTTAATATATTGGAGATATGCTCTCTAATTTCAAGATGGAGAATAGAAAAGTTGTAGGTACACCCATGGAGGAAATTAAGTGATTATGAAGGTGAACCCATTGATGATGTGACTAGCTATCACAGTTTATTTCCAAGTTTAAATTATGCTACTCAAACTAGAGTAGATATATGCGATGGAGTAACGGTGTTGAGTGAGTTCATGCACAAGGTTGCAACTACACCCATGGAAGTAAATTGGAAGCTAAGAGCTCATGAAGATGAGTTAATTTAAGATGTTATTAGTCCTCAAACAAAGCCTCACGTGGAAGTAGCCAAGAGAATTTGAAGTACTTGAAGAGCACAATCATGTTGGAGCGACGTCTACAGAAGCATGCAAACAACACAAGGAAGAAGAAGAATCTTGAAGCACAACACACAATGCTAAATGTATTACCACTAGAATGTACAAAGATAAGTATCCCATTAGGGCAATAGGCATATATACAAGCTAAAGGAAAAAACATCCTAAAGAGGGAAAAAGGTGTCCTAATGGTTCTAGAGTGTTCACACACATCACTACATCAATATATCAACAAATCCTACCCTAGGAGTGATGCGGTGAAGCAGAAAGCTTCAAATGTCTCCCTAGGTAGAGCCTTTGTAAAAAGATCTGCAATGTTCTCCTGCATGGCACATATGCCAAGCTGATCTCCCCATTAGAGAGCCTGTCCTTGACCTAATGAAAATGCACCTCAATGTGCTTAGTGCAAGCATGGAACACAGGGATCCTTGCAACTCCCAATGTGCTTGGAGTGTCAGTGAAGATGGTGGTGGCAAAAGAATAACCAACACCCAAATCATCCATGAGGCATTTGAGCCACACACACTCAACAATCATTGTGAAAGCTGCCCTATACTCAGCCTCACAACTAGAAGTGGCCACAATAGGCTACTTCTTGCTCAACCAAGATATACATGAACTACCACGCATGAAGTAGAAGGCATTGGTGAACACACGAGTGTCATAGCAACCAACCCAATCACTCTGTAGAAAGGGATGCAAATCTCGCAGTAGTGATCCTTCCTTGGGATAAAAAAATCCAAGTAGCCGGGTACCACTCAAGTAGCGAAAGAGGCACTTAACTGACTGCCAATGCTTGGCACTTGGGCAATGCACAAACCTGCTCATCTGTGAGATAGCAAACTAAATATCTAACCGAGTAATGCATAAGTAAATCAAGCATCCAGCAGCCTGCTGACAGAGAATAACATCAAATGCATCTCCAGCATCATGAAGACTAAAACCATAATCCTATCTCCATAGGAGTGGCGATAGGCTTACAGTCTTCAAGCCAAAATGCAGCAATAATGTGTCAATATATTTTGTTTGACACAAATCCATTCCACCATCAACTTGCATAAACTGAATGCCCAAATAGTGATGCAAATGCCCCAAATCTGAGATCTCAAATGAGGCATGCAAATGAGCTTTAAAATAAGCAATATGTGTGTCATGAGAACCGGTGAGTAGCATGTCATGAACATACACCACAATGATTACAAGCACAACATTAGCACACTTAACATATAAGGTGCTTTCAGTTGAAATATTCTCAAAACTATGTGCAATGAGATAGCCATGCATCCTTTCATACCAAGCATTTGGTGCTTGCTTTAAACCATATAATGCCTTCTTTAACGTGCACACCTCGTTTTCATGCCCTTTTTGCACAAAGCCGTGGGGCTAAAAAACATACACTTCTTCATGCAAGTCACCATTCAGAAATGTTGTTTTAATGTCCAATTGATGTACATTCCAACCATGATGAGCAGCAAGTGCACAGATGCTACAAACAGTAGTCATTCGGCAAGTAGGAGCAAAGGTTTCATCAAAATCAATGCCTCTTTCTTGTGCATAACCCTTTGCGACAAGCCTAGCTTCATACCTGTCAAATGTTCTATCAGTTTTAGGCTTTTACTTGTATTCCCACTTAGTGCAAATGGCCTTCTTGCCAGGAGGCAAGTCACATAAAGACCATGTACCATTTTTCATGATAGCATCATATTCAAATTGCATTGCAGCCATCCAATGTTCAAAATTTTGTGCTTCATCAAACGAAACAGGTTCAGTCTCATCCCAGAGACTAGAGGCAGCCATAGCATAGCAATCCGATGCAAAATATGAAGCACATAAACACTTCAGACTTTGCCTTCAATAGATATACCCATGCATGCCTCAAAAGATCATTGATGAAAGTCACAAAGTAAAGATAGTTCCCAAAAGAAGGTGTCTACATAGGAACTGAACTATCTTTTCGAAAGGAAGAATGCTGCATTTTGCCCAAAATACAGCCTTCACATACATGGTTATAGGGTGCCTCAAGTTTGGGCAAAGAGGACACCATTTCACATTTCTCAGGCATAGCAAACTAGGAAAATTCAAAAGACCAAAGTGTGCATTCCAAAACTTTGCATCTAACATAGCCTCAGAATCATGTACTACACATGCCAAATTAATTTTGATCTTTCATAGTGTATGAGCTTATATAGCCCATGACATAAAATGCGAGAAGCAATAATGACATCACCATTTGAGAGATCATGAACTGTACATTTGTCATCAATAAATTTCACAACCAAGCCAATCTTGGCTAATGCAGAAACTCATAATAAGTTTTTCTTGATCCCTGCACAAACAAAGCATCTAACAAGGTGAAAGAACTACAATTAACAATAGTCAAAATGATCTAACCAACTCCCATAACAAGATAGGAGAGTTTTTGGTGCATGTAATAGTATTCCCTGTAGGGGCAGGCTCAAGTGAGGAGAATAAACTGCGCTCTAAGGTAATATGTTTGGTCGCCCCACTATCAAAGTACCAAACATCTGAGTCTACTGCAGACATGCACTGCTCATGAGAAGATGGACCAAAAGTGCAAAGAGTAGTAAACACCCATTCTTCTTTGTGCACAAGATTAGCAGACTATGTTTTCGGTGTAGAGGCCTCTGCAACAACCATTCCAGCCTCTGTCTTCTTTGGCTCTTTAGCAGGGAGTTTTGGAGAGCTCTTGATGACATGATCATTTGCTTTATAGTATTTGCAAAATGATTTCTGCTTTTCTAAATTCTTCTCTTCTTTGACTTCCTTCTTCGAATGTGATAGCTTTCTTAGCAACTTTCCACACTTTGATGCTATTTGGCTAAGAAAAGAAAAGACGGTAAATGTCTTCTTCAGCCTTGAGACGTCAGTTACACCATGCTGGATCACTGGATATTTTGCTAGCTTTGACATTAGCCCATTTCCCCTGATGTAGGATCTACCATGGGAGAATACCTTTTCTCTTCTCCATCAGAGGGATCATTGGAACTTGAATTCCAACCAAATTTGTGCCTAAAAAACACACCACTTTTGATTCAAACTAAGGTGGAAAGGAACAATGCTTTCCGATCTAGGAATTCTTTAGTTATGTTCATGTTGCACCATCTAAGGGCATTTTTAATGAGGAGCACAAGAGGAATGAGCTTCACACACATCATCACTTCCCGAGGTTTTTATCCTACTTAGAGTAGTTGCATGGAATAAGGCTAAGACGTATAGCGTGAATATACTATTCTGGTTTCTCATTTTATAATTTAAAGCTGAAAAGCAAGTGGATCTCGCTTGAAGTGAACGAAAGATTTTTATAATTTAAAGCTGAAAAGCAAGTGGATCCTCCATGCAATGAACGAAAGGCTTGTGAGATTAATTTTTATTATAATTCAAAGCTGAAAATCAAGTGGATGCACCATGAAATGAACGAGAGCCATTTGAAGTTGCTTAATATGATATGTCCCTCTGACTCTATTGTAGCGTCTCTTTTTTATAATTTTAAGCTAAGTGTTGCTTCTCTCTTTTATAATTTAAAGCTGATTATTTAGGGAAGTTTTACAAGAAATAAGAATTAAACGCGTCCTTGGGCAAGCCATTAAGCTTTCGTTCATCAGATTCGATGTGTTTTCAATATCCGTTCATCAGATTTCCTTGTCAAGCACAACCTCCCAAGCCTGAAAAAACCTTCCTCCAACAGTCTCACATAAGCCAACCCGCGTATTTGAGAGTCAATTTTATTCCCCAAAATAAGTACAGCCTCTTATCTCCTCTGTATTTACAACAAATATATATCGCCCATAATCTCCCACGCCTCAAAAAAGCTTGCTTCCACATTTCTCTTTATTCAGAAGAATGCAACTATGGCTTTTTGTCTTTCACATCCATGTCATAAGCATATAAGCACAGTTGCATTACTTGCTTCGATCGAAGAAGTGGAACGCGTTTGTGTTACCGAGTCATTTCTTTCCTGAAGTATACAAACTTCGATAGTTCCACCTAGTAATATTGTCATTTTCGTAATCAGATGTACTTGAAATAATATTACGGCATACTTTGAAAATTAGGAAAACGATTGTTCCATTATGTGGATTATATTCATGCAAACATAAAAAACAATACAAAGGAAATAGTTTAGACTTCGATATTTGTAGTCTTCAAGGTGGAACAGGTGCACTAGAAATTGAAGGTTCAACATGATCTAAAATGTGATGAGACAAAGCGATTTTCAGACAAAGCGATTACGAAATATCTCCACATGAAAAGGCACTCCCCTTGCGAGAATGACCCTCCTTATAGAATTTCACAATGATATTATCAGTGTAGAAGATTAAAATAACGGCGTAGCTTATCGAGATTGGATAGAGAATATCATAAAAGACCTTTATAGCCTTACACTGAGTTGAGTTCTTTATTCTTTATTTTGTGACAACTTGGAAAAACTTTGAAGTGTGTCATTAAAAAGGCTTTCTCATATTTTCACGTATAAGGTATTTTTGGGCACATGCGCAGCTTCAATCAATACGTTGGATTCTTAACTGTTCTAGTTATATTATCTTGTCTTTTCGTACTCAAATACAATAGAAAATAGGTGAAAGTGTAAGAGCCGAACGTTCCAGAAGTGCACAATAGGAATACAACTATACAATAAGAATACAACAATAAGTATTTCAGGGTGTGAAATAAACCACGATTATTTTTAAGATCTAAATTATTTTGACTCCTTAGCTATTATGAGATTACGAACAGTTGTTATATAAAAATCCTAAGTAGATTCCATGGATGGCCGACAGGCTGGTGTTGGCTCTAGAAGACCGCTCTCAAAAGGTCATCACGTCTTGCACAAACGATTATCAACTTCGTTTCATGTATACATTAGAAGGTGCATCGTAGAAAAAATGTTTCTACATAACGTGCTAGGAATCGGATCATCGGATCCTACTTAGAGTAGCTGCATGGATTACCACTTAGAGGTATAGCATGAATATATAAGGCAATCTACCACGACTAGGATAGATTTTTTCATTCTTTATAACATTCGAAAGCCGAAATGGCAATATCTCTTGAAATAATTTTAGCATGTGTGAGAACCTAGCTTTTATGTGTAAACATGACCTTCTCATCTTTTAAAGCAGGGAAATGAAATTCCTTCCTTGCTTGCTTCGTTTATAAAGATGAATCCAAATTCGGTTTCTTAAATTCATTCCTAAAGTAGAGTGACATATGAGAATGGGCCCTAGAAAATGATTCAGAAAAGAATGATTTGTTCCTCTTTGCAAAGTTTTGGTGACCTTTGAGGTTAGTATACATAACTATGTTGGGTATAAATCAAAGCTGATTCATAATAGTTAGTACTAAATCTCTTTGAGAGAACTTACTAAGCTAAGATGAACAATGGCACGCTTGGGAAAAGGCATAGAGTAGTATTCTACCAAGTAATTCTAGTTCCTAAAAATGTAATAATAATATCTCGATCAAGGAAGCGTTGAAGATCAAGATTTCTACAAAGCATTGACTTCAAGAACAAAAATGTTCAAGACAATTGTGGTAAGAAGTGATCTTTACTAAATTTGGTTTAATAAATGTTAGAATACATGAACATTATGTTTCAAGGAATGATGCATGATTGATATAAGTCCACCTAGCTTGTTTAGTAAAGAGAATCTAGTATTGTCTCCTCATTTTATTGAGCATGTTTAGGTAGGGACTTATTAGAGCCGCTTTTTCTAATCTCATACTCTTTGTTAAATCCCATGAAATACAAATTCAATACATTTGTATTTAAATGGGACTATAAAACTTAAAGATTTCTCTCCTTTTAATGAATGAAAAATATGGAGCAAGAAAAAACTGAGCCAAAGCAAGTCTTAGTCATCCAAGAAAACAAAATTACAAGCAAGATGATCGCCTGTGAAGAGAACGCTTCGTATGTTATGTGCCTCTAGAACAAAATGCTTGTGAACTTGCTTCGTATGTAATGTGCCTCTAGTTTCTCATTTTTATAATTTAGAGCTAAAAAGCAAGTGGCTTCCTCATGAAGTGAACGAAAGTCTTGTGAACTTGCTTTGTATCATAATTTAAAGCTGAAAAGCAACTCGATGCCCCATGAAATGAAAGAGGGGCTTGTGAGCTTGTCTATATGTTATGTCCCTCTAACTCCATTGTAGATTCTCCTTTTTAAATTTAAAGCTGATTATTGAAGCTTTACTAAAAGTGAAAATAAAAAACGCGGCATTGGTCAAGCTATTAAGCTTTCGTTCATCAGAATCGTTCATCAGATTCCTTAATCACCACAATCTCCTAAGCATGGAAAAAGCCAACCCGCGTATTTGAGAGTCAATTTTATTACCAAAAAAGTACGGCCTGTTATCTTCTCGTTATTTACATCAAATATAAATCGCGCACAATCTCCTAAGCCTGAAGAAAGCTTCTTCCAAATTTGTTATCGTTCAGAACAATGCAACTATGGTTTTCGTCTTTCACATGCATGTTTTAAGCATATAACCACTGTTGCATTACTTGCTTAATTCAAATTCGATAGTTCCACTTAGTAATTTCTTTCCTGAAGTATGCGAATTTCGATAGATCCACTTTTGTAATCAGATGTAATTAAAATAATATTACGGCAGTGGATCAATTTTGAGGATATTGATCTAGCGTCAGCATTTCCTATGAAGAATGGAACACTTTAAAAAGCAGATGTCTCGCCTAAGATGGCTCTAAAGTTCGCCTTCTCATGGGGTAGGACACGCCGAGCTTGGTTGGTTTCACATGGTACAATGGTGATTGCCTATCCAAAATCCCAAACATCAAAGAAACCATTGATTATCAGGTTAACCTCAATAAGAAGTGGTGTATGTCATGGACGCGGCTTCGGTGGCACATGAAGTTCATGGCTATCTGGCATCCCCTCATAGAAATCAAAAAGTATGTCCACTTATAGAAAATTTTTCATCGTGGAATCTTGACCAACCTTAAGACTAGAAAAATTTGTGGGATACCTCCGTGGTGCAAACACTGCTACCTATCCATCCAAGTTGTTCTCACATCTTCTTTACTTGTCCAAACTCTAATGGGCTCTTTTGATTTGTGAGAAACGAAATTAGACTTCAAAAACATATCAGCTCGAAGCAAGCTCTGCAAGGAGAAGTGATCGGCTGCTCCGCGGCTCTCTAGAACGCCATCAAAGTGGAGGTCCTATGGAAGATTTAGCAGGAAAGATGTGCTTTTAACTTTGGCGACTCTGCCAAAGAGTAGTCAATTGAGAAATCGCTCCTCCTCCTTGGGAACAGGATCGCTAATTGTAAACTCCCCCCCCCCCCCCCTTTAGGCATCATGAAGTGCTCCTTTTGATTAACAACAAGCTTAAACCCAAGTGGGCCCCACATGAGGGTGATTAACCTTCTTTGTAATGCCATCTAAACTCTTTAAAAGCTTCCCCTGCTCTATGGGATTTGGGAGATCCCGTGGGCACTTGTCCCCTCTTGTACTTTTCTTCTAATTAATTCAAGTCCGAGAGAGTAGGCTAAAGCCGAACTTCCTTTATTTAAAATTAAAAAAAAAGGAAATTACTTTTCTCTTATGTGAATTATATTCATGCAAACACCCCTTATAGAATTTGACAATGATATTATCAATGAACAAGATTAAAATAACGTCGTAGCTTATCGACATTGGAAGGAAAATATCATGACAGACCTTTATAGCCTTACACTGAATTCTGTAATATTTATTATGTGATAACTTAGCACATTTTTAAATTGTGGGATTAGAAAGGCTTTCTCGTATTTTCACATGCACAGCTTCGATCCGTACGTTGGGTTCTTAACTGTTCTATTCATATTATCTTCTCTTTCCGTACTCAAATACTATAGAAAATAGGTAGAGTGTAAGAGTCGAAAGTTCCAGAAGTGTACAATAAGAATTAAACTATTGATCAAAGCGCCATCTAATTGTGGGTATTTCATGGTGTGAAATAAACCACGTCAGAGGTTCTTCTTAGGTGTTCTAGAATATGATTATTTTTTAGATCCAATTTCTTTTGATTCCTTAGCTATTATGAGATTAAGAACCGTTGTGATATAAAAAGCCTAATTCGATTCCATGGACGGTTGACAGGCTGGTGTTGGCTATACAATACGCGCTCTCCAAAGGTCATCACGTAACATGTTTCTACATAACATTCTATGCATCGGATGATCGGATCATGACGTACAAAATAATAAGCAAAATGATCATGCAAATACGAAAGCTGATATTTGATCTCACAAAGGGAGTCTCTTTTTCTCAACGTTCGATATCTCTATTTGTAGCTCATGCACACGTAAAACAACGACAAATCGCATATAAAATGCACACTTCACATATGGTGCACAACCATGTGAAAAAAAATGTCCGTAAATCTATTTACTTGGAGGACAAGCTGTTTGCTCCACATTCTACGATGCCTTTTCAAATACAAAAGGACCTTTACTGTGACATTATCTTTCAAAACACAAAAATGATATTTTATGTGAAGTACGTACACTTTCTTTCTTAATTTCTTACTTATGCACATTCTAATTAAAATAATTAATAATAAGGCCTTTCAGTAATTTTATTATTAAAATAATAATATCTTTCAGTGACACATTTCATTGCTGGCTCGGGAAAAACACATAGAGATAATGCTTCTCTTGTTGTAGAAGAACCACATATAGATTATATTACAACAGAAAAATTTTATAAGACGATAAATAACATCTTTATGGCGTATTAAACAATTTAATATCATAAAGTACCATAAAAATCTGACACACAGGCTATGTGAAAACATCTGACTCATGTGCGATTATAAAGAGGTTCGTCCAACACAACCGAATTCTCTCTAACTGTAGCTAATTGCGACCAAATTATGTGAAAAATTAACTTCGCCAACGAAAAAGTCTTTAAATCTCTCTTTCCTGTATGGCACACTCATTCGCCTTCCATTTAGGAAACAAAAAATGAAAAAACGCCATATAAATTAATGATTGTCGCATATATGAATGAAAATATCTCTTTGAAAGTGATTCTAGGGAACGCCTTTGGAAATAACAATCAAGTACCCAAAAGATTCATTGATAGAAAAGTACCTACAACTTTTAGATAGAAGAATTAGAAATTCCAAGACCATCCTTGACTTCAATCACAAGAAGATGTTAGAGATCCGAAGCGATGAATAAAAACAAATGAATATCATCTAAGTTTGTTGTAATGTTTCTTTCTTTTATTAATTTAACGCATTTTGGAAGTATATATATATATATATATATATATATATATATATATATATATATATATATATATATATATATATATATATGTGTGTGTGTGTGTGTGTGTGTGTGTGTTCTGAAGACAATAATAGAAAACTCGAAACCATGGGAAGAGAGTAGAAACCTCATGCTTAATCTGTATTCCCTTTATTTCGTAAAACATTCAATGTGACATTTTTTTTCAGTGCCGCGGAACGTTAGTAAAATACTCGTACATATTCGTTCAATAGCATTTATACATGAAGTACAAGGCTTTCATAGTTCAAACCAAACCCGATGAAGATTTGTGGAGATCAACAATATAAAGGAACAAATGCTTAAAGGTTTTAGACCATAGACGTAAAATTTTAAACATACCAAGAATGTACGAAAGTACGTAGCTCCTACATGCATCGTGCCATCTACATGAAAGATCCTTTTATCCTTTCAAAGAATTCGTTCTTTGTGATCCATGTAAAATTTGACGTTCATTATCTATTCCATATTTAAAATAATATTGATCAAGCTTAAGCTATATGTATTCTTGTGTTTGATGTTTTTGTCCCTCTATATGAATGCATAAAATTGTTCATTAAAATAATATTAGACTATAGCCATTGAAACTAAATATTGAGTGAAATCATCATAGACTATAGCCATGAGGGAGACAAAATAGTCATTAAGCTTCTTTGTAATGCTCTCGACTTTTAGCAAGTTTTTAAAAAACCCCCTCCTTTGTAGGATTAGGGTGGTCCCGTGGGTGCTAGCTCGATTCACTTGTACACTTGGTCTTTCTATTAATTGATGCTTGTGAGAGTAGGCCATAGTCAAACTTATATTTTAGAAAATTAATACTTGTAACATTGAAAATTGATCTTGAAGCATCACACCATGCACCACTTTCCATTAATATTTCCATGTTCTGATCTTGAAATGATACATATACACATACACATGTATATACACATTCATACATACAGAATACATGTTTTATGTCTACATAGTTAGGATTATACATGTATATACACATACACATGTATATACAAATGCATACACCCATATACATGTTTGAGGTCTAGGTCTAGGATTAGGATTTTAGGTTTTTTACATACATATAATCAAATATATAAAAAATAGAGTTTTAAGGTGTTTCACTAAATTAAATGTATATAAGAAAAACAATAACAAAAAGTTAATTAGAGAAAATATGATTTTAGTAAAGATAAATAAAATATGAAAAGAGCAAGTGTTTTTAAATGTATGAATTAAATATATAAAAATAGGATTTTAAGGTTTTTTTATTGAATTAAATATATAAAGAATAGAGTTTTAGTTTAATATTAACATATATATATATATATATATATATATATATATATATATATATATATATATATATATATATATATATATATATATATATATATATATATATATATATATATATATATATATATATATATATATATATATATATATATATATATATATAGGATGAGGGTTTTAGGGTTTTTATACACGCATACATGTTACACTTATGTGTTCCTCGAGTAGCTTTGATGTGAACCTTTTCCCTATACATGGGCACTTTTTACTCTAGTGCTGGCTAGAGGTTTTTTCCCCATGTTACCACATACTTGATACTCTCATATGTGGTGGTACTTTGTACTTAGGGATATTATTCAGCTTTTACTTCAGTTCAGTTCATCGATCAATAGAGAGAGCTATTCCAGCCATCGTCTTCTCCGTGTGTCTTGCTGCATTTGTGCTCTTTGTGTGTGCTCGTGTGTCTCTCGCACTTCTACACACACCCAACAGTGGTATCAGAGCAGGTTCAGCTTCTTCTCAAGTTTCGGTTTTTCGTGTCGCGGCACGCGCGCACTTTAATAGTGCAAATCAACTTAAGAGCATAGAAGTGTGAATTTCAGCAGCTCGGAAATATTTCCACCACACGCGCTGAAGTTCTACCCCCATTTCTAAGCCATTCGTGCAGTCAGAATTGCCATCAGAGTGACGATTTGTGAGCTGAAATTTCAGCACTCATTTCAATTTTCGTCGAAGTGAAGATTTTATCACATTCTTCTTCCTTAGTGAAATGGCGGGCAGCAATGACTTGTTTGGCATGCTTCAAGCTGAAGATAAGCTTGATGGGACCAACTATCCGATGTGGTCTTACATGATGAAGCACGTTCTTGTTGCAAAACAACTTTGGAACATAGTGGCAGATGTAGATCGAAGACCGGCAGGTGCTTCTACTTCACAGTCTACTGTCACAGATGGAGCTTCTTCTTCGAGTACAATGGTTTCTCCTTCTCCACCTACACAGGAGCAACTTAGATGGGATGGAAAAGATGCTCAAGCTCATGCTTTGATTGCGCTTTCAGTGAAGCGTCATATAGTTCCACACATTGGCTCATATTATACATCACGACAGGCATGGGACACTCTTGCTTCTTTGTATGCCGTGCGTAATGAAGCACGTGTTGCATACTTGAGGAAGCAACTTGAGGATGTATGTATGGCTGAAAATGAGTCAGTGGATGTGTATGTGACACGCATCAAGGACTTGAAAGAGCAATTGGCAAACATAGATGAGATCATTCCGGGTACATCACTCATTTCTACATTGTTGAAAGGATTACCGGAATCCTTTCAAAGCTTTGCTACTACACTCCGTTTGGTTGCAAAAGGAAATCCTAATATGTATGCATTTGATGAGGTTGTGTCTCTTCGTTTGCAAGAAGAGCAATCTAGAGTGAATAGGAGTGGTTTGATTGAGGGAACGCAAGCACTTGCTATCTCACAAAAGGGGAAAAGCAAGTATGGTTCAGCTTTTGGTTCATCAAAACCAAAGCCTCAAGCTTCCTCTTCCACTCATTCCTCTAATGATGGTGATTTGCAAAAGAAGAAGAGATGCAAATATTGCCGGAAGGCTGGTCATACTATTGATGAGTGTAGAAAGCTTGCTAAACGCAATGAAAAGAAGAAGGAATCCGGCATGTCTATTGCTGAAAATTCAGCAAATGCAAAGAATGATGAAGCTAACATGGCTCAAGATTTTTGGGCATGTGTTGTTACATGTCATTATGATGCTTCTTTACATTCTAAATGCATGGTTGTGAGTGAGGCTGATTCGGATTGGTTCTTTGATAGTGGTGCTTCAAAGCACATAACATCATGCAAAAGATTTTTTGCCTCTTTGAAAGATGCACTTAAAGGAGGACATGTGGTGTGTGCAAACAATGCCTCTTATCCTATCATTGGAGTAGGAGAAATTGAGCTTACGGCTGCAATTGGCGGTGTGATTCTCTTGAAAAATGCATTGTATGTGCCCGGTTTCAAGAAGAACTTAATTTCAGTTCCGTTGATTGCCAAAGCAGGACTTCATGTACACTTTGTTGATGATAAGTGTATGGTTCATGATTTCAGCAATGGCGATGTTATCGTGATGTCCGGTACATTATGTGATGGTTTGTATGGCATGGATACATACAAGAGGGCTGCCTCGAATGCCTTGGTTGCTCATACTTCTTCCATGGCTGAAATGGAGCTTTGGCATGCTCGTTTTGGTCATTTAAACTTCAATAATTTGCTCTACTTGCAAAAGAAGGACATGGTTATTGGCTTGCCTACACTTGAGTCCATTGAAAAGCATGCATGTGAAGGTTGCATTCTTGGGAAAATGCATCGTGCTTCTTTTCCAAAAGATAGTCACACACACACTACAAAAAAATTGCAACTTGTTCATAGTGATGTATGTGGTCCGGTCAAGACTCCATCTTTTGGGAAGCATGTATATTTTGTTACCTTCATTGATGATGCTACTCGCCATACATGGGTGTATCCTATGAAAGCAAAGAATGAGGTATTTTCTTGCTTCAAAGCATTTTTAGCTATGGCTGAAAATTTTTCTTCACAAAAGCTTTTGACTCTACGCACGGATCGTGATGGTGAGTACATGTCACATGAGTTTAATGCTTTTCTTCGTGAAAGAGGTATTTCACACCAATGTACGGTGCCATGTACACCTCAACAAAATGGTGTTGCCGAGCATAAAAATAGAACTTTACTTGAAATGGCACAATGTAAGGTAAAAGAAAAGCATCTTCCTCATAAGTTTTGGATGGAAGCGGTCATGTGTGCAAATTATGTGTTGAATCGCTGCCCTACAAAAGCATTAAGAGTCATCACTCCTTATGAGGCTTGGAATGGTCATAAGCCTATGGTTAGTCATATGCGTGTGTTTGGTTGTTTGGCATATGCTCTTGTGCCATCACAACAACGTCACAAACTTGATGACAAGGCAAAGAAATGTATATCTGTTGGTTATAGTGCTGAAAGTAAGGGATATCGGTTGTACCATCCATTGAAGAACACAATTATTGTGAGTCGAGATGTGGTATTTGCTGAAAATTCAGTTTTCCCTCTACTTGAATGCAAAAAACTGCCAACCATTAGCTCACAAGATGTGTTCGATACACTCATGCCTTTGTTCCAAAATGGTGCGCTTGACTATGGCCATGTAGACCAGCCAACTGAGGTTCAAAGGGCTGAAAAATTCCAGCCAAATAGGGCTGAAAATGTGGATAATTTTCAGCCAAACATGGCTGAAAAAATTCAGCCAAAAAATGTCAAAACTGTTGGAAATTTCCAGCCACATATGGCTGAACATATGCGACAAAATATGGCTGAAACTGAGCATGAAATTCAGCCAACGCATGATGTACATATTGAAGATGTTTTACATAATGAATGCATGTCTATCAAGAGTGCACAATCTATGCCAAAGTGGCTGAAACAAACTTTGCACGACAGCAAATTGAGTGCATCTTTACTTGGTAGAACAAGGTCAAGCTCTCACCATGCATCAAGTAATTTTGTGGATTATTCTCTTATTGCTACAACATGTAATGAAGAGCCACATTCTTTTGAAGATGCATGTGACGATCCACAATGGATGAGTGCTATGCAATCAGAAATGAATTCCATACATAGGAATGGTACTTGGGAGTTATGTGAATTGCCAAAAGGAAAGAATGCCATTGGTACAAAGTGGGTTTACAAGATTAAGAGAAAATCTGATGGTAGCATTGATCGCTACAAAGCTAGATTGGTTGCCAAAGGATATGCGCAACAATATGGCATTGACTATGAGGAAACTTTTGCACCTACTTCACGCATGACTACTATTCGTACCGTGGTTGCATTGGCTGCCCATCGAGGTTGGAAAGTGCATCAATTGGACATAAAAACAGCCTTCTTGAATGGAGATTTGCAAGAAGAGGTCTATGTGAAGCAACCTCCTGGATTTGCTATGAAAGGGAAAGAGCATATGGTTTGTCGCTTGCATAAAGCCTTGTATGGTCTCAAGCAAGCTCCACGTGCATGGTATGACAAAGTACATAAGCACTTGATTGCTCTTGGCTTCACATGTTGTCCGATTGAAAGCACACTCTATGTACGCAAAAATGGGGCTGATGTTATAGTGCTTGTTCTTTATGTCGATGACATACTCTTGACTGGGTCATGTAATGCAAAACTTGACATTCTTATGGCTGATTTGCAGCATACTTTTGATATCAGTTATCTTGGTCTTTTGAGCTACTATCTTGGCATCTAGTTTGTATCCGTTGAGGGGGCAATTGTTATGCATCAAGGAAAGTATGTTGAAAAACTACTTCAGCATTTTGACTTTGAGGATTGCAAGCCAGTTTCCACACCAGTTGAAACACGATTTAGATTCTCAGTTGAGGATTCCGATGATGCATTTGACACTTCTGTTTATCAGCAGGCTGTGGGATGTCTTATATATGCATGCAACACAAGGCCGGATATATAGTATGCAGTTTCCCAGTTGAGTCGATTCATGCATAGCCCTGGCACTAAGCATTGGCAAGCGGTGAAACGTGTGTTTAGATATCTTCGAGGCACTTTGAGCTTAGGTCTCTTTTATGGCAGAGATGTCCAGCCATGCTTGCATGCTTTTACAGATAGTGATTGGGCTGGTTGTTATGATACTCGCGTGTCCACTAGTGGTAATTGCTTTTTCCTTGGAGACTCATGCATATCTTGGTTGAGTAAGAAGCAACCTACAGTGGCGACATCGAGTTGTGAAGCTGAGTACAGGGCAGTTTTCACAGCTACAGTGGAGTGTATATGGCTGAGACGCCCATTGATGGATCTTTGCATGGAGATTGATGCTACTACGCATATTCTCACAGATAGTCACAGTGCTTTGGCTGTTGCACGAAACCTAGTGTTTCATGCACAGACCAAACATATTGAGGTGCATTATCACTATGTGAGAGAGCGCCTTCATGCAGGAGATATTGATTTGGTATATGTGCCTACACAAGATAATGTGGCAGACATATTCACCAAAGCTCTCACACGGGAAAAGTTTGAAGCTTTTCGCAAAGCTTTAGGCTTGTTACCTTGTGGGGGCTGATCTGTCAATCTCTGTATGTGTTCACATCATTCGCTCTAGGGGGGTTTGTTACACTTATGTGTTCCTCGAGTAGCTTTGATGTGAACCTTTTCCCTATACATGGGCACTTTTTACTCTAGTGCTGGCTAGAGGTTTTTTCCCCATGTTACCACATACTTGATACTCTCATATGTGGTGGTACTTTGTACTTAGGGATATTATTCAGCTCTTACTTCAGTTCAGTTTATCGATCAATAGAGAGAGCTATTCCAGCCGTCGTCTTCTCCGTGTGTCTTGCTGCATTTGTGCTCTTTGTGTGTGCTTCTCGTGTGTCTCTCGCACTTCTACACACACCCAACAATACATATATTCACACATATACACACATATACATGTTTTAGGTCTCCGTCTTTAGGATTCAGCTTTTAGGTATTTTACATATATATAATCAAATATATAAAAAAAGATTTTTTTGAATTAAATTGAATATATATAAGAAAAAAGTTAAGAATAAATTTATGAAAAAAATTAAGAAAAAAAGAAATTGGGATTTTAGTATAGATAAATAAGTATGAAAAAAGCTAGTGTATTAGATATAGAATTAAATATATTAAATTAAATATATATATTTAAATATATAAAGAATAGAGTTTTAGGTTAATTGTAACATATATAATCGTATATTTAAACAAATAGGAAAAACGACATATATAAAAAATTAGAAAAAAGTAAATATTAACATATATAATAAATATATCTATAAACATCATATACATATTTTGGGTCTAGGTCTTTAGGATTAGCTTTTTTACATACATACAATATATATATATATATATATATATATATATATATATATATATATATATATATATATATATATATATATATATATATATATATATATATATATGATTAAATATATAAAAAATAGGTCTTTAGGATTTTTAAGAGTTTTAGGCTTTTTTAATTAAATTATATATATATAAGAAACAAAGTAAGAAAAAAAGAGCTAAATTAAATAAATTAAATACAAATAGTTAATTTAAATTAATTAAAAATAGTGTTTTTTTAAAATTAAATATATATATATTTAAATATATAAGAAATAGATTTTTAGGTTATATATATATATATATATATATATATATATACACACACACACATGCATACACACATAACCTTTCATGGACAGAAGACTCTGAGAACAAAGAGGGAGGTAGAAGTGCAAGGTACTGGTAGCATTACACAAAATGAACACATGGAAGAAATGCTCGAAGCGTTTGATGAGATGGAAAAAGATCACAAGGGTGGAGAAGATATCGTAGGTTCCATGGACACAGTAGAATCTCCCCGATTAGAAGTCGATAAAGAATATGTGAACATGCAAAGACTAGCTCGTTTACCACTATGCACTGGGCCAAAGATATTTGTACTATGTGTGTCACTCGTGATGCTCAATCTTCAATCCATTTATGGATGGTCAGATAGTAGATATCAAAATAACTTCATTTCCTAATATCGTTCTAATTGCTTATTACAGGCTTCTTAAAGATGAGTTTCTGCGAGATAGCAATGACATGCCTCCAACATGTGGAGATGCAAAAAAATCTTTTACAATCCATTGGAATGGTCTACACCAAGATTCATGCTTGTCTGAATTATTGGAGTCCTTTTAACAACAAGTATCAAAATCTCAACATATGTCCAAAGTGTGCAGCGAATAGTTTTATAGAAGACCTTCTGGGCGAAGCAGTCCCCGCAAAGGTTCTTTGCGACTTTCCTATCATTCCAGGAATTCAAAGTATGTTCAGATGCCAATCCATAGCTGAGTCAATGTCATGGCATGTAAAGAGCAAGTCTACACATGGTGTAATGCAAGTGCTTGCTGACTCTGATGCATGGAAACACAAAGATAGTAAGTGGTGAGAGTTTGCTAATGAGCCTAAGAATTGTTGTCTAGGCCTAGCTATGGATGGAGTGAATCCATTTGGTTTACGCAGCTCTTCATGGAGCACATGGCTTTTATGTTTGGTCAACTATAACATCCCACCATGGTCGGCTACAAAAAAGGGTCATTTATTATTAGCTCTTATTGTCCAAGGTAAGTATAAGGTAAAAAACACGGATGTATACCTTGCACCACTTTTGAAAGAACTACACATCTTATGGGATGGAATTACTATGCACGACATGTCTGAACCTATAAGAAGATGAGACATGCAAATGCAAGGCATACTTGTGTGCACGATGCATGATTGGCCTTGTTATGGTGAATGATAAGGTTAATCAATTTCAGGTTACCATGCTTGTCGTCTATGCAAACCATGACTCAAAGCATGCTACTCCAAAGCACTTCGAAAAACCATATATGAAGGACATCATTGACATGTTTTTGGTGAACATAAAATTGTCCAACAAGCACAACGCCAAATGAATACAAGCAATTGGAAGCAGCTGTGAGATTTAGAAATACCAGTCATTGATATGAAATAGTTGTTGATCTTTCACAGACTCCCTTATTGGAGTGAGTTATTGATCAATAATTTCATAGATTCGATGTATATTTTCAAGAATGTGGAAGATATTCTTTGGAGAACTTTCATCGAAAAGAAAGAAAGCAAACCACAAAGGAAGGAATTGGAAGAGTGAGGTCATATGCAAGAGTTTTGGGTAATTACAAAGCCCAACGGAACAGTGTAGCTACCAAGTGCTCCTTGGGTGCTTCGCAAGATGGAAGAGCAACAAGTGAAGAAGATGATTTCAGAGTGGGGTGATGGTGAACTGTTTTCAATAAAGTGGAGCTACTGCAAGAGACAAAAATGGTCAAGAAGGCCAACTCGATTATTGTGGAGTGATCCAAGATATCTTGAAGCTATCCTTCAAAAAGTTTGATTACTTTGTTTTTTATGTGAAATGGTTCAAAGTAGTCACCTCTGCAAGAAACACAACAGTGAGGCGAGATAAGCATGGTTTGCTTCAAGTAGACTCCACAAAGATATGGACAGATGAAACAAATACATATGTACTTCACAAACACTATGAACAAGTTCTTTTTATGCTAGATTTAAAAATACCAGAGTTGTTTGAAGAAGACGAGATACACGATCAAGTAGCAGACAATATGTTGTATTTATGTGAGTGATGATGAAGAAGGAGTTAGCATACTAAGAGATCTAGAAGTCGCCAATGTAGAGACAAATATCTTCTCTTCATCAGATATCCAAGAGGATTCTAGAATACAAGATTTTTAAATCAAAAATTTTTAGGTACTAATTTGTGTTTTTTTTGCTATGTTCTTTTGTACACTACTGTTTCTCTATATTTCCATTATTATTGTATGCTAATTATTTGAGTTTTTTGTTGCAAAGCATGATGGGAGATATTCCTTCGATCACTCTGCATTCCATGATAGGGGAGCACTTCTTGGATTTTATATCTCACGTACCTCCTGCATATATGGCTGTCACATCACAATACTAGGTCACTCATGGTAGCACCCCCTGACTCATGCCGCCCTCACTCGTGTCGGCGTCACTCCTGTCGACCTCAATCCTACTAGCGTCACTCCTACCAGTCTCATTCCTGTCAACGTCACTCCCACCGGTGTCACTCCTGTAGGTGGAGCTACTTCCAATAGAGGTATGTCTCCTAGTTTTATGACTCCACCACGATCGCCTTTTCAACCATCTCCTAATGGCTCTAGTAGTCCACGTACGCGTTTGACACCTCAGCACGATACAGGTCCTGGCCCCTCTTGTCGATCAAGGTTATGCTCTGGAGGAGGAGGTTTGAGGAGTTGATCTACATGTGGCTCTGGAGGAGAGAGATGTTGTGGAGGTAGTGCAACAGACATTGTGTCTCCCAGTTCTTCTCCTAGAGCAAGTAGCTCAGATGTAGGAATGCCACGTAGTACACCACGTACACCTTGGGGTGCTTGGTATCATGACAACTCCAAGGTGTATAGTATACATGATGGAGCTCTAGTGATGGATGTGGCTGGAAAGGCCATGTATCAAAATATATGACAACTTTGCTCCATATAGTTTGGACACTCTGTCATATTGAAATGGAGTGAACAAGATAAAGATTGTAAAAATTATATCACAAAGATGATCTATCACGAGTTCCGATCCACACATGGGCATCCTATTGCTAGGTCAAAGTGGATTCAACACATTACATATGAGGTTATGTCTCCTCAATGCTCCAAGGATCCTGATACTTTTAGTGCATGCTTACCTAAGCCTTCATGGTTAGATGCTAAGGAGTGGGATATGATTCCCAATGAGTAGCAGCAAACTCTTGACTGACATTGTTAGCAACGAGATGCGGTTGCCACATGTCTAGATACGATTGGACCATCACATTTGGATAGTGGCGGATATGATACTATGCATCAGGAGTTTGTAAGTATCATTTTGATTATTGAATTTTTTTGCGTTAAGCACATCATGTATATTCATCTAAGGTTTTGCATATTTTTTGTAGAAGTTGGTAGTGGGTCATCCTTCAATACGAATTGAGGAGGCTTGGGGATATCATCATGGATTGACTACACTATTGGAAGACTTGGAGGGACATGGTGTGATCATGTCATGGGAGCATCTACAATGAGGTGAGCTTATAAATTTCGTTTCGTGTTTTTGGTTGTTGTTTGTAAATATCATGTCAATTTGTTTCATTTAATGAATGTTCTTTGTTGTAGGACTATTAATATAGATGTTTTGATCCCTCTAGGCATGTGTGTGGCAGTGGTATGCCACAATTTTGTATTTTGCTCATATATGGTATTGGTGTGCTAGAATTTTGTATTTGGTTCCTATATGGTAGTGCTTAGCCACATTTTGTGTTTGGCTCATATATGGCAATGCTTTGCCACACATTTGTACATGCTTCATTTATGGAATATATACCCCTTTTGTACATGGTTCATGGTTCATTCTATTCATCTCTTTTGTGTCCAAAAGTTTTTTGCTTTATCGAATCATGTTTTGGTTGCATCTAGAGTACATGTCACATGTGCTTGGTTTTTTATACTATCGTGGGGATAATAGTGGCTTATTTAGAATTGATTCAAAAGGAACATCCACCAAATTGATGAGTGATGATCCAAGTTGATCCACATCTTCTAATTGGAACTTGTAAGAGAGGAAATGTAGATGTGTCATGTGGCATTGTTATGATTGTAAGTGATTCTTATTCTACTCAAACATACCACTAAAGCATGAGGTTTGGGTCATAATCATTCACCGATATAAGACCAATCACACTCAAAATTGAAGTCTTTAGAATCAACTAGAAAATGAGAAGCCCTCTGATGACAAGAAAGCTAAAGACTTAGTTGATGGAGTAAATAGAAAAATAACATCGTCAATGAGCCATTGTGATTGTTATGATAACACTTAAAGATCTGAGATGTGCAAAATCTTCTTGCAAAATATGATGGGTTTGTAACTACCCTTGAAACTCGTTCTAGATCCTCCCCTCTTACCTTTGAAGATTTTTGCACAATGCCTCTAGAAGAAGAAATGCCCTTGAAGAATAGGCAAGGCTCAAGTGATGCAACATTATCAACAAATACAAAAGGAAAATGTTCTTTAGATAATTTAAAGAAGAATCTAAAGAACAATAAATGCACTAGAAGATGTTTATATCGCAAAAATAAGGGTTGTGGAATTAATAACTGCAAGAAGACACAAGCTAATGAGAGGAACCCTACTCTTAAATTCACTTGGAAAAGTAGGCAATCTCCATATACTGCACAACTTAAACTATGGGTTGTTATGGAAGAGTTTCTAGGTTTGCCCAAAATCATGTGGATAAACCTTGATATTAGATACTAGAACATCTCACCATACGAATGGAAACAAGGACATGTATAGTTTGTCATTGCCTCTACAAGAATCCATCAATGTAGTTGTTAGAAATGACTCAAAATGGTCATCTCAAGGGAGAAGAACCATCTCTTTTTTTTATGTCACTACTGTTGACACAAGAGCCTTTCATATTTTGTATGTTTGTACACTAAAAATAAATTTGTTCTCAATGTTTTCCATAGAAAATCTTGGTCTTGAAATACATTTCAAAAAGGATGGTACAAAGATTTTGGATCGAACATATGGAAAATGAGTGCAAGAAGATAACTTATGAGTTAAGCACACTCATGATTGCAGAAGAAAAAGACACAAGTAGACTTTGGCATTGACATTTTGGGCATCTTAGGTTTCCAATTCTTAAAGAGACAGAGAGGATAGGGATTGTAGCACATTTACTTGCATTTTCATATTTTTAGAAGCAATGTGAAGCTTGCATGCTATGCAAGCAGCAAAGAAAGCCATTCCCAAAAGACATCATCAATCAAGCTCAACCTCTTATAGAGTTGGTACATGCTGATCTCTCAGGTAAAATATCTACTCCTACTTTGGGAGGATCTCTCTCATTTTGTTGATAGTCAAAGATTATAGTAGAATGATGTGGGTGCATTATTTTCACAAGATGGATGATGCATTCTAAAAAATTGGAAATGTTGTAAAAGATCGTGGAAAATGGAATACGTAGAAAACTAAAAAAGTTTCACTAATCAAGGCGAATTCTTATCAATAAAATTCAATAAGTATTGCAATGCCCATGGAATCAAGACATAGCTTACCACAGCCCACATACCTCAAGAAAATGCTGTTGAGAAAAGAATCACTACAACATATCAAGGACATACCAACATTCGGCATACGGATAGTCACGCGGCGACATCGGTATGACTGTCGAAAAATTTTGGAAAACTGACTATGCAATGAACGCGGTGGTATGAGCGTTGGTATAAGCATCGGTATGAGCGTTGGTAAATTACAGGACAGTACTGACGCTCATATTGATGCCCTATTTTAATCGAGCCCGAGAGCAAAAAATTCGACATTCCGGGCGTTTTCAAACTAGATCTTCTATTGTCGACTTTCCACGTGCGAACAACATATCTTTGTTTGTCGCTCTTTCTTTCTCTCTCTCTCTATCTCTCCCTCCCTCTTTGTTTGTCTCTCTCCCTCCCTCTCTCTCTCTCTTAGCACACCTCTATTTTTCTAGATCTGAAGTTTTGGTAAGTATATTGCACATACTATAGCACTCTTTCTTCTTTCTTTATGTTTTTCCTTTTCTAATATCTTCTCTCTTTAGTTTCACAAGAGATTTTGGGATCAAGTCTTTGGAAATTTGACGAAGGACAACTTTAAGTGTATTTTGACAACAACGATTCAAACAATTACATCGACGTAAGTGATTGTTTTGTTTTCGATTGACATATATATATATATATATATATATATATATATATATATATATATATATATATATATATATATATATATATATATATATATATATATATATATATGTATATATACATACATACACACTCACATATGTTTAAACACACACATGCATATGCATACACACATACATGCATACACAAATGCATATGCATACACACATGCATATGCATACACAAATACACACATGCATACACAAATGCATATGCATACACACATGCATATGCATACATAAATACAGACATGCACATACACAAATGTATACCCATAGACACATGCATATGAATACACACATACACAATGCACATGCATACACAAACGCATATACATACATAAATGCATATGCATACAAATGCATATGCATACACACATGCATACGCATACACACATGCATATGCATACACATGTATATGCATACACACATGCATATGAATACACACATGCATATGCATACACACATGCATATAGATACACACATGCATATGCATGTGGGTATGCATATGCATGTGGGTATGCATATGCATGTGGGTATGCATATGCATGTGCTTATGCATACATGCATATGCATACACACATGCATATGCATACACATGCATCTGCATACACACATGCATATGCATACACACATGCATATGCATACACACATGCATATTGCATACATATGCATATGCATACACATGCATATGCATACACACATGCATATGCATACACACATGCATATGCATACACACATGCATATGCATACAAACATGCATATGCATAAAAAACATGCATATGCATACACACATGCATATGCATACACACATACACACATGTGTGTATGCATATGTATACACACATGCATATGCATACACACATTCATATGCATACACACATACACACATGTGTGTATGCATATGCATACACACATGCATATGCATACACACATACACGCATATGCATACACACATACACGCATATGCATACACACATACACGCATATGCATACACACATACACGCATATGCATACACACATACACGCATATGCATATACACATGCATATGCATACACACATGCATATGCATACACTCATGCATATGCATACACACATGCATATGCATACACACATGCATATGCATACACACATGCATATGCATAAACACATACATGCATATGCATACAGACATACATGCATATGCATACACACATGCATATGCATACACACATAAATGCATATGCATACACACATGCAAATGCATACACACATGCATATGCATACACATGCATATGCATACACATGCATATGCATACACATGCATATGCATACACACATGCATATTCATTTTCCTCGGTAACAACCTTGGTATACCCTCGATATGTTGTAGTGAATAGGACACTAGTTGAAATGGATTGTTGCATGCTCAAAGTTCAAGATATGCTTAATTCGTGTTGGCTACAAATAGAAAATATTTTTGTGCATATTTTGAATAGATGATACAAAAAGGCAGAGCATGGTATTACTCCTCAAGAAGTGTACTCTAGTAAAAAGCCTTTAGTTATGCATTTCAAAATTTCTTGTTGTTTCTATGTGCAAATATCCTCTTGAATCAAAACAAGATAATTTAGCATCAAAAAACCAAAAATATGTCTTTTTGTAATCAAGAGGAAAAGAAGATCATTGTCAATGATGACTTGGTACTTGATAAGTGACCACACCTAGTGGATAACAAAGGTAACACCAATATCTCATCAATTGAAGAAAAAACTCATCTTGTGCCCTTTGATAGACAAATCAGGATCAATAAGGATGATACATTAGATAATGAGGTTTAGAGACATAATAAGCCACTAGCAAAGTAGAGAAATTAGCTATTTGATGATCATAATACTAAAGAAAATTTTCTGTATTCATCTTTGGATGGGTTGTGCATATGAAAGAGGATTGAGGAGCAACAAAGAGCCTCACTTGATAATGTCAATCTCACTCTTATAGTTGAAATATTGGGATCCATAAAAGAGACAATAATCATACATGAAGCTCTTAAAGACCACAAGTCCAGAGCACCAATGAATGTTGAGTAGGATACCATACTGACTTGAGAATTTATTGATTGAACACCAAAGAAAAGCGAAATTATAACTATGTAGTTATGGAAAAAAAATAAAAAGCAGTTGGTAATTTAAAGAAGCACAAATATCTCTATTTTGCAAGGACTCTCACAAGTGCACGGATTGATGTCCATAAGACATTCCCACTAAGAGCTTGAATGAGTAAAATTCACATAGTACTTGGAGATTTTGCACATAAAAGGTGGCCTATATTTCAAATGGATATAAAATTAATATTTCTAAATGGATACGTCAAGAAGGATGTATAAGTAGCACAACTACCAAGCTTTGAGGTACCTCATTCAGATAACCATGTTCCTAAAGTTAACGAGGCATTCTATGGCCTTAAGTAAGCTCCAAGGGCTTGGTACCAACAAATTTAGAGTTTTTTTCAAGAATGTAGGCTTTCAAAGAAGTACTTCTAATTTGCATGGTATGACAAAAGCTATTCAGTTAGTAATTGACTTCTTGTATGTGGATGATTTGATCATTAAAAGAGATCATTTGGAGCTCATAAAAAATCAGGTGCTAGCATGAGCAATGATTTTGAGATTTAAGAACATTGGATACTCTATTATTTCCTTGGCATTAAAGTATGAAATAAGGATGATCAGATTTTCACATGACAATAGAAATATGCTAAAAAAATCTTAAACCCTTAAGAATGATGGATTGCACAACCATTAGCACACCTATGGATGTAAAACTTAAACTTTCAATAGAGGAAAATACACCAAAAGAAGATGATAAGAAGTAAAAAAACCTCTTGTTGGGATTCTTATCTTTTTGTGCAACATAAGACTAGATATCTGCTATGCCATTGAAGAATTGAGGACATTCTCTAACAAACTTAAAGAGAGGCATTTGAATGTAGATATGTTGCTACGAGTATTTGAAATTGATTGTCTCATCCAAAGATAGTACGTTGACAGTACGTTTTTTTGAGCTAGTCAATGTGCAAAGCTATCTCTTTTTATGAACTCTTTCTCCTTGATGCTCAAAAGTACATAGTTAATTTTATTGCACTTATCCCATTTCTATAAGATCTATTTGAGTCTCCATGAGCTCAAGGGCTGGTCTTGTGCTAGTTGGCTAGACCAAAATTCATCGCTTCACAACTCATTTTTCTACCTCCTACAAGCCTCTCTAAGTTCTTTCAATGGTATCAGAGCTAGATCAAGATGGGTGATGGATTTTCCCCAATGGTTGAGAAACTTGATTGAGGGAAATATGTGGCTTCATAAATCAAAATGGAAGCCTATTTGCAACATAGAAATATTCATGGAATTGTAGCTAGTGATGAAGCTATGCCTATTCGAAGATCATAAGGAGGACCTACACAAGAGGAGACAAACAAGCTCACACTTCGGTATGCAAGGGATGCTCAAGCAAGGTCTTACATACTAAAATCTATTTGTGACTTTCTATTACCACATATTAAAGGGTGAAACATATCTCAAGAGACTCGAGAGGCGCTACAGACTTTCTTTTCTCCTAGTACCAAAGCAAGAATGAATCGTCCTTGGAAAAAGCTCAACCAAATGAAGAAGACACCTAAACAAACCATCATAAAGTTTCTTAGAAAGGTCAACAAAGTTGCAGATCGATTAGCATCCATTGGAGAGTTGATTGAATAATAGGCTATTATGAGGCAAATTCTCAATGGGATTCGAAGCAATGAAATAAAAATCCTTCACCACGGCTTATGATCTCATCATGTATATGCAAAATCTAGAATTCAACATCTTTCATTGAAATCTTCAATCTAGAGGACAAAAATAGCATAAAGGAAGGTAAATAGTATCATGGTATTTCAACTAGTGCTCTATATGCACATAAGAAGGACAAGAAGAAGGAAGAAGTTGAAGAGGACACTTTCCAAGCCATTATCGCAAGCAAGAGCAAGTGGAAAGGGAAGAGGAAAGGACCAAAGCATGACAAAGCCAAAGTTAGAATCTTCAACCTTGTGCCACCTATGATAAGACCCACCACACCACTCAAGAATTTTTGGTTCAATGGGAAGACCCTGAAAGGAAGTGGAAGAGCTGGATATGGCAGCAATAGAGGCAGAGTTGGACACATCTTCAACAATAAAAATAGAGGCCATAATAGAATGCAATAAAACAATTATTTTGAAGCACACGCACATGAAGACTCATTACTTCTAATGAATCTATGCCACGAACAAGGTAAAGAAGATGATCATTTGTTCTAAATAGATTCTAGATGTCCAAATCATGTTGCAAGAAACATTGCTCTTCTATCTAATTTGGAAATTCAAAAAGCATAGACGTGAAGTTCAAACAGGTCATGACACAAAGCACAATGTGGAGAATATTGGTAATGTCAAAGCCGCAGGATAAACATTTTGAGTAAGGTTCTCTATGTACCCACTATCACTATAAACCAAATAAGTGTAGGCCAAATAGTTGAAAAAGGCTTCCAAGTTAGGTTCACCCAACATAGAGCTTTTGTGAAAGATCCATGTCAAGGCTTGAAGTTGACAGATAAATGTGAGAAGCATGGTAGGCTATTTTCGTTTTAAAGAGGAGAAAGAGGAGTGACATAGGTGTATTCACTTTGGGTCTCAAACCCTAAGTGATCTTGAAGTGTGGCATAAGAGACTTGCTTTTCAACAACTTATTGGACTTAGTACATGTAGATATATGCGGACCAAGTCAAGAATTTCATTGGCAGGATCAAGGTATTATGTATCATTTATTGATGACCATAGTAGATGGACTATTCTACACTTTATCAAGAGTAAGAATGAAGTGTTTGATTGCTTCAAAAATTATATAGAACATGTGAAGAATCATACAAGTAGATCACTCAAGAAGCTGATATATGATGGAGGGGAAGAATATTTCTACAAAGAATTTGATGAGTTCTTGAAGATAAAGGTATCAATAGAGAAGTAAATACTAGGTACTCTCCTCAACTAAATGGAATTTCAAAGAGGAGAAACAAGACATTGGTTGGATCAGCTAGAACAATGCTTGAAGAGAAGAGGTTGCCCATTATCTATGGGCAGAGACTATTTTGATTGCTATGTACCTTGTCAATAGACTACCATCCAAATCACTCCAAGGTATGAATCCTTATGATGCATCTCATGGAAGAAAACCTAACATTGGACATTCCAAGGTGTTTGGTTCTTTATCTTATGTTCATGTACCATAAAAAATAAGAGGTTGCTAGATGAAAGGGCAACAAAGATAGTGTTTATTGGATATGACTCAACTCAGATGGGTTATAGGTTCTATAATCCTTCAACCAAGAAATTCACTACAAGTAGAGATGTTGTGTTTGAAGAACACATGTCTTGGTATGATGAAAACAAACAAAAGGTAACTCTACCATATGATCTTGATTCTGATTCTCATCAATTAGGAAGCAAGCATAATATGCAGGTCTAAGATCCAAGAGGTGATACAGATGATGACCAAGATGAGAGGAAAAAGCATTAAAAACTATGGAAGTCTATTGGGAAAGATGGATGGATGCTCTAAGAGACTGAGTAGGTACTGCTAAAACCTGCTTTGTACTAGCCCTCTTTTACTTCAAACTTGATAAGTAGACCTCCTTAGCTTTCCAATGACACCATAAAATGCCCTATGTACTTTGGAAATGATGTGTGCAATGATTGAACCAAAACAGATAACTTTGAAACTCACAAACTCAAGAAAACCTTCTATTTATGTCTTGATACTTGCTGGGTATTTTGTTCAGTATGACCAACACAGTAGGAATTTGAAAACTTCCTTTTAGGGGTATCTAATAAGCTTAGTAAGCTAACTATTCCAAGAAGAATTATGTAAAATGATAAACTATACTAAGAGAAATCAATTTAGCAAGTTTAGCTATACCCTCGCTTTTTTAGGACTATAGCAGTCATTGACCAGTAATCACCTCGACGCATATTTCTCTGAAATGGCTGAATAGAATCTCTTCAAACTTAAGCAGCATATAGATTGCTTCAAGCTGAATCCAACAAGCTTTTAATCACTGAAGTTGATGAAGAATTGACCGAGATATGCACTCCACAAGTTGACAGACTTTTGAGTAGTATGACAAAGAACTCAGAAATGAACAATGTGAATGTATGTATTAATGAACACTTGTATACAAATCCATTGGCATGAAAATCATTGCCTAATGGTGTAGATAGGTGTGGGATAGAGTGTAGGCCTCACACATACTCAGAATCACTGATGAGGAGCTCGGGAATGATGAGTTCTACCCACGACTTTTCCATGTCCATTTTTATAAGGAATGAGTAAAAATTTGAATTCAAATTCAAACTTTTGGCTCCCTATGATCAAGCTCCTATATCCTAGGAGATATTCCTTCAATCAAATAGCTAAGGTTTTCCACGAATCCTTTTGGTAGGTGATTACAAAAGATTCCAAGTCAATTTGAGTTTTACAAGAGACAAAGTGGTAATTAACCACTAGCAATGGTTCCTATGCTTCTTCACATATGTAGGGTCTTCAAGATATCTTTCAAGCCAAATGTGTAGGCTTGTGATTTACACCAACATCTCCCCCTCAAGCCAAACATTTTGGCTTGGTCTTCATCTTCAATCTTCATGTATATCCTGCAATCCAGTCATTGCTTTGAACCTGCAAAGTTTGGTTCCATCCAAAGCTTTAGTCAACAAATCTGCACATTGCATGTTGGTTGATACATAGGTCAGTTGAATATCCTTGCTTATCAACTTCTCTCTCACATAATGATAATGGACCTCTATATGTTTGGTCCTAGCATGATAGATAGGATTAGCTGCAAGGTGAAGAGAGCTTGTATTATCTCCAAAGATTATTGGAGACCTAGTAAATAAACCCAATTCTGTATACAAAAGCTTAGTCCAAATGGCTTCTTGTGTGGCAATAGCTAGTCCTCTATATTCTACCTCTGTAGAAGACATAGCAACAGTAGGTTGCTTCTTTGAAGACCATGAAATTGGTTTGTCAAAAGAAATGTATCTAGAGGTGCTCCTCCTATCATCCTTGCATCCTGCCCAATTTGCATCTGAAAAGATCTTGATATCCATATCTGAAGTGTAAGGGAAATAGAAACCATGGTTCTGTGTACCCTTGAGATACTTCAAGGTTCTCTTGGCAGCCTCTAAATGAGGTATTCTTGGCTTGTGCATAAATTGACTTAGCACACTAACTCCATATGCAATATCTATCCTTGTTAAGGTAGCATAGTTAAAGCTACCCACCATACTTTGATAACCTGTAATGTCATTGACTTCATCACCTTCATGGGCACTTAGTTTTAGGTTTACCTCCATTGGAGTGCTTGCTACTTTGGCATCCTGCAAGTGAAAATTCTTTAACATGTCCTGTATATATTTTTTCTGAGTAGTGTATATTCGTGAATTAGTATAGACTAATTCAAGCCCAAGAAAATACTTCAATAGATCAAGATCTGAATTGCCTCAAAAATGACAAATGCAGATGGAATGATTCAACTAAGGAGAGATAAGCTGGAGAAGAAAAACTTCCATGCGTGGAGATTCAGAATGACAAATTTCTTGATGGGAAAAGGTTACTAGAAGTACGTCAAGGTAGAACACAAAATTGCTCTATAGTTACCAAAGAAGAATCAGACTGCGAACCAATTAAGATCATATGAGGAATGGAATCAACAAGGATGAAAGGTAATGTATTGGATATCTCTTAGCATACAAGATAGCATGATTGGGCACATACAGAATGCTAAGAATCTGAAAGAGGCCTGGAACAGTTTGCTCACATTGTATGAGACGCATACAAAGGCATAAAAACTACAACTCAAGAAGGAGCTACATACACTAGAGAAAAAGGGCATGTGGGTAAGTGACTAAACCTTGAAAATCAAAAGCAGATGTGAGTCACTTGCATCTATTGTCTTGAATGTACATGATGAAGATAAGGTGGAAGTGTACCTTCATGGTTTAGGAGCTACATAAAAGTAGTTTAGAATGGAAAGAACTTAGAGAAGCTTGTAGGAGGTAGAAACGTGTTCCGAACCGATCAAGTTTGGTCCAACCAACCGGCACAAGACTAGCCCTTGAGCTTATGGAGACTCAAATAGACCTTACTGACATGTGATGAGCACAATAAAATGCACTATGTACTTTGGAGCATCAAGGAGAAAGAGTCGATACAAGACAGATAGGTTGGCACATTGACTAGCGCAAAAAACTTACTATCTTTGGATGACACAATCACCTTCAAATGCTCATAGCAGCCAAGAGGATTATAATTTCAAAAAAATTCTTTTGGATTCATGATGCAAATAGGGTTGAGTGTATAGAATTCACAAGACTACAAGAAATAAGCAAAACATGCTTTGGGAATGAACCCTATACTCAACAATGGTACCTCCTATTTTTTTGGAATGCGCAAAGATAGACCTCAAGACAGAAAAACTCAGATTTCTCCCATTCTACTAAACGAAATGCTTTGAACATTCATAGACATAAACAAAACACTAATATCTTTCAATGAGTGTTGCATTAATCCAATTTGGAGCTTTGTAGAGAGAGCACTAGCCTTTGCAAGCTTACTATTGTTGAAGAAGATGATGCAAAAAAAATGAAGGAACAAGACAATGATGGCCACAAGGGTATGTATATTGCTTCCATGTAATGTAATGGTGATTTAAAGTCTTTATATAGACTCTTGAAGTGCTCCAAGTCTTCTACAAGTGGAGTTGGATTTCAAATTAAGACGGGATTAGTTTTTGGAGGGAATCAATTCACTTTCCTACAATCTAGGAATAGTGAAGATCTAGTTTGATGTACTTTTAGGTGAGTGATTGATTCATAGATTGAAACTCAACCAGCTCAAGTTCGTGGAAGTTTAACTTTCTTTTACTACTTTTACATGTGCGAAGCTCTAGGCTTTTACAATGGTAACTGATCCATAAAAAATCTTTCCAAAAAATAATATCAATGAGCATAGGTAAAAGAACCCTTCAATGGATGTTTTCGCATAATCCAAACCATAGCCCATACGTTTTTAACCTCTAAAGTACTTTGGATATGTACTCACTTAGAGACAAGTATATGCATCTTTTACTCCTATTAGGAATAATGTGCATGCCAAGAGTATGTTTGGAATCCCCCAAATCCTTCATATCAAATGTCTCACTCATCCTCTTTTTGAGAAATGACAACTCATAAGAGGACTTTGGAGCAATCAACATATCATTGGCAAAAAGTATCAAGCATATCAAGCTGCCATCTCAACATCTCTCTATGTAGAGACAATTATCCTCATTAATTTGAGAATAGCCTTGAGACTTCATAAAAGCATGAAGCTTTTGCTACCATTGTCTAAGGGACTGTTTAACTCCATATAGGCTCTTCTTCAGCTTACAAACTAGACTTTGTCTCCCACAAACTACATAACCCTCTAGTTGTATGTATGAACAAGATATTAAGGCTATGTTCAATGGTGAAATTGCATCTTATACACATTCCCAAGTTGCTTTCCATATTGACAATACTCACAAAATGAAAAATGAAAGAAAGATAACACAAATAAGTAGCCAAAATGAGAAAAATTTCCCATTCCAATATGAGATATGTGGCCCAAAAAACCATGCCCAATACAAGCCAAATGCTATTCACGAAAATCTGACAAGTGTTCTTTATGTGATACAAATAAAGGATAAAGTGAGCCAACTTTTCTTCCTTTTGCAATCACCATAAGATATGCAAATTGACTGAGCATAGAAAACCACTATGTAACCAAGGCCATCAAGTTGACCATTTGAAATCAAGTCGTGTGATAATTGAGTTACATGGCCTACATCATGCATGGTGAATTTTGAACCATCAAAGAGATGCACAAATACATCTCGGATCCTAACATCACACTAGGAAGAGTCACCAAGTCTCACTCTACCAAGAGACCTTGTTGTACAACTAGAGTGGTGTCACATGGAAAGAAGCACCAAAATCTAGCAGCCATGTGTGGGAAAGAGAATCAACTAGAAGACCTTGAGTGGGAATACTATCATCAAGTGTCAACATATCATCAGCATCATTAGAAATCGTATTAATTTCTTCTATCTTGGTAGTTGAAGAAGATAGTGCAAGTAATTGTTTAACATGCCCATAACCATTCTATCCTTTATGTTTAGCAGTCTTTGATGCATAACCATCTTTCTTCATATGTCATTTCTTATGTCAATAATGGGACTTAATATCCCTCTTCCTTGATTTACTTCTATTCTTGTTTCATCAACCATTCTTTTCCTTGCTCTTGCTCCTCCCACATTGCTACTTTTCTCTTGGTAAGAATCAAGAACATTATATGCATCTACGCTAAGTGTCAAACATAGATTTTGAGTGGATCTTCTCACTAAAGAGTGCTCCACATACATCATTATAGACTAGTTTAACACTACGTGCACTATTGCTAATAGTTGTGCATAACGTATCCCATGATGATGGCAAGGTGTATGGCAACAAGACTACTTTCATTTCATTAACCATCTCAATTTCTTGAGCTTTCAACTGAGAGAATATATCATGAAACTCATTTAGATGAGCACCAACACTATTCTTGTCCTTTATGCAAAGGTCATATAAATTTCTCATCAAGTACACTTTATTTGATGTCACTTCTTTTTCATATGTATTTCTTAACATCTTCCAAAGATCCTTTGCACTTTGAGATTCCAATATTGTAAAGTAAACATTATTTACCATGTGCAAGTGAATGGTAGACCTAGCAATTTCATCCGAATCATCCTAATAATCTTCATCAATGTCACTAGGCTTCTTTGAGATCTCATTTATTGGCTTCCATTGTCTCCTCTGAATAAGGACATCCTTAATCATATGTTTCCATAGAGCAAAGTTTCTTCCATCAAAGTTTTCGATCTCAAAATGGTGTTTTCCATGCAAGCTATAGCTCCTACTAGGAAAAATGGCACTAGAACTTGATCCACCAAACATATGTGAGATCTTTGATGCCAAGATGATCCTCTTAATTATATGTATTGGTTTCTATGGTAAGCCTAAGTCTTGACCATATTCACGGGTTACATTATACTTTGAGAAACAAATGTGTGTGTATGCATATATCCTTAGTTCATTCCTAAAGATAAGTCTCAACATATTCTTACCTGTTGTAAAAGTTTTTTATCATGAAAATTTAAGACACAAGGTAGGTCTAAAGGGAGACAAAATCCACAAGCCACATTTGAATTCAAAATTCAAATAATTATCTCAAACCTCATTGGAAATCTTTTTGGTTGAATCAATCAACTTTCACCAACTAAAATTATAGACAAAAGCTTATATATATATTTCATTGAAGAATTTGGCAAATGCAACAAAGTTCTTTTTCACCTCTAGAGTGTCCATTGTGCTTATTTCATAATCCTTGGAGTTCTCCAACATGTCCGAGAATTTTACTCTACATGTCTATTCACATACTTGAAGTTCCATCATCACTTTGAGCTAGTGTGCATTTTCGTCTATCTATTGTTCAAGTCTGCTCATTTCTCAGAGTCATCGAGGTGAATCGATGATCTCATTATTTCATCTAAAGATTAAATCATAAATGTAACATTCATATGGACGTTTCAATGAAATGATTTGAATATTGAATCTCTGTGTAGAGATATGCATAAATCCCTATGACTATTTGTATGCAATGTTCTCTTCTTAAAATGAAAATATCATACCTACGAGTTCTTAAGTATCTTGCTCGCTCTTTAGTCACTCTCAAAATTTTCTAAGTACCTTCTTCCATAAATACAAGGTTTTCTCTTCATGTTTAAAATATGAAACTAGTTTGTCATGAGTCACACCTTTGAGATTAATACTCCAAAGCAGTATGGTCATATCTATGTATTGTTTGCAATATGATGGAGTCTTCAAGAGTTTCCAAACAAGAAATAGGCTGGTGTATAGTAGGTTTTGCAAGGACCCTCTCATCTTTATACTCTACCATCACCTCCTCATAGTGGTATCAGAGCGTCATCATGGTACATACATTGTAGATGATGGTTTTCCTACTTTAGTTGAAAAATTGGATCAATGTAACCATTCATTCAAGTGTCTAAGGATGGAAGCATATTTAGAATGAAGAAATTTGTATGGATACATTTCTTGAGATGAGTTGATGCATCTGCTAAGGACCAAAGGACAAACACAGAAGAAGAGTAAGAGATGTTGAACACACATTCTTGAAAAGATTATTTGGGAACGTCATATATCTTAAGCTATATCTCTGATTTTGTACTTCAACATATTTTGGGCTATGAGAATCCACAAGATACCTTGAATGCATTGGAATCATTATCCTCTTCAAGTACAAAGGCCAACAAAAATCAACCATGGATGGAATTCACATCTCTTAGTAAGAAATCCAAGAAAATCTTCATCGAGTTTGTCACATAGATCAAGGATATAGCTAATAAATTAAGAAGAATTCTTCAACTCATGAACATGACTATGAAAGAAGGTAAACTAGATGAACATGTATTCTACATTGGTTTTCAATGTGAAAAACATGTAGTAAGAAATGTATCACTACTTTGAGATACTCCAAGAACAAGCATGAAGTGCAAATAGGAGGCGACACAAGGCACCATGTGGAGAATATTGGAAATGTGAAGACATAAATTTGTTGAGCAAAGTTTCCCATGTATTTAGCATCAACATCCGTTATTGTTATTACTTGAATCATTTCTTTGGAAATTTTGCTTCCCATGCCTTGAATTTTTCCTCTACCTTTTGCATTAGTCTATTGTTGACATTGCATTGTTATTGTTTGTTCTTCAAGTTTCAAAGCCTCTCCCTTGGCTTCTTCCTCTGCAAGAGTAGAATAAAATATCAAAGCTAGCTTTCCCTTGGGAGTTTAAGTCCTCACCAGTATTATTTTCTTCACTTATCAACATGGACATAAGATCACTAGATTTTGGAATATTCTCTATAGTTTGAATAATACTTCTGAACTACTTATATGCAGCTCTAAAACCA